>JBANSL010000009.1:19817974-20165474 GCA_037127255.1 Persicaria tinctoria | reverse complement strand
ATTACTCAAATCAAAAGTGTTTTATTGCTTAGTTGTAATTTGAGCTGTTGTGATGTTTTGTAAAAAAAAAAAAAAAAAAAAAAAAGCAAGTACAAACGGTCCAACCGGTCTGAGGATCGGAAAACCCGGGACTATATTTCTCGGTCCCGGTCCAATCTGCAGTCCATGTTTTCGAAAATTCTGGTCCATCGGATCGGACCGGAACCGAAACTTTCGGTCCGGTCCAGACCGGATGCCCAGCCCTAGTCCAGACTCGACTTGTTTAGGTGAGTGAACGAGCTCAAGTCAAGCTTTTTTCGAGCCGAGCTCGAACTGTTTAGTTCATATAACAACTCTACTCCTCTGGCCTTCTATAGTAATCCATTCTATCAGAAATTTTTAGACTTTATAAATTCTAGTTGGCAGAGGAGTAGAGAGTAAGTCTTTTATTTTTTTGATGAAAGAGAGTAAGTATTTTAATAATGAGGTCTACGAATCCTTCTTTATTGGATTTTTTTTTTAACAATTTTGTTTTGTTTTGTCTTTCTTAATTTTAATAATGAGGTGTTCAATCCTTCCTGTAAAATTGAAGAACATTGTCATGAAAAATTACAATGCATGAAAATTGTCAATCCTTCCTGTATTTTTCTTATACATGACCAATGTCATGTAAGGCTAAAATAGAGTACATAGCATAAGGATTTGATGATGGGAAAATTATATATCTATTAGGAAAAACAAGGATATAAAATATAAAATATTTTTAATAGGTAGTCATTTGGGCCTTTGAACTTGTAGACTAAATATGACAGCTAACAGTCCCAGGCCTTATGAGAACTTGATTTGGCCCTATGGACTGAAGGCCCAATATATATACATCAGGGAGGTTGATAACTCATACTAAGATTGAATTTTATTCTAGAGGGATTGAGTATTTGACTATATTCATTCGAGAACATCTTAAAATCACATATTTTGCATGAATGGATTGATTATTTGATTATATTCATTCTTTTTTTTTTTTTAATTAATAGTTTGTTGGACTTTATTTAAGGAGTGCTAATACAATTGAGATAACAAAATGTTGACCTTTTTGAAGGTATGTTAGTGCAATTAATTAAGATAATTTTAAGTGAAAAATACACAAAATGATGATGATTCTAAATGAATCAACTTGTAAAGCACCTAACCTAAGACACAATTAGTTGACTCGGACTAGTTGTTCTAACTAGCTAGGGTTGCTCAAATGGGTCGAAATGGACTCAACTAAACTGAATTTAATGGTTCGGGTCAAAAGCAACAACTCATTTTTCGAAGCAGCGGCCCGCAAACACAACCCAGCTCGTAATTGTCAACCTCAACCTAAACCTAAAGTTTTTACGAGGCGCCTAGATGGATGGCCCGCAAATACAAAAGCTAGAAAAGCATGGAAATCTCATGATAGAGAGAGCGGAAAACACTCAACCCCGAGATTTAGCAGATTTGATCGAAATGTTGAATCCGCTAAAGTTGTGACTTGTTTTTCAACAATAAAAAACAATGTTGTGGTTCAAATAAAAAAAATTGTATAAATATAAATAAATCAAATATTTCTTAAGATTAAGGTTATTTGGTACTAGAAAATAAATTTATGTTTCAGTTTGTGAAAATAAATTCAAAATCTTAAAAAAATTGCTTCATAAAAATAAAATTAATAATTTTGACAAAAAGTTACTATTAAATCTTTACAAGTTGTAATTTTTAATTTTTTCTTTCATTGTTATATTTTTAATAAATTTTTATAGATAATTAATATAAATTTAAAATATTGTGTTAATATATTTATATATTTGAGATAGTAAATACATTAGTTTTCTTGTATAAAGGGAGATTAAATTGAAATATGCGCTGTCTGTGAATAAAATTGATTTAAACAAACAGATTTAGAGCATCTCTGACAGATTCTCCGTTTTTGGGGAATTTGAAGTTTTTGGAGAATTTTCAGACGTTTTATGGTCCAACGGATTCCTCATCTCATTCTCCAAAAGGGGAAAGCAGTAAAAAAAAATAAAGAGCCTTCCCTAACATGTTAAGAATAAAAAAACGGATAAAGTATATTACTAGTATTAATCTAACATGTTGATATAAAATTTTAACGTGAAAAACTCAATTTAAAAAAAAAAAAAACCCTACAACATGGGTTGATTGAGGCTGCTGAAATAGATGCCAATTCCGGGAGGTTGAATAAATAAGAAGAGAAAAGTGATTTAAGAGATAGTCTAAGTAGTCGATCTCTAACTACTGGTTTTGTGGCCTTCCATTTGGCTCATTGTGTTGAAGACGGAAATTCCCCTATTGAGTAAATTAAGTATTCACGAGGTAGAAGTGCAGATCCCTCCTCTTCTTCTTTGTTTTTTTGGGAAGGTTTGGTGAACGTACTGACGGCCACTCTACGCTCCTTTCAATCCCCTTAATCCAAATCAACAGCGTGCGCGTACTAGGGTACTAGCGTATACAAACACAGACTGGATGGCGGGCTGAGTTCCGCTCCAATCCGATTTTTTTTTTTTTTAAAAGTAATAAAAGTTATTCAATTATTTATTAAATTAAGGGTTTTATTAATAAAAAATAATACGTATAATACCCCTCCCTCTATATATATATATAGTTTGGTTGCCTCGTGTACTCGTAGGGCCGGCCCTAGGGGTAGGCCCAAGAGGCCGTTGCCTAGGGCCCCGGAAAAAAAATTATGTTATATTATATATAATTAAGGTATTATATATTATTATATTTATACGTAATAAAAGATTTACGAAAATTTATACGTAAAAAAAACTCATTTGTGATGCGACTTTAAATATTTCGGGTCAACGATAAAGAGTGTAAGAAGGTCTTCGTCTTCTAATTTTTGTTATAAATGCAAAAACGGGTAGTTTTTAAGTAACAAGTTATGCTATTTTAATAAATTTATTTAAGTGATTATAATATTTTATTTGGATAAATTTGCAAAGTAATAATTAATATGTTTTAAAGTGTTTAATCATACTATTTTACATTCATGAAAAAAAAATAGAATATTAGAAAATATTTTTTTACTTTTATTTCTCACTAAAAGATTCATGTTTGTTTAATAGGACTTGTAAGGAAATATAATTAAAAATAGTAAATTAGTATATTGGTAAATCTAAAAATCGTAGTATTTTGTGGTGTTATGTCGAGTGATTGTATACTAATCAAAGTCCATAAATTTTCCTTTTAGTAATGAAAAGAAAATATGAAATTTATTACAGTTCAATAAATAAAAAAATTGCATTATTTAATAATTCATTATGAATATATTTATTGATAAAAAAAATTACATCGCCTTGGGCCCCGAAAATCTCAGGGCCGGCCCTGTGTACTCGCATATATTATTGGTCATGAACATCGACTAAAATTGTGCATGTCTCTAAAAACTTACCACTCTAGTACTGTGTTTGGGGCTCTGGACTGACAACTCCGTTTTTCCGTTGTCTCAAGCGATACATGCAACTGTTACTACTTAGTACTTACAATATATAGCAGTATATATTTTTACTGGATAAAAACAAAAACAAAAAATCTATTAAAAGTGTTAGCTACAGTTCTGTTAACACTTTCTATCAGAAGGCAGTTATCTCATGGATTGGAATGGGACAACGATCGAGAAAGAGAGAAGATTTGGAGGAAACCCAATGGAGATCTTCTATAAAATTTATAATACTATGATTTTTCGAAATAAAGTTTACAAGAGCATCTCCCCATGGTAAGCCAAAAAATGGGTTTTGGCCTAATTTTACTCTCACCCTAGGTCAAAACTCATTTTAACCTTTTTGTTTTTGGCCTATTTCCAAAACAAAGGCTAAATTTGGCTTCTACTTTTGGAAGGCCAAATGCAATTTATTAATTTATTGATTTATTTTAAGTGTTTAATATTTATGTAAATCTATAAATAATACAATTATAAATCTATATATTATATAGTTATGATTTTTAATTAAAAATAAAAGTTGTAGTATTGTAAAGATATTCATGAGTTCTTCGATATGAATATAATATTTGACATATTTAAATTATCATTTCATAAATAATATTTTTAGAAGATGGCATTAATCTTTTTTAATATAGATTCATCAAAATTATAATAAAAATAAATATTATGTTGCTTAATGTATTAAAGATAGAATCAAGTGACGGAAATGAGATGTAAAAGTTCTAAATTATATTAGTATTTATAGAAAATTTAGCCTACTAAAATTGGCATACGGTGGGAACAACAAAGTCGTATTATAGGCCAAAAGAGAATATTTTATAGAATATTCTCTTTTGGTAGGCTATTTCTCCTAGCCATTATGATTTACGAGGGAAGATGCTAAGCATATAAAATATACTAGATATCTGCAATATGAATATAATTTATATATAGTTTTAAAATTAAATAAAACCTAATTAAAGTAATTGAGTGTTACACCAATGAAGGGAATTAAGTAGAGGATCTCAATTCAAAGGGGTAGGTCTACCTAGCTAGTTTGAATCTTCTCGTAAGATGACAGGATGACCAACAAGCATATAAGCCTACTAAATCCAATTTGGAAGTAATGAACATCAACTTATATACGAAGCTATATGTGACTTTTTTTTTATGATCGATAGCGAAGTAGTACCGCGAGATTGAAGGCGGGTAAGCAGCTACGGGAGGCACTTGTTGAGATATCATATCTTTGTGTAATTAATTTTGATTTTATCCTTGTATAGCAAGTATCTTATCTTTGTAAGTTGGGATAGAATCTCTAGTTTAACCTAGTTGTTATGTATATATTCTCTTCAATTAATCAAGGGAAAGCAGACTTTTGCCTCCTATCTTTCCTTACATGGTATCAGGCTTACCGATCCTCCTAAACGTCTAACCCTATTGCCGACTCCCCTACCGATTCACCATGGCCGTCATCCCTCCCCTTGCCCTTACCCCTGCCTCGCCCTACTACCTACATCATTCTGATCACCCTGGTCTTGCTATTTGCCCTGTGATCTTGCGTGGTGATCGAGAACTTCCATGAATGGAAGATCGTCATGCTCAATGCTTTCTCTGCCAAGTTCAAGGATGGCTTCCTTGACGGCACCATCACGGCACCTGCTGCCGGCTCTACTGATGCGGCTTACTGGAAGCGTGTCAACTCCATGCTGATCGGGTGGATCGCTCAGTCCATCGAGCCTTCTCTCCGTTCCAACATCACCTATTTTGCTACTGCTAAGGAACTTTGGGATGATCTTGATCAGCGCTTTTCTGTCGGCAACGGTCCCCGGATCCTTCAGATTCGTTCTGAGATTGCTCGTTGTCGTCAGGATGGCCAATCGATCGCTGCCTACTTCGGTCGTCTCAAGAAGCTCTGGGATGAGCTCACCACCTACACCGTACCGCTTCCACTGCCTGCACCTGCGGCAATGCCGCTAAGAAGCGAGAGGTTGAGTGAGCCCATCAATTTCTGATGGGGCTCGACGACGCCACCTATGCCACCATCCGGTCTACCATCGTGGCTCAGGACCCTCTTTCGCCGCTCAACTGTATCTACTCGCTGGCCGTTCAGGAGGAACGTCTCCAGACCATCGCCAAGGACAGGGATGCTCACTCGGACTCCCTGGCTATGGCTGCTCGATCTCAGTCTCGCCCTTCCTCGGGTAAGACGGACAAAAGCGGCCTCATTTGCACTCATTGTGGCCGGTCCAGCCACGATTTATCATCCTGCTTCAAAGTCATCGGCTTTCCAGACGGCTGGAACCACGACAAGGGCGTCGCTGACCCCGCTACAGGGGCCCCTCCTCCTGCTCCCGGACGAGGCCGCGACACTCCTAACCCGTCTCCTCCGCCGTCACAGTCCCTCACCCGTGGATCCGCTATGCACGCTGCCCAGGCCAGTTCGGCTTCCTCTTCAACCTCGCAGCCCATGACTTCTACTGATCGTGACGCCTTCGACTCTTTGGTCTCCAATGCCGATTGGAATCTCCTCTTCGAGAAATTCAAGGACTTCCACGCTAAGTCCTCTACTGATCGCAATTGTCAGGTATTCTCTCTACCTCTTGGATTCTCGACTCTGGGGCTTCGTTTCACATGACAGGCGATGCCACTTTGCTTCGTGATCTTGGTGACATCCTGCCGTTCCACATTCGGCTCCCTAATGCCACTGTTTCGATAGCTACACAGGCCGGCAACCTTCGTCTCTGTCATGGAGTGACTCTTTCTCATGTCTTATTTGTTCCGGGACTTGTCTGCCACCTTTTATCGTCTACATGTCTCTCTGCTGAATTATCTTGCATCGTCATCTCCTCTGATAAGCTTTTTGTGATACATGACCGCATTTCGAGGACGCTGATTGGAGCGGGTGAAGTCCGAGATAGGGTGCCCTGGTTGCGATGGCTTACTCCGCCTCCCTCTCCTCCCCACGGCTGCTCCTACCACACCCCCGTCGTCGACTCCTCCACTCTTTGGCATCAACGCCTTGGGCATCCTTCACACCATTTAGTCCAGTCCTTCCCGAGTATTTTCGCTTCCAAACTTGTTTCCAATAAGACTGATCCTTGTGATATTTGTTACAAGGCCAAACAAACTCGCATTTCCTTTCTCATTAGTACTTCTCGGGCTACTTTTTGTTTTGAATTAGTTCATTGTGACATTTGGGGTCCCTATCGTATCCCCTCTACTTGTGGCGCGTCTTATTTTCTCACTTTAGTTGATGATTATTCTCGCACTACTTGGGTTTTTCTTATGTGTCATAAGTCCGAAGTCTCTTCATTACTTCGCAATTTTTGCACTATGGTTCAAACACAATTTCATGCGTCTATCAAGTGCTTTCGCAACGATAATGGCTCGGAATTCATAGCCCTCAAGCCATTCTTTCGTGACCATGGCATTCTATTTGAGTCCTCATGCGTTGGCACTCCACAACAAAACGGCCGTGTAGAGCGCAAACATCGTCACATTCTTAATGTCTCTCGTGCTCTCCTGTTCCAAGCCTCTTTACCACAAAAATTCTGGGACGAATGCGTTCTTACCGCCTGCTATCTTATCAATCGCACCCCGACCACCCTTCTCAAAGACAAAACTCCCTATGAGCTCTAGTTTAACCTAGTTGTTATGTATATATTCTCTTCAATTAATTAAGGGAAAGCAGACTTTTCCCTCCTATCTCACTTGGAGAAAGACAAACAAACATTTCCCTCTAATTTGGGAAGGAGTGGCAAACCGGACATTCAAGGTGGATGAGGGCAGCTAAGTGTATGTGAGTCATGTGTGGTATCTTTGACCAACAGGCGTCGATGCATGCAGAGGGGATACTGTTTTATCTTTGTGCCCAACTTTAATTTGAAGAATATAAAGAAATTAATAAGAATCAAACAAAAGGAAAATTTTGAGAAAAAAAAGTCCCCAATGTATCAATCAAATGCCACACTCTCACTCTCACCTGATTTGTCTGTTTCATTTTGTGGGTAGGTTGAGCATCTGAGCCCTGAGGCTTATACCTACCTACCAATCTCTCTATCTCTCAGTCTCCTCTCCTTCATACTTCGTACTACAAACTATAAGAATAAGATAGGTAGAGATGAAATTCCATGTAATTTTTTCACTTTATCAAATTTATATTTAACCATTTTTTTGTTTTTAAATAATTTAAATTTTATTTTCTAAAATAATAAATTTTTTAATATAAATATAATATAATTTTTATAATATAAAATTATATCTAAAATAATTAAATATGATATATAAAGGATTGAGCTCTTCGAATTTGAAAATTGAAATGAAACCAACCCCACATAATTTAATTTATTGACCTTTTGAAGAAGATAAAAACAGCAGTCTATATATGATCTCAGGCTCGGAGTAATGCCGTAATGGAGTGTGGCAGTGTGCTCCTTTTGTGACGACCGAGTGTGGTGAATGCTTTAAATGAAAGAGATTCATACATTGGTAATTAATTTGGTATATAATACAGTACGTGTGTTATATATATATTTATGTTATTATAATATTTACAAAAACAAATCAGAAAAGATAATGTTTTAAAAAATATTATTGAATAAAAAAATCAATTATCTAAGAAAATGATTTTTAATTTTTCCGATCATAATGTATTTTTTTCATTATAAAAATCTTATGATGCCGAACATCCCGTGTGACATACAAAATCCAACCCATGAAAATTTCAACTTCCCGGTGAGTTTTCACATCAATCTAAAATTTAAATGATAGGATCCTCTGATCTTCTGTTCTTTGTTCGATTGTTCTTCTGTGATCTATTGGTTCAAATTGAGTCATGGCGGATAACAATTTTCTCAATCATCGAGGGAATGAAGGTGCTCATGAAGGTGCCAACGCGAACGACAATGATCCTCTTTTCCTTTCGAACCACGATCATCCAGATATGACACTTGTTGCGAATGCTTTTACTAGTTCTAATTTCTCTAGCTGGAGTAGAGGAATTAAGATCGCTCTAGGTGCAAAGCTTAAGCTAGGTTTTATAATCGGATCTTGTGTGAAACCTAGCGAATAGGTGGATTAGATGCGACTTTATGGTTATTATATGAAGATTATATGTCTTCATCATAATCTTCTTCTTTCCTTCATTTGCCTTAGCTGAATGTGAGCTGTATTCTTGCTGCATTTCCTTTAGTTTTTCAGTACCTTTGTCGTCTTATGTAATAAGGACTTTTGTCCTCTTTTGGTACCTCATGTGGAAGGCACATGTTGGTGTATTACCCTACCATATAAGCTGGCATTCTCCCTTCCCAATTAGTAGGGTTTTGGGGATTGCAGCCGCACTAATGAAGGCTATGACAATCCATTTTTTATTCTCTGATTTGCTGATGAAATAGTGCCCTGTGATGGCATGTTCTTGATGTTTATTTGCTTATTTTGCATTATGCATTTATCAAACTTGGCATGTTTTCACATGGTATCAGAGCTACAGTCGATTCTCATTGTTGTTCCTTGCATATTTAGCTAATTTATGTGTTTATGTTCACTGTGAGTGATAGTTCTAATTATGGAGAAATGATATATGAAGATATGAGTGTTCTGGCTAATCTGGCAGATCCTCTATTTCTCTCTAATTCTGATCATCCCGGTGCCCAGTTGGTTGCAATTCCATTTGATGGAGGCAATTATATGACAAGGAGCCGTGGAGTTATGATGGCTCTGGGAGCCAAATGCAAACTTGGCTTCATTAATGGCTCTTGTGCTAAGCTACCTGCTGGATCTGTTGATTTGGAGAGGTGGATAAGAGCGGATTACATGGTGAGATGTTGGCTTCTCAAGTCTATGACTAAGAGTGTAGCTGAGGGATTTATGTTTATGGACTCGTCTAAAGGTCTCTGGGATGAGATAGTGGAGAGATTTGGTCAATCCAATGCTCCACTTATTTTTCAAATTAGGAAGAAGCTTGAAAATATAAAACAGGGTAACATGAATCTAGCAGATCTGTATAATCTCTTTAAGCGTCATTTGGATGAGTTGCAAGTCTTAGAGAGTGTTCCTGAATGTGTATTTGGTGCTACTTGTACATGTGATTTAAAAAGGAAGATTACTGAGATTGAATCGAGAAACAAGCTTATGCAGTTTTTGGGTAGCTTGAATGATGGGTATGATGTTGTAAGAAACTCTATACTAGCTATTGATCCCTTGCCAAGCATCAACAAAACCTAATATATTTTGCAGCATGTAGAGAGGGGCAATGAAGCCTCAGGTGGTACTTCTGTTCCACAGGGTATTAATACTGATTCAAGTGCAATGGCTGCTAATAGAGGTGGAGGATCTTATCAATACAAATCGTCTGGTGGAGGAAGTAAGCCAGTTAAGAGAGAGTGGAAGGATTGACAATAGTTGAAGAGGATAAATGCCAATTCTAAGTGCTCTCATTGTGGCATGAAAGGTCATATGGCAGAGCCATGTTTCAAGCTCCATGGAATTCCTGACTGGTTTAAGTAGCTCAAAGAAAAAGAGAAGAGTTGGACTCCCGATAAGAGTACAGCTTACACAGTAGGTTCAATGGGCAACCAGATGCAAGGAATCTCTCTAGATGATGATGCAGGGGAAGGAAGTGTTGATTATATTATGGTAAATGCAGTTTACCAAGAAGTGCTAAAGAGAACGAGAGGAAGAAATCAAGCAGAAAGCAGTAGTGGATCTTTTGCAAGTTTTGCATGTATGATTTCTCCTACAGTTGCAAATAGTGTGTCACAAAGTACTGTGTTTGTTGAATGGATAATAGATACCGGGGCTACAGATCATATGGTTGCTGATTCTCATGTATTGTTCAACAAAAGAAGATTAAGAAGGTGGATCCATCAAAATAGTGACTGAAATGGGAATGTTGCAACTCACATATCATATTATTCTAAGTGATGTTTTGTTAGTGCCTGATTTTAAGCACATGTTATTATCGGTTGGGAAAGTGCTTGATGAAACTGACTTGATTGTTATATTCACCAAAACTTATTGCTATATCCAGGACCCTGGATCTAAGAAGGTGATGCTGTCAGGAGTCAGAAAGCATGGTCTTTACAAGATCTTTTCAGAATCACCAACTTCAAGTGACACAGAGAAATGGAGAATGAAAAGTTGTAATAAAGTTAGTGTTGACTTGCAAACTGTTCATGCTAGACTTGGTCACAGTTCTATCTCTAAGTTAAGACATTTAAGAATGTTTAGTTCTTCAAAGTTAGATGAATTCCAATGTGACTCTTGTTCTTTGTCAAAACATCGTAGACTTTCTTTTCAGAGAAGTTTGAGCATTACTGTTAAGCCTTTTGATTTAATGCATATGGACCTATGAGGTCCTTGTAAATCGGTCACTTATAATGTATATTCTTACTTTCTTACTATCCTTGATGACTGTACAAGGGTCACTTGGACCTTTTTACTGAAAAATAAGTTGCAGGTGTTGCAAACTATCAGAGATTTTCTCAATTATGTGGAAAATCAATTTGGTCTTCCAGTGAAAGTCATAAGGACAAATAATGGCCCTGAATTTGTGAAGAGACAGTGCATAGAATTGTTTATATCCAAAGGGATTGTTCATCAGAAGTCAGTCTCTTATACTCCACAATAGAATGGTGGGGTGGAGAGAAAGGACAGACACTTGGTAGAGATAGCAAGGTGTCTAAGAATCCATGCAAGTTTTCCTATTAAGTTTTGGGGAGAGTGTTTATTGGCAGCCACTCACCTGATCAACAAGATGCCCACAGAGATATTGAATTGGAAATCTCCTCATGAGAGGTTATTTGATAAGCCTGCTACCTATGATGAATTGAGAATTATAGGTTGCGTATGTTATGCTCCAGTTGCTCACTCAGAAAGAGACAAAATGGGAGCTAAAGCCAGAAGATGTGTTCTTTTAGGATATCCTTTTGGTAAAAAAGGATACAAGCTATGGGACCTTGATTCAAAGGTTGTGTTTTATAGCAGAGATGTGGTATGCAGGGAAGGTATATTTCCCTTCAAAAATGACAGTATTATTGATGAACCAGTGAGTATTCATGATGTTTTGTCTCTGCCTGATGTCCACTAAAATAGCCATGTTGAAATGCACATTTTAGCTCCATATTCTATATACTTTGCATATTTCGGGCTGGGAATATGTTGAATTTATGTAATATACGCTTATTTGCAAGAAATAGAGGTCTACATAAGTTTTGGTTTAATATTACAGAATTTGGAGCCATTCGGGGACAAAACAAAGAAGCAAAGACAGAAGCTAGGATTTACTCGATATCGAGTACCTTTCATCGATATCGACAAAGAGGTGTGAAGCCAAGCCTGGTCGAGGAGGAGCTGATAGAGGAACTGAAGACGAAGCCAACTCGAGTTCAGGGCATTACTCGATATCGACCAAGCCTTGAAGCCACACCTGGCCTCGAGGAAGCAGCACCTGATCGAGAAGCCGAAGAGAAGACACACCGAGCAACGTTTTACTCGATATCGACAAAATTACTCGATGTCGAGTAAACCAGACACACATGTCCGAGCCAGTTCCGAGGAAGAGTTACTCGAGAAGCCAAATCGACGAACAAAGTTCCTCGATATCGAGTAAATTACTCGATATCGACTAAAAGGTTCCTGGGCCGCGACGCTGTTGGGCCTGTCCGAGTCGAGCTGGATTGTTTGGGCTTACTTGGGAGCGAAGGAGTCCAAGTCTATCAAAGATCTATCCATGGAGAGAGGATTTATCCACACATGAAGATATTTAGATATTTAGATATATTTCCTTTTAAGATTAATGTTTTATCTTTATTTAGTTTTATCTTTAGATATTAGATAGGATTTCTGTTGTGAGCCGAATCTGCCATGTTTTATAGTTTCTTTTATATCGTTTTCTGCATGCATTTCATGCATTTGGGCTAGAATAGTACAAAATCTATGTAGTTTATGCTTATTTGCCAAATTATGGAATCTACACCAGTTTCTGTTTAAATTCACAAAATTCGAGGCAATTTACAGCAGTTCTGAGAAAGGAAGAAAAGCTCAAAAGTCAACTACAGAAGTCCAAGGTCAAGGAGTTGCGGAACCAGGATAAGTCGAGCTGAAAGCAAGGAAATCTGTCTGACAAGATGTTAGTCGATATAGACTAAAGCTTGTCGATATCGAGTAGAGCTTCTCGATTTCCAACAAGGACTGACCAGAATCGAGCAAGGCTAGGAGAGAAGGAGCACATCTTACTCGATATCGAAGAAATTACTTGATATCGAGGAACACCAAAGTCGATTTCTATGTCTGGAGCCGAGATCGGCGAAGCTGAACCCCATAAGTCGACAAGAGGAGCTGGAAGCCGAGTGAAGCTACTCGATGTCGAGGAAATTCCTCGATATCGAGAAAACCAAAAGCACATGTCCAAGCCGACTCGAGTAAGGTTGCTCGAGAGAGCCAGTGCAGGCAAGTCGACAACCGAAGTTACTCGATGTCGAGTAAATTACTCGATATCGAGGAAAAACGATATGGGTCGCGTGATGCTGTTGGCCTGTCCGAGTCGAGTTGGGCTGATTTAGATCCGAATCTATCCAAGTCTATCAAGTTTTATCAAGGATTCATCCAAGAAGAGAGATATATCTACCATATGAAGATATTTTAGATATTTAATTATTTCTCTTTAGAATTAATGTTTTATCTTTATTTAATTCTATCTTTAGGATATTAGATATACTTTCCTTCCTTGATTGGCAAGGATTGGAAGTCTATAAGCCCTAGGGGCTGGATTTTATTCATTCAATTACACACACAATTAGTTACATAGAGAAAGTAGAGGAGAGAGCTTGTGGCGAGAGAAGTTGGAAAGGCGAAAGCGGATTTGGCTTCGAGTGGTTGTAAGTTCTCCGTGGTTTATTAACTGCAAGTTAATTCCTTTTGTTATTTGATGAGTTTCTTGATGATGAAGAGCGAGTAGTCCACCCACTTCTAGGGTCGGGGTGAGCCTGACGGTAGCCATGTAAGGTGATGCGGTAAAGGTTTGATCTTTTTATGCAATTCGTCTTCTATCCCTATGAGCATGATTCTTTTGCGAAAGTTGAAGGTGATCCTTATTTGTGTTATTGAAGTGAAAGTGATCTTAATACAACTTGGGTTAATTATGTGAAAAAGGGTTGGTAACAATTAGGGTTTATGCGAAAACCTTTATCTTCCTATTTGTTAATAACGAAAGTTATTTGATGAAAAGCATGATCTTTTATGCCTTTATGTGTTATTTTGTATGGTTATCGTTGTGGTGGTGATACCCTGGCCTTGGAAGTATTTTAGTTTATTGAATTTATTTCGTTGAAATTCGTGTTCTGCGTGCGAAAAGTTGCAAATTTTAAGTTTTCTGAGTTTTTCGATTTCGAGGAGTGTTTTGTCGACATCGAGTAGTTTTACTCGACATCGAGGAAATCTTGTCGAGATCGAGTTACTGTGTCTGAGTTTGCTTTATGTTTGTCGAATTCGAGTTTCTAGTGTCGATTAGTTCTAGTCAATATCGAGGACTTTTAGTCGATATCGAGTAGTTTCTGTTGCTTTACTTTATTTTCCGCTTTTATTTGTTATTTATGTCTTTCTGTTTGCTTTTCTGTCCGTGAGATTTACAGCTACCTGAGATCCGCTGACACGCTTCCTCGAAGATCGATCCTGACTTCCAACTGCTACATCGAGAGGAGGTCTTGTAATTATTTGCGTGGGCACGAATCTGGTTTGATTTATATTTCTATATTTTAGACTCGATTTCCTCCTACAACAAATTGGCGTCGTTGCCGGGGAAGCAATCATTCGCGCCTTAGGTAGTTAAATCTCACGTTTGCTTTGAGTTACTTTGGAGGTGTATGCGACGTTCTGGTCAACCACCTGAGTTTGACGGCTTAGACGAACTGGAACGCCTTCTACACATCCACGCTAAACTAAAAAGAGCCATGGCGGCCGCAGAAACACAGGAACAGTTGATACAGAGGCTTCAGAGGGAACTAGTCGCCAAAGATACTGCTCTCACCACTGAGAGAGCAGGTAGGGATCAGGAAGCTGAGCGAAGGAGGCAAGCAGAAGCCGAGCTTGCCCAATACCCTACCAACGCAGAGGATTACATGCACCCGAATCTCGTCGTGCCTGAATCGTCCATTCTAATCCCTCAAAATAATTTTGAAATTCGCACTCACTTCCTTATTGAACTTAAAAATAATGTTTTTTATGGAAGATTTAATGAATGCCCTCTTGAACATATTACCAATTTTTCTGACATGTGTCGTACTCTTGCTGAAGGTACTACTCTGGAATATGTCAAGATGAAGGCTTTCCGATGGTCTCTCGCTGGTCCCACATTGAAGTGGCTAGAGGGACTGAAACCACGATCCCTCATGACATGGGCTCAAGTAGAGCAAGAATTTCTCAACAAATTCTTTCCTCCTGCCAAGACAGCACTCCTCCGCTAGAAGATTACAGCTTTCAAACAGAAGCCTGGGGAGCCGCCGACAAAAGCATGGGAACGATATAAGGAACTACTGCGATCTTGCCCTACTCATGGACAACCACCCTATGTCATTCAGGAGATCTTCTTCAATTCTCTTGACCAGACCACTAAGGATAGGATCAATCAGTACACTCGATATGAATATCTGGCGATGCCACCAACTGACGCATGGGGTGTACTCGACAAGCTCACCAACTACGATAATAAGTATGGGGCTTCTACAAACTATGATGAGAGCTCTTATGCCAGGCCAGCCCCATCCATGCCCCTCTATGAGCCCTCTAAGGAAATTGATCCAGATGTCAAGGAGCAATACTACAGAGATCAGAATCGCAAGCTCCTCAAGCAAGTCCAGTATCTTTCTGTCAACAAGCCCTGCATCGAATGCGGATCACAGTGGCACACCACTACTGAGTGCCCACACACAAAGCAAGTCAGGTTGGCAGAATACCACGAAGAGGCAGCTTACGCAAGGGGTCCTAATTGCTATATGGGGGACCAAAGGTTCGAGCAACCACAATGGAACCAAGGTGCCCCTAGGAACCCCCCGTCATACAGAGCTCCAGGACATCCGGAAAGGGACCAGAAAAAGGATGGCTTACAAACCATCCTAGAGGAAATGCGGAGGAATCATTCAGACACCAAGCAGTCCTTCAACTCAGTCTACACTCAGATACAAGATGTCAACTCTAGGCTTGGGGAGATTGATATATGGCGGAAATCAATGGAGACACAGATTGGCCAGCTAGCAGCAGGCGTCCCCAGACAGTCATGTACGCTCCCTTGATCTTCTGAGCCCAATCCCAAGGTGAAGACAGGATACATCACTGTTGTAAAACTCAGGAGCGGGCACCAACTATGCGAGCCAGAAGTCGGAAAGCAGCAGGACAGAGCAGATCAGCAACTCGATATCGATAAACAACAAGTCGATATCGACAAAACCCTGGTCGATATCGAGGAAGGCCAACTCAATGTTGAGGATAAATTGAACCACCCTTTGTCTGCACATCACAGCAACTCGACATCGAGAAAAGTAGTCGATATCGAAGAACATCTGGTCGATGTCGAGGAGAACCAAGTCGGCGTCGAGAAAGCTGCAACACCTCCGACATCTGTTCTGGCTCCGAACCAGAAAAAGAAGCAGTCATTCCCGACAAAATCTCCAAAGGATCCAGCAGAGAAGAAGTTTCAGCGCTTCATCAAGATGCTTCAGAAGCTCAATGTTACCATACCCTTCACAGAAGCTCTCAATGAAATGCCATCCCGCGTCAAGTTCCTCAAGGAGATTCTAAGCAAGAAGCGGTCAATGGCTGAGATTACAGAGGAATGCAGCCATATGGGCATACTTGAGAAAAGGCCAGATCCAGGTAAGTTTGCTATAACCATTGGATTTGGTCAATATAAATTTAATGCATTATGTGATCTTGGAGCTAGAGTGAGTATAATGCCTTTAACAATATGGTCCAAGATTAAGATAGGTGCCCTAGAGCCTGTGGATGCCAAGCTTTATATGGCAAACAACACGGTGGTCATCCCAACAGGCATGGTGGACAATGTGCCAGTGCAAGTAGGTAAGTTCTTTGTCCCTGCTGATTATCTAGTTATTGATATGGCGGAGGACCCTGCTTGTCCAATTATTCTAGGAAGGCCCTTCTTGGCGACGGTGGATGCCAACATAAGCGTAAGGAAGAGAGTACTCACTTTCAACATCAGCGATGAGGTAATTGAGTATTCTTTTAATAAAACTGAAAGGCATACAGGTCCAATGGAAGAGGTAAAATCTATATCAGCTGGTTACATTACATGCGGGGAGCCTAAGGTAAGAAATATGACTCATGAAGAGCTGGAAAAAAGGGATATGAAAGCCCAGGTGGAGAAGATCATGGCCATCCTAAACAACGACACAGATGATCTGCTCGACATCGACCAAGGTAAGTCGAAGTCGACTAAGTATTTCTCAGATACCTTGACAGGATGCAAGTATGGGGTCGAAGTCGACCAGAATTCCTCGACATCGACGAAATTGGTCGACATCGACCAAAATCGGAGCCCTCCACCAGCAGCAGCTTCGTCGAGCAACCCAGTGGAGGCCAAGGACTCCTCGATATCGAGGAAATTGGTCGATATCGACCAAAATCCTGCTGCCTTGACTTCGCCTTCACCGACGAGCAATCTATTGGAAGTCGAGAAAAACTACTCGATATCGACCAAATTGGTCGATATTGACCAAAACCTTGCTTCCTTGACTACACCTCCCTCGAGGAGCAACCCACCAGAAGCAGAAAACTCCTCGATATCGAGTACTCTTACTCGAAATCGACCAAAATCAAAGGTCCCCGAATCCGATTCTGCGAAGGTAAGCCAAGGTATGGATCTTTCTTCTCCTATTTCCATTAAAGATCTATCTATACATGGGAGAGGTTTGCCTTGGTATGTGCGCTTATGTAGGATTTCCAATTATGAGCCTAAGGAGTATGAAATTGGAGACAAGCTCTATGTTTCCAAATCAAAGGATCATTGGTTTCCTAACAAATTCAACAAGAAGAAGATGGGGCCCTTCGTGGTGAACAAGATTCATTCAGGCGGACTGCAGCTGATTGACAAGAATGGAGTACTATTTGAAGCCCAAGCTACATGGGCCCTGCAAATGCCACCTTGAGCTTAATGGAGAAAGTCGGCCTAGCGAGTATAAAATCTAGAGCTTGTAAATAGACATTTTTGGGATTTTTGGACATTGTTGCTTTTGTTTATGGTTTTGAACTTTCAGTTTTTCTATTGTGGGTATTTCTCTTCTACATTTTTCAGGTCCATGGGGATAGAAGCAAGCTAAATCGGACTCGGCCCAGGCATTTACACTCGATATTATGAAGCCCTGCACACTTGTCTAGTAAGTTTCTTTCTTTACCCTTGTTTTTATACAGTGAGGACACTGTAATATTTAAGTATGGGGTGGGGGAAGGGCTTATTTTGTGCATATTTGATATATTTGACATTATTTGTGCATTGTTTCTTGAATTGCTTATACATGGCTATTTTGGAATTCATTATATATTTATGTGCTTACATGCATGTTTTCCAAAGTTTGAAAAAAAATGACCCCCATTGAAAATTTTGATAAATGTCATGGAAGCTTTATTGAACTCGACGATGCAAAATTGGATTCATTAGAGATATAGCATGAAATTGCCTAGTAAAGGGAAGTCACAATGAAGTGCATATTTTCTTGAAAACCATGAAAGGAGGTAAAATTTGATATTGCTTTTGACATGTTGCATGATAAAAGGATGGAGGACTTTATATTTCCGTATAATGCTCATATGTTGTTATGTCCTAGCCATACCGATGCTTATGCATCACAAAAGCCATACTATGCCTTATTTCATATTTGCTCCACATGATCTAAATATTTGCCATTCTTTACCTTATTTCCATCCGGGGATTATGTTGAGAATGATGTTACATTATGGAGATTGTTATATGGTTGTTGTGTTGTTGTTATCATATTTGGAGTTTGGTAGGAAATTGCTTGAATATATGGAAAATTTAATGAGTGAGAAAAAATCCGATCACCTCAGGAGATAAAGGTAGATCGACCCTGCTTGCTGAGATAATAGTTCAGTGAGATAGGACACAAAGGTGAGGAGTCCAAAGCACTAAGTATCCGGGGCCATTCATGACACCCATGTTTGCGACTCGCGAGAAGGCAGTGTTGAGGTTAGAGAGGTAAAAGCATATTATGGATAAAAGCATTATGAAAGGTGATGATTCTTATGAAGAATAAGTGTGGTATGAAAGTTTGGAAATACTCCATTTCACTGGATTATTAGCACCACATTGGCAAAAATTGCCTACCTTTAGCCTTTTACCAATCTACTCCTTATTGAGCTTAAATTAAAGTCCTCTTGATTATTAATGCTTTGTCAGATATGAATTGTTTTTCATAACCATCCTTTTGTGAGTAGATGTTGCTTTTTGTACTGCACATGCATGGATTTGTGACACAAGTACCTTTTCAAGGATGGTAATTGATTGCAGGGTTATATGAGAATGAATCTAAGATGTTGAGAGTTTTGATTTCTTCCCTTGAATGACGATAAAAGTATTGCTTGAGGACAAGCAAGCTTAAGTATGGAGTGTTTGTTGTGAGCCGAATCTGCCACGTTTTATAGTTACTTTTATATCGTTTTCTGCATGCATTTCATGCCTTTGGGCTAGAATAGTACAGAACCTATGTAGTTTATGCTTATTTGACAAATTATGGAATCTACACCAGTTTCTGTTTAAATTCGCAGAATTCGAGGCAATTTACAGCAGTTCTGAAAAAGGAAAAAAAGCTCAAAAGTCAACTACAGAAGTCCAAGGTCAAGGAGCAGCGGAACCGGGACAAGTCAAGCTGAAAGCAAGGAAATCTGTCCGAAAACATGTTAGTCGATATCGACTAAAGCTTGTCGATATTGAGTACATCTACTCGATTTCCAGCAAGGACTGACCAGAATCGAGCAAGGCTAGGAGAGAAGGAGCACAACTTACTCGATATCGAAGAAATTACTCGATATCGAGGAACACCAAAGTCGATTTCCATGTCTGGAGCCGAGATCGACGAAGCTGAACCCCAGAAGTCGACAAGAGGAGCTGGAAGCCGAGTGAAGCTACTCGATGTCGAGGAAATTCCTCGATATCGAGGAAACCAAAAGCACATGTCCGAGCCGACTCGAGTAAGGTTGCTCGAGAGAGCCAGTGCAGCCAAGTCTACAACCGAAGTTACTCGATGTCGAGTAAATTACTCGATATCGAGGAAAAACGATATGGGCCGCGTGACGTTGTTGGGCTGTCCGAGTCGAGTTGGGCAGCAGGTATTGGCAAGCCAATCAAGGTTGATCAGCGGACTATATTCTCGAATCGGTGTCGTTTTGCTCGAATTTGTGTGGAGGTTGACATCACCCAACAACTAAAGGGCTCGATTACGGTTAACGGTAGCAGATTCTATGTGGAGTATGAAGGATTACACCTGATTTGCCTTAAATGTGGGCGTTATGGCCATCTTGTCGATGGATGCCCGACATCATCAAATCAGAATCAAGAGAATACATCTCCCGCTGAAAATCAACCTGTGGACATGGCGGGAGAGCCACCATCGGTGGAGGAGAAGAAGGTAAGGGACAAGAGTGGTCAGACGGAAGGATCTCCAAGATACGGCGATTGGACGATAGTCAGAAGACGTCAACCAAACCGACAAGGGAGGAGGAATGAGGGTCCGAGATCTTCAACGCAATCTAAGGGAGACAATAGTTTTGCAGTGTTGGGAAATTTAGAGAAGACTACCGTCGTTTCGGGCAAGAATCAGTATTCTGAGAGCTCTAAGGGGAAGTCTACTGAAGGGAGTAACAAGGGGAAGAATTTGAATGTTCATAAGAACATTACTAACAAAGGAGGGAAAGTGATCGGGGACCCTACTGTGGTGTTCGCGAGCTTTGAGAAAGGATCGTCGTCGGCTACCAAATCGGGCAAAGCTAGGAGGCCATCTAGGAAGAATGGGACTAAATAGGGGATGAGCTCAGTGTTGAATGGGCCGGAGACTCTAAAGTCTTCTAAAAGAACCAGATTGGAACGAGATCCCCCGCTGAGTTTTAACCCCAAGGTTCATTCCGGGAATGTGCACCAGGATCTGAATGGCAGCAAGGACTTGGTTTTCGGTTCTGTCCCGATTCAGCAGGTGGAATCTCAGGGGACTGATATCCAAATGGGGGCATCCAATTTGGGTGGCATACCAGTTCACCAGGGCTCGGCTCAGGTGCAGGATAAGTGTGTCGAAGCCAGCCACAGTGCGAACTTTCAAAGTGATGAGAATATGGCAGATACAACGGAGGCTTCGCAGGCCAAAATTGGCCAAGACTAAGTTTCCTTGTCACTTTTGTTTTATTTTGTTATTTCTTTTTTCCTTGTATGTTATTATGAATTGTTTATTTTGGAACTGTTTCGGAGCCGGTAAGCCTGGCTTCCGAAGAGCTATCCGATATATGATTAACCATTATTCTCTTGACGTCTTAGCCATTTTCGAACCGCGCATCTCGGGTGATCGTTCTAAGGGAGTCTACGACAGAATGGGTTACTCGGGGTGTATCCGGGTGGAAGCCGTGGGTTTCTCGGGAGGCATTTGGCTGCTGTGGAGAAAGGAGAGATTGAATCTGCAGGTCCTGAGACTACACGACCACTTCATTCATGCTGTGATCACGGATAATGGGGCTCAGTTTCATCTTATTATGATCTATGCGCCCCCAACTCCAGGTCGACGTAAAAATTTCTGGCGGGATATTGAGATTGAAGTGGGGAGCATCTCGGATCCTCTGATCGTTGGGGGGGATTTTAATTGCATTGTGCACTCGACTGAGCGGTCTGGTGGTTCTGGTCATCTCTCTAGGGACTCTCAGACTTTTAATCAGTTTATCAATAATCATGGGCTTATCGACCTTGGTTTTTCCGGGCAACCTCACACCTGGTCCTCCGGAAATTCCACTAGAACTTTTGTGTCGAAGAGGCTGGATCGGGTCTTCACCAACATTACGGGGCACCTTCTTTGGCCTGAGGCGAAAATCACACACCTTCCGAAGCTCTCGTCTGATCATACACCGCTCCTTCTGGCCCTCACTCCTAGACGGGCGGTGGACTTTAGACGTCGTCCGTTCCGTTTTGAGGCTGCTTAGTTAACTCACCCGGAGTTTCTGAGTTTTGTTAACGATTCTTGGATTGATAGTGTTAGCACTAGTGAGGCGCTTACTGATCTTCGATCTAAGCTGCGGGTTTGGAATAAAACTGTGTTTGGGAATATTCTCGAGAAAAGGCGGAATTTGTTAGCCAGGTTGGAGGAGGTTCAGAAAGCCGTTTGTATTGCCCCGTCTGATCAGCTGTTGAGAGAGGAATCGGACATTAGCGCTGAACTTGCAGTAGTGTTGGAACAAGAAGAAATTTTGTGGATGCAAAAGTCTAGAGTTCAATGGCTTCAAGCGGGGGATCGGAATACTAAGTTTTTCCACACTTCCACCCTTATTCGTCGAAAGCGGAATCGGGTTGAGAAGCTACAAGATGACAGTGGTAGATGGATCACGAATGCCAGTGATCTTGAAAATCATGCGGTGAACTTTTTCAAAGACCTTTATCATCTCCAGCCGGCCGCTTCTCCACCGGCTCAAACCTTTCTTAGTGGGAGGTTTCCGACGGTAGATTTGGATCTTTGGGAAGAGCTGGACAAACCGATAAGGGATGAAGAGATCTATGCTGCTATGAAGAAGATGGGGGCCCTGAAAGCTCCCGGTATTGATGGTTTTCAACCTATTTTTTTCCAGAAGTGTTGGAGGACGGTTGGGGGTTCTGTAGTTCAGGAGGTGATGCGCTTCTTTGCCAGTTCCAAGCTTCCCCCAGGCCTGAACGAGACGTTGATCTCTCTCATTGCTAAGGTGGGTGATCCTAGTAGAATCAATCAGTTCCGGCCGATTAGTCTTTGCAATGTTCTTTATAAAATCATCACTAAAATTCTAGTGAATCGGATGCAAAGTGTGCTTCCTCTCTTCATCGGTCCGACGCAGGGGAGCTTTCTTCCTGGGAGGCTTATCACCGATAATATTGTCGTTGTTCAAGAGGCGGTGCATACCATGAAGCGGAAGAGGGGCCAGAAAGGTTGGATGCTACTCAAGCTCGATCTAGAGAAAGCTTACGATCGGCTTCGATGGGATTTTGTTACTGACACTCTGTCGGATGCGGGTTTTTCTAGCAATTGGGTGAACTGGATACATGAATGCATCTCGACTACGTCCTTCCGTCTCTTTTGGAATGGGGAGGCGACTGATGTGTTCACTCCTACGAAGGGGATCCGTCAAGGGGATCCTTTGTCGCCCTATCTTTTTGTCCTTTGTGTTGAGCGCCTTAGTCAGCTGATAAATCACCTTGTCGAGCAGAAGAGATGGAAGCCTATCAAACTCGCTAGGAATGGCCCCGAGATATCTCATATTCTTTTTGCGGATGATATAATTCTTTTCGCCGAGGCGTCTATTGAACAAATGGGGGTTATTCAGCAGTGCATCAATTGCTTTTGTGATGCCTCTGGGCAGCGTATTAACACGAGCAAGTCGAAACTCTTCCTTTCGGGTAACACTCCATCGGCTTTGGCCGAAAATCTTGAAAGGATGAGCGGATTTCAGGTGACTTCGGAGCTTGGGTCCTATCTTGGTATGCCTATCTTTCATAATCAAGTCACTAAGGATACTTTTAGCCCTCTTATTGAAAGGTTTTCCGCTAAACTTCAAGGCTGGAAAGGTCGTTTTCTCAGTTTGGCGGGTCGTATTACTCTAGCTAAATCCGTGCTTTCCTCGATTCCTGTTTATACCATGGCGACAGTGATCTTGCCCAAGGAAGTCTGTAATAAGATTGATCGTATGATCCAAAACTTTATATGGGGAGGGACTGATGAGAGAAGAAGCATCCACCTTGTCAGTTGGGAAGAGATTTGCAAATCAAAGGAGAATGGGGGTTTTGGCATCCGTCCTATGAGCGAGCTGAATTTGGCGCTTGTGGGTAAGCTTGGGTGGCGCTTCCTCACCTCGAATAACAGTCTTTGGATCGAAGTTGTTCGCACCAAGTATATCAGAGATCAGCGCAGGGATAGAGCTAACCCGTCTGCCATATGGCGTAGTCTTCAAAAAGGCGTGGAACGGGTGATCATTCCGGGGTCTAGATGGCTGATTGGATCGGGGACTTTTGCTCGGTTCTGGATTGATGCTTGGTTGATACAGGGAAGGCTTTTAGATGAGACTATTATTCCGATTGATCACAGTGAGCAAGAGGCGGTTGTGAAGGATTATTGGGCGGAAGCAGGGGGCTGGAAATGGGAGTTGTTGGCTGATAAATTGTCTCCTTCGACCCTTTTAAAGCTTGCCTCGGTTGCGGTTTCAGAAGATGAAGGGATAGTAGATACGTTGAGTTGGAAATTATCCCCGTGTGGTAACTATTCGGTGAGCTCGGCGTATAACATGATCCATGGCATGAGTTTTGAGTGTTGTATCGATCGGCATATTTATAAGGCGATTTGGAGTTTGAAAGTCACGGAGAGGGCGAGGATATTTTGTTGGAAGGCTCTCAAGGGGGCGATCTGGACGAACAGTGAAAGGTGCCGTCGCCACCTTGCTAATGATGCGACGTGTGCGGTTTGCGGGGCTGCGGATGAAACCTTGTCTTATCTCCTCCGGGACTGTGGGATCGCTAAGGATTTCTGGGAAGCACTTGGTCTACCGGTGGAAAGGGAAGTTTTCTTTAATTCCGACTTTGCCATTTGGATTCGATTGAACCTCCTTTGCAATGTTGTTTTTCATGAAGGCATTCAATGGTCTTCTGTTTTTGCCACTTCCATATGGTGGATTTGGAAATGGAGATGTAATGTGGTGTTTAATGATGAACCTTTTGCAGGGGATAAGATATGTTTTGTAAAGAATCAAGTCTTAGAGTACCATGGCGCTTGCAAGCCGATGGACAAGGCAAGCTCAAGGGTGGAGAAGCTGATCTCATGGGAGAGGCCTAGGGAGGATTGGATGAAGGTGAATACGGATGGCTCGGTAAGAGACAGTGGCCTTGCAGCAGCAGGTGGAGTCATCCGGGACAGTGATGGTCGCTGGCAGGTAGGTTTTGTTTATAATATTGGTATATGTACAGTTCCTATGGCCGAGCTATGGGGCGTTCTACATGGTATGCGCCTAGCTTGGTCCAGGGGTTACAGGAGGGTCATTCTGGAAGCAGATTCCCGGATCGTGGTGCTGCTTATAGGAAGGCCTATGGATCGTTATCACCCCCTATTCAGCCTGGTTTCTGAATGCCAAGGCTACATGAGAAAGGACTGGTCTATCCAGTTTCGGCACATCCTTACAGAGGCCAATTCGGTCGCGGACTATCTCGCCTCTTTTGCTTTTTCATTTAGTCTAGGGCTTTCTGTATTGTGTGACCCGCCTCAGGGTGTTTTAAGTTTAATCGCTAATGATGTAAGGGGTCGGGCTATCCCCCGTATGAGTACTACTTAGCCTCTTTTGATTATTAATAAAACTCCCCCTTGAGGGGACGGAGAGCTCCGCCTCTCCTTCTTACCAAAAAAAAAGAATCTCTCTTCCTCTTTTGGTTCTCTTCGAACTTGAACCGATCGATTTGATCAGTTTACAGAACCTAAACTTAAAATAATTAAAATATGATTATTTATTTATTAATTAATTGCAAAGTACAAATTAAAAAAATAAATTTATTTATTACAAAAATAGATAAACTCATCCCATCCTATCTCTCACAGTCTCACTTCACATAGTTAAATGACCGACAAAAATTGATCTCCTAAATTAAATATTCATATGGCGAAGATTAATGAATGATCTCCTCGCCATCTCATGCTACCATATAATAAAGGTTGTCGCTCCAATTCTCTTGATCGACTTTCAATATTGACCCTAACAATATCAAGCGACAAGTTGAGAGTTCGTCGCCTAAATGCTCTTGTGACGGGATTGATATGGACACCTCTGAAGCGACGACATATCCGTCACTTAAAATATAAAGCCACCAAATTCACATTTAAACAACGATGGTTAATGTTTGATCGCTTAAGTTGATAATTAATTAAGTGACGTAGCATGTCCAATTTTCACTCAGTTTTGAGCATCACATCCCCTGCCCCACCTTAACTTCTTTCACGTACTTGGTGGTGGGTACCCATCAAAATATGTACGTGTTATAACTTGAATTTACAACAGCAAGAGGGAAAATTAAAGATAGAATACATTACATGGGTAGGTGGGAGTAGAATTTATTGAATTGGTAGCGCTTTTGAATTTTGATGATAAAGAATTTACAAGCCTGAATTATATATATATTTATTGCTAAATTTTTTATCTTGTTGAATTGCAAACATGACAATTCAGAAATGCTTGATTTGCATGCCCATTTTATGCAAGTGAATTACCAAACTGCCCCCTCAAAAACACGTACAAAATAACAGGAAGATATTAAAAATACACGTACTCTTAATAAATATGTAGGAATATATTAAGCTACCTAAGTACCTAGAGTTTCATCCGATCTTGGCATGCATGCATAATTGGGATATAAAAATGGTAAAGCATCGATCTCACCTAGTTAACGGACCACAACAATTCAACGCAACGTTGTAGATCGATAAGAGATGATATTGATAGAGTGAAATTAAGCAGTAGTACGCACGCGGCCGTGGATCAACACATGGCTGGGATCGGTAATATCTCCATAACGTTAACATGGGTTGATTTGTTGTGTTGTTTCTGGTGCTTCTTGTTGTTGATCCCTACAACATCGATATCGATATCCTCCTCCATGGGGGCAGAGTCACGGACCGAATCAGAATTATTATTCTTAGCGGCATCAAACTCCCCGAAGCACTCGTCGACGGTCTTGTAAGTGACGTCGGGGTAGAGGTCCTGGATCTCAACCTCATTGGCGCCAGCTTGAATGTCGAAATCAACCTGACACCCTTTGATGAAGATGTCATGGGTGAATGAGGCCACTATGCTCTGTGGGATAACGTTCTTGGCAGCAGCAGCCAGCAGGTCCGCCTCCGTCACCGTCACCCTCGGGAGCGTCTTCCCGATCTTCGTCTCCCACAGGCTCGCCAGCTCGTTCATGTTGAGGTAGTTGCACGCCGGCCGGAAATGGACCATCTTGTTCACTGTGCGCGGGTCTTCCACCGTCTTCATCGTCAACTTGCCGATGTCACACCCGGCTACAAAGTAAGCTGTCCATATATATATATATATATATATATATATATATATATATATATATATATATATATACAATTAGTTAATTAATTAATTATTCGACCTTATGTATATATATGTACGTACAGTATAGGGATCGAGTTCTGATCGGGTTTTAATGTGAGACTGTGTAGTTGGTAAATTAAGCAAAGAATGTTAGTAAGAGGCAAATAAATTTAATTAATTAGATGTGGAGAATTCATTAAGAAAGGGCGACGTGACGTGCGAGGAAATGTAGGTAAGGGGTAAAGATGACACTTGTTCCAAATTTGTGATTTCGCATAAGTATCTATTTAATGCTGTGAATTAGTTAAAACCTACCCACTCTTTGGATTGATTAATTAATTAAATCACATTTCAAAGGTTTATTTGGCTCTCCAGGCGGCAACACCGTACCAGCGGAATTTCTGCTTCCTACATCGCACCATTTTTCTATCTTTTAGTAATTCTTTATTTTATCCTCCCTATCTTGTTGGTCTTACCCGAGATTAATTACTAGTAAATAAAAAATATACGTACGTCGTTAGTCAAAATGTAACCATTAAAGGATGACCAAAAAAATGTAACCATTAATTCCTAACAACTTCCTCGCGCATTCACTGATGATATATATCTGATATGTGACCTAGTGTCGCTATATTACTAAAACGTATATTAGATTTGTCAATTATATATTTTCCAGCCTAAAATTCCTAGCAACTTAATTGGTTGCACATTATCAAAATACTTAAAATTACGTATTTTTATTAATACGATTTTCTCTATAAAATGACGTGTTTTTACTTAACAGTAAGAGATTTTTTAAGTAATTTTAATTAGTTGTAGAGAGCCGTGAAAAAAATTATAAAATAATGATAAAAACTTAGTGAATTATGATAATTTCAAGCAAAGAGTCAATTTTCTAAAAATGCACATTATAGTAGTACTTGTTCAAAATTCTTATATTGATCAAAAGGAGAATATTATTTGTTGCTTCACTTTTTTTTTAATACATTTTTCTGAAAAGCTAAAAAAAATATAATGAAACATTAACTTTTTAAAAATAATTTTACGTTAACTATTAATAAATATAAAATTATTTTTAAAAAAGTTAATATTTTATATAATTTTTCTAACTTAAAAAAAAAAACATGCCGTGAAAATAAAACTGGAGGAGAGACACGTACCCGTAGTCTTTAAAATTGACGTACGTGTTATTCTCTCTTAATTTTGAATACAGGAAATAGGGGTTGAACATCAGCTGCCTAGTTTTAATTATTAATTAATAAAAGAAGTCCTTTTATACATTTTGCGATTTCACTTCCCAAAATTTACTGAAAAATTAGTAATTATATTTTTTACTTTCCAAAAATGAAAGAAAATAGAAAACATATATACGTACCCTTGACGTTGCCATCGCCATAAATCTGGAAACGGTCCATAGGAGGAGTGACCTCGGAGGGATGAGTGTTGTCATAGTAGGGCCATGAGGCAATAGAGTTGCAACATATGTGGGTAAAGGGGACACCTGCCTCCTCGATTGCCCGCCGCACCGCCCTCTTCTCCAGGTACATGGTCAGACCCGGCTCCACCGGGTTCGCCCTGTCCACATCGTGTCCGAACTCCGACGCCAGAAACCTCTTCACCGACGGAACCGCCTTCATGGCGTACACTAGCGGAATCTGGTCCAGTATGTTGGCTCCGCCCACCACCGATATCACCACGTTTATCTCATTCTCCCTAAGTATCTTCTCCATCCCTTCTTTGTTATTTATAAGTCCCTATATATATATAAAAAAAAATGATATATATTTTTATATACTTTTTAGCTTAATAAAAATGAAGTGCTATATTTTTCAGAATCGCCATAAATAAATGAGCATTTTATTTAGGCGGTCCTTGGTGAGAGAATTACAAATAAAATTTGATGATAGAGACAGAGCATCGGGAATTTTATTTAGGCCGGTTGGAGTAATAGGAGTGAATTCTTTTTTGGTGGGATAGCAATAATGAAATAAAATTGACGCATATACATTACTCCGTAATATATATACATACCTGCAAAATTTGGGCACCCTTTTCCTGGAGGGACCGGATGACTTTAGCCTTGGAGGGACAAATGGGGCCGGGGCGGACGAGGATGAAAGTGGGGCGGCCGGAGTTCAAGCTGGCCTCGGCAACGAATCGGCCTATGAAGCCAGTGGCTCCGGCGACCAGGGTGCGGCACTTGGACTCGGTGGCGGAGCCAGTCATCACCCTCATCTTCAAAATTAATTAATTAAAGATGGATGGATGGATGGATGCAGGCAGCGCGCACGCTAGCTAGTGTAGTACGTTGGCCCAAAACGACTCCGTTTAGAGGAAGCTAGTTAGCTTTGGCGAGTGGCAACTGGCAAGGTAAGGCTTGGGGTTGGGATCAGCCTGGATGGAGTTATATAGTGCACACGGAGGAGGAAGCGCGCGCGCGGTACGTACCACCTCCATCTAACCTTCAAACAATATGGAGTATCAAATATCCTCTACTCCCACAATTTTGGGTCGACTCACTTTTTAACTTTTTTTTTTTAACGCTCTTTATCGTTATTTTTATTTGTTCCTATATCATTATTTTTAATTTCTCCCTATATACTGAAAATGAAGAGCGTTTAGGCCGGGGGGTTGGTGGCCATGCAATTATACACTGAAAATGGATTTTGAAATATTGGGTAGGTTTGTATATATACATCATGCTATATATATATATATATATATATATATATATATATATATATATATATATATATATATATATATATATATATATATATATATATATATATATATATATATATATATATATATATATATATATATATATGGATTGGGTAAAATGTGCACACCCCATAGGGTGTACCTTGTGCACGATTTCTGGCCACTGATTTGGGGTAAATAGATGGCTGAGATTAAAAGGAATTTTTCATATTTTTTTAATTAAAAACAAGTGGGTCCCGCACATAATTGATGGAAACCGGCCCATACTCTCCTCACTTAAGCGCGTGTGTTGTGTGAAAAGAAACCCTAAATCCCTATTTAATTTCTCTTTCGTTTGAGCGGCCACAGAGATCCAAATCGGAATCCATGGATGGGCTTCTTCAATCGACGGAACGACGAGGAAGATGGCGATAGGGGGTGCCCGACGACGAGGAGAGCGGCGGCGGTTGCAGGAGAGATCGAGTTTGGAAGCGCGACGGCGGTTGCAGCAAGTTCGAGTGGACGGCGAATCGGGGAAACCGGTGAGACGCAGTCCTGTTCTCCCCCTCCTTTTCGATTTCCATGGTTGTTTTCTTCTTCTTTGTCATTTCCTCCGCCCAGATCTGAATATTGGGAAGCAGTTGAAGACGAGGAGGAGGTGAATCGAATCCATTCTTCGACTGGTTCGCAATTGCAGTTGGAGTTTGTGTCTGAATCATCGCCAATGGTCTTCGTCGCCTCCATCAGAGAAGGATCCTGGCCAGTCCAGTTGAAGGTCTTGACAGCGAATTCGAAAGAGGCGACGATGATGTGAAGCGGCGGCGGCGATGATTTCGCTGGCTTCGGCGCCTTCATCTGGCCGAGGGAGGCGAGGCTAGCCCTGACTCACTTGTTCATCCTCCCTTCCCTTCGATTCGAATCCGAGCACGACGGCAGATCTCGTCGGTGGTGGCGATGGAGGCCGAGCACGGCGGCAGATCTCGTCGGTGGTGGCGATGGAGGCGGACAGACGGTGCTCGGACTCCCTGTTCTTCACTAACCATTCAATTTGAGTTTTAATTTTGTAATTAAGAATATTATTCAACTAATATTCTCACATTGTTTTTTGTTAGATTATTCGGAAATATAAGGGTATTTTTTTCGAGTTTGTTAGATTATTCATTGTTTTTTATTAGATTATTCGGTAAAATCTTATTCATTATTCTTCTGAATATGGATAAGTATTCGGGTTGACAAACAACATAAAACAAAACATTATTCGATGAAATGTGAGACATTATTCGGTGAAATGTGTGGAATTATTCGTATTAATTGTAAGTATTGTTTTGAGATTTAGGGTTTCTTTTATTATTCGGTAGTATAAGATAAATTATTCAATGGAATTGACAATTTTTTATATGAACTAAATGAAAAAAGATAATTGAAATTATTCGGTAGTATGCAGAACATTATTCGGTGAAATTGCCAAAATTTTAAATCGGATTAAATAAAGAATTTATTTTCCACCAAAAAAAAAGCATTTTTATCACAAATATTTTAGATATAAAAAAATCGAATTAAATAAAGAATTTATTTTCCAAAAAAAAAAGCATTTTTATCATAAATATTTTAGATATTAAAAAAAACATTGATGGAGGGTGAAGTCACGCACCAAATGAAAGGGGGTGGGTTTTGTTATGCCATGTGGGTCCCACTAATTTAAAAAGAAAAAATCAAAAATTCCTTTTAATCATAGCCTTCCATCTTCTATCCATTAAAGGCCTAGATTTGTGCACAAGGTATAGTGTAAGAGGTGTGCACAAGGTATAGTGTAAGAGGTGTGCACAAGGGAACCACTCCCTATATATATATATATATATATATATTTGTATGCGTAACCTTAATTTTTAGACTTTTGAAAAATATAACATATATATTCTCTATAGTGGCAATATATATATATATATATATATATATATATATTTGTATGCGTAACCTTAATTTTTAGACTTTTGAAAAATATAACATATATATTCTCTATAGTGGCAATATATAAAATGTAAAATAGTTTATTAACTTTAGTTAATTTAGATGCTGAAGTAACTAAAAAATTATTGGATCAAAGCCAGTAAAAATTAAAACTGTAATTTTTTTTTGGTCAAAGTAGTAGTTCGGGTGAAATAATTCTACCTGAGCATCTTTGCGGATGAAAAATTTAAAAATGTAATGAACGAGAGGTGGAATTTTATTTTATTCTATTTATTTTTAACAGGGTTATCATAGTAATGAAAATTATATTATAACATGTTATAGTATTTTATAATATTTTATGATTTTGTCATAAATATAATTAATAAAAATAAATGATAAATTGGTATTGAATAATGGGGGCGTTGACTAATAGGTACGCGTGAGGTAGAGTAAGAAGATGTTATTCTTTGTCTATAGATCCATAAACTAGGAAGAAAATGTGACTGTTAATTATTCACCTACTCTTTTTTTGTTTTCCCTTCCTTTCATTTTTTTTTTCTTCCTTTTTTTAATTAATGGTAGAAGCAATATGCAACTTCCCAACTGAAAAGCTGCATTATTCGAATTATTAATTAATTCTATGGGGCGATTATTAAAAATATATAGCACACTCAGTGGCGGAGCCAGAAAATTTTCGGAGGGGGGCACCGTCAGAAATATACGATATTGTTTTGGATTAAATTTACATGAAGAATTATATATAGTACGATAATTAATGATGTTATTTTAAGATAAAATATCACCGGTTTATGATAAAACGCTATTATTATTATTTTGCCCCTAAAAAAAAGTCGAGTATGAGCTCAATTTCAAATATAGGTTCTAATCGAGCTTGACTTGTTTCTAAATGAGCTAAATATAATCAAATATTAATACTAGACTTGTTTGGCTCAAATAAAAACCCTAGTTATAATTTATTGTATTCAGTAACCAGATATAAATTTTTGAAATTTGCGTAACTTTTTATCTAATTGTCGGAATAATTAGTATAACCTCTCATTTCGAAGCTCTCGAGATAAAATATAGTATATAAATGTTAATTTAAGTAAAATATAATAACATTATAGCCTATTGAAATAAAATTAAAGTGATTAATATGCCCTGAATTTTTAAATATTCATAACTTTTTACTCAGATGTCGGATTAAGGCGTATTATATATCAAAACGAAGCTACCGACGAGGAGAATACACCTAGGTAGTTCGTCGCGTGAGAGAGGGGGCACGTGCCCCCCTAGTCCCCCCTCAGCTCCGCCCCTGAACACACTATATTTTATAGTTTTTGTTTGGAATTGCTATATACAGTACAGTATAATTTGTAATTGTTGAACCAAACTTTCTAATGGCTTAGTCAATTAATTAATTGATTAAAAAATGATTCAATTTTTGTAAAATATGTCATTCTATATACATGTTTTGCAGTATTTAATACTATATGTTGTGTCACAGGAAAATTTGTAATTGTCGGTAGGTCAAGCTAGCTAATGCTTTGCCTTTGAGTTAGTATTACACAAAATTAATGTTTTATTCTCTCGAAAACCAACATATAAATTTGCTAGGATTAATTGTTTTGACAATATTAATCTATATATCTTCCAATATATATAAAATAGAGGAAAATATAACGTAATTAACAAGTGTACTTGTTGATCACAAAATATGGTTAACTTGAGATATCTAGAAATTTGGTTCTTATAGTCACTTTATTTGAAGTTTATGTATGTATGTAGATCGAAATTCGAAAATAATCGTCACGTTTCCTTACTCGATCATCTTCTTTAGCCTAGCGTACGTTCATGTCATTTTCTCAGTTTCCCAATCCATGCCTAACTTTGAGATTATAGATAACGTTCATCTTGACTTCACTTTAATTTCATTGATCGTTTTTTTTTTAGAAATTCTTAATTATCAATGTGTAATATATTGTAAGAGGTCTAGCTAGCCCCTAAAAATGGGCATACGTACCCCTTACCACTAATAATTATAAACTTTAGTTTTCAAGTTGGAAAGAAAATTTTGTAACTTCTTACACACTAGCTAGGCTAGTTAGGAGAAGATTATATATATATTTTCACTTACAAAGGAATAGAAATAATACTTATCAATTTTAGGGGCTTGTTATCCGAATAAGGAATTTCTTGCTAAGGGCGCGATGACATATCGACATTCGGAGTCGGTAACTGTGGAGAATATGATTTGGGAGTGTCCCACATTGTTTATAAAATGAATACAAGTCTTGCATATAAGCCCACTCACCCCACCTAACACCAATTGGTTTTAGGATGGAACCTCTCACTTGGCTAGCTTGTGTGCTTGGCTTGGTTGGCGCGTGTGTGCTTGGCATGCGTGGCCCCCCCACGTCGGATGACCCACCGTGATTTAATAGTAACAATTTCAACGGCACTGAAAGCCAATAATTGCAAAACCCTTATTGACATCAGCTTTCGGAGTCGGCACACATTTGCAGAGATCTCTGCGTGCCCAATGTTGTAGGAGGAAATCGAGAATGCAAATATAAAATATAAATAAATCACAGCAAACCAGATTCCGTCCCTTACAAATAATTACAAGACCTCCTCCTGATGTAGCAGCGGGAAGTCAGGATCGATCCACGAGGAATGTGTCAGCGGATCCTAGGCAGCAGTGGAGTCTCACGGTCAGAAGTCGGCAACATGTGCTAGATCTCGACTAAGGTTAGTCGACAGGCCGGAGATCAGACAGTCGAACACAGCGCATCAGCAAGCACAGGTGGTGGTCGATCTCGACAAGGGCCTACTCGAGATCGAGTAGAGTCTTGGTCGACGTCGGCTTGGGTTGGTCGAGCACCTGCACACAGAAGCTAACATCGACTTTGGGTCGAATATTAGTAGTCGAGATGGAGGAGTGCTATTCGATCTCGAGGAGATAGAGAATAAAACGAATAAAAGTAAATGCAAAGGGCTTTGGGATTTCGAACTAAACTGTATGAAAAGAACTTCTAAGATTGGGGTTTGCAACAACGATAACCAAGCTTTCGCATCAAATGACTAAGCTTTCGCATTTTCCAACAATTAGACAACTCTTTCAAGAAACCCTAATTGTCTCTACCGATTTTATGTTTACAATCCAAGTTGTTAGCATGGACCTCCATTAGATGGGTAATAAACACATAAACAAGTAGCAGATGATCAAAACATGATAAAAGTCAGATCTTTACCTCAAACGCGCATGGCTATCGCCGGGCTCGCCCCAATCCTAGAAGTGGGTGGACTACTCGCGCTTCATTGCAACCTCAGACATCGATTGAAAGGAAATAACATCTTGCATTAAACTAAATTCAAAGACTTTACAATCCCGGCGATCCAACTCTCGTTGAACGCCAAAACCCTAAAACCTCTGAACTCCTAAACCGTCTCTGTGGAACTACTTCTCTCACTGAAATTGAATTACTAGAAATCAGCCCCATGGGCTTCATTTATAGGCTTCTAAACCTTGCTATCACTACAACAGAAATGTCTTTTAGCGACCAAATTTTTAGTGATGAATTATTTTTCCTCGGTAAAAGTGGGATTTGGCGACGAACATATCCATTCCTCATAAAATGGCTCGTGAACTTTAGCAAGAAACCTATATTCCTCGTTAAAAGTGGTCTTCAACGACAAATTTTTTGACTCCTTGCTAATTGTTAGTCTAATGTGGTCAAATAAAACATAAGGAAAATAGCGACGAATTTGATGTTTTTATTGAGAAATGTTTTCATCGCTAAAAATATATTCATCGGGGAATTTTAAATTTGTCATTATTAGTTTGGTGGGAATTACATAAAACCCGCCAAATTTATTAGTGACAAAGATTGTAATTACTCGCTAGAAGTATGTGTTTCTCGAAGAAAAAATTTATCGCTAAACATATTAATCAACAAGGAAACTCCATTTTCGACATTATGTACTTAAGTGAAATATGACGTTATGTGCTTAAGTGAAATATGAAAAATTGCTCAAATTTAAGAACGAGAAAAGTTTCAGTTCCTCGCCATATGTTGATGTTTTTTAAGATACACTAGTATGATCCCCGCGCCATGGCGCGATTTTTTATAAATAAAGTCTTACTAATATATTAAATTAATATTATAACATAATTGTAAAAGTTCAGATAATTAAATATTTTAAACTAAACTCATGGGTAGAGAAAACGATTGAAGTAGTATATATAGATATATACAGATATAGATTACTAATATTAATTTTATGTTTTCTTATTATTAATTATATGTTTTGAATTAATCTCATTGTTTTTTTGGAGAAAAACTACTAAAAATTATAATTTAGGTTAAGATCAATGTTTTGAATTAAATCCAATAGTTAGTAAAATTAAAGAAAAAATAGAATTAAAGGAAAAATAAAAAAAATAGAATTAAAGAAAATCAAAGAAAAATGGAAAAAAAAATTGATTGGTCGAGACTTCTAAAATTTCTCTAAGCTTGACACATCATCCTAAACTCTTCTAAATTAAGAGTTTATATAGATAATGAGTATTCCTCAATGAGTATTCCTCAATGGTTAAAAAACCCAAACCCTCAAACCTAACCCTAGCAACCCTCACAAACAACCGCCGCCGCCGCCGCGGAGTTCATCTCTGGCGGGTGCTTCCGGTGGCCACCCCAATGGGCTCCCTGGTGGCCTCATCCCACACCCCAGCGACGGGTCCTGGGTGGTCACCCCAATGGGCTCCCTGGTGGCCACCGTGTGGTCGGCTCCCCCGCCCCGACTCACACCCTCAATGTGCCACTCTTCACAGATCTGGCCTTAGTGTGCTCATGCGACTCCTCATCTCTTCACCGTGAGATGTCGATCCCCTCGACCCCTTGGCGAGCCGCTCCTCCCCCTCCTCAGCCGCCTCCTCCTCAACTTCGCCCCCATCGCCGCCCTCACTGTCGGGAGACCCTCTCCTCCGTTGTCGGCCTCCTCCCCCATTGCCGGGCTGACGGTGCGGGCTCCCACTGCGAAGACCTCCGCCTCTCCCTCCTCTCCCACTCCTGCCTCTCAGGTGCCCTCTCCGTCTCTCCCTCCTCTCCCACTCCTAAAACACTCAGATTCAATTGGATTTGTAAACATGCAAACCCAAATCCCTTTTCCCAAATCTGATTGCAGCCTATATCCACAAAATTGAAAAACCAAACCTGATTTTATAAACCCCAAAATTGAAAAACCCACAAAATCAAAAAACCCAATATAGCCCGTTGATGGATCTCAGGTCGGGTCTAGATTCATCACCACTACCACCTAATTGATTTGGTGCAGCCCTCTTCAAAAAAATAAAAATTACAGAAATATCCATGGCTGTACAACTTCCGTTCTAAGTCTTCCAGTTCGAGGGATACATGCAACAATATTGCTGAACAAGCTGCTCGTTTTCGTATCTGAATCCATATCCGCAATCAACTCTGCAACCTAAGGGTCTTTTTTAGATATTTAAATTTCAATTTTAGTGGTGATTGTAATTTTAGTGGTGATTGTAATCTTAGATTTAAGTTAGTGTTTTTTTCTTTTTTTTACTGGCGACCCTCTGCGTAGGGTTATCAAGCCATCTTTTGATGGCTTCAAGATCGCTTCGTCGATCTACTTCTTGCCTACTGTAAAAAAAAAAAAAAAGAGTTTATATAGATGTTTTTAATTAAACCCAATAGTTAGTAAAATTAAAGAAAAAAGAGAATTAAAGGAAAAAGAAAAAAAATAGAATTAAAGAAAATCAAAGAAAAATGGAAAAAAAATTGATTGGTCGAGACTCCTAAAATTTCTCTAAGCTTGACACATCATCCTAAACTCTTATAAATTAAGAGTTTATATAGATAGTTAGTAAAATTAAAGAAAAAAAAGAATTAAAGGAAAAAGAAAAAAAATAGAATTAAAGAAAATAAAAAAAAATGAAAAAAAAATTGATTGGTCAAGACTCCTAAAATTTGTCTAAGCTTGACACATCATCCTAAACTCTTCTAAATTAAGAGTTTATATAGATATAGATAGTTAGTAAAATTAAAGAAAAAAGAGAATTAAAGGAAAAAAAAATAGAATTAAAGAAAATCAAAGAAAAATGGCAAAAATAATAATTGGTCGAGACTCCTAAAATTCCTCTAAGCTTGACACATCATCCTAAACTCTTCTAAATTAAGAGTTTATATAGATTTTTTTATTTATTTTTTATTCAAATAACTGTTGTGAGCTGAATTTGCCATGTTTTACATTTAAGTTTATATCGATTTCTGCATGCATTTCACTCATTTGGGCTAAGATAGTACAGAGTCTATGTAGTTTATGTTTATTTGCCAAATTATGGAATCTACACCAGTTTCTGTTTAAATCGCAGAATTCGAGGCGTTTTACAGCAATTCTAAGGAAGGTCGGAAAAGCTCGGAAAACAGCTACAGAAGTCCAGGGTCAAAGCAGCAACAGAACCATTCGAATCGAGCCGAGAAACCAGACTACTCGATCTCGAGTAGACCTTACTAGATCTAGACGAACATGTCCGAGCACAGCCTTGGTCGACAGAGCCTGATCGAGAAAGCCAGACCAACCCAGCTACGGAGCTTACTCGATCTCGACAAGACCCTAGTCGAGATCGACAAAGACCAGAGCCACACCCGGAGTCGACAAGGAGAGAAGCTGACCGAGAAGCCGAGGACGAGGATGCCGAACAACCCTACTCGATCTCGACAAGCTCTAGTCGAGATCGACAAGCCCCACAACGCCAGTCCGAGTCCATGCCGAGGAGAAGCTGCTCGACCAGAGAAGGCCACACCCTAGTCGATCTCGAGGAGCCCTAGTCGAGATCGACGACGCCCAGAGCCCAGATCCGAGCTGGTCGAGCACACCTACCCGAGAAGACCTAGTCGGTGAACATCCCTACTCGATCTCGACAAGGAGTAGTCAAGATCGACGAGCGTTGTGAACCAAGTCCGAGCCACATCGAGCAGAGCTAGTCGGGAAGTCCAGTCGACGAACAATCCTTGTCGAGGTCGACGAGCCCTTGTCGATGTCGAGTAAACCAGTCCTGGAAAACGCGTCGTCGAGAGCTGTCCTAGTCGAGTTGGGATTCCTTGGGGCCGAAGGAGGAAGATTCTATCCAAATTTGTTCAAGTTCTATCTATGGAAGGAGATCTATCAAGACATAAAGACTTACCTAGTTTAGATTTATCTTTTCCCCTTTAGATTTATTTCCATTATGCAATTTATTTATCTTTTATGCTTTTAGATATAATTTTAGATATAGATACGAGATTCTATCATTGGTTAGCAAGGACTAGAAGCCTATAAATAAAGCCCATGGGGCTGGTTTTTCATTCATTCCAATTCAGAGACACAATTACACATAGAGTTTAGGAGTTCTAAGGTTTTTAAGGTTTTGGCTTTCTGCGAAAGTTGATTGCCAGGATTGTAAAAGGCTTTGAATTTAGTTTTAATGCAAGTTAGTTCTTTTCATCAATCAATGTCTGCGATTGCAATGAGGCGTGAGTAGTCCACCCACTTCTGGGGCTGGGGTGAGCCCGACGGTGGCCATGTGAGGCGATGCAATAAAGGTCAGATCTTTTTGTGCAATTCATCTTCTATCCCTCTGAGCATGATTCTTTTGCGAGAGTTGAAGGTCATCCTTGTTTGTGTTATTGAAGCGAAAGTGATCTTAATGCAACTTGGGTTAATTATGTGAAAAAAGGGTTAGTAACAATTAGGGTTTATGCGAAAGCCTCTATATGCCTATTTGTTAATGACGAAAGTTATTTGATGGAAAGCATGATCTTTTGTTCCTTTATGTGTTACTTTGCATGGTTATCGTTGTGGTGTTGATACCCTGGTCTTGGAAGTCTTTTATTATATTGAGTTTATTTCTGTCGAAAATCTGAATTCTGCATTCGAATTTGCAATTTAAAGTTTCTGTCCCCCAGTCGACATAGAGTAGAGCTTGTCGAGATCGACTACTGCCTTTGTCGATCTCGAGTAGGAACTGGTCTAGGTCGAGTTGAGTTTTCTTTTGCTGTCGTCGATTCTGAACTTGTCTTGACATGCCTTTGTCGATCTCGAGTTGACTGTGGTCGAGATCGAGTTGCCTTGTTGCTTGTTTTCCTGTTTTCTGTTGTCGACGGACTGCTGTCGACTTACCTTTGTCGATATAGAGGACAGCTACTCGAGATCGAGTAGCTTCTGTGTCCTCGCCTTTGTTTTTGCTTTGCTTTGTCTTTTCTGTCTTCGTTTAGTTCATTGCTTTTATTTGTTATTTTCTGCTTTTATTTGTCTTTCTTTCCTTGTTTCTGTGTTTCTGTCTCTCTGCTATTCTGTCTGTGAGATCTATAGCTACCTAAGAACTGCTGACGTGCTTCCTCGTGGATTCGATCCTGACTATTCTCTTACTACAACGGGAGGAAGTCTTGTATTTATTTGCTGAGACAGGGAAGTCAGTCTGATCTTTATTTTATATTTATTTCATACTTGACCATCCTCCTGCAACAACAAATTGGCGCCGTTGCCGGGGAAGCAATCATTCGCGCCTTAGGTAGTCAGTTCTCACTGTTTCTTTGAGTTACTTTTCAGGTGTATGCGCCGTTCTGATCAAACACCTGAGTTTGATGCCTTAGACGAACTGGAAGGCCTATTTCACATCCGAGCTAAACTACAAAGAGCCATGGCAGCTGCGGAGACACAGGAACAGCTGATCGCTAGGCTTACCAGGGAATTGGCTGCTAAAGATGCTGCTATCGCCGCTGAGAAAGCAGCAACGGAACAAGCACAGGCTGAGCTTGCCCAATACCCAACCACGGCAGAGGACTACATGCACCCAACTCTCGTCGTGCCTGAACATATTAAAAATAATGCCTTCTATGGTAGATTTAATGAGTGTCCTCTTGAACATATTACACACTTTTCTGACATGTGCCGTACTCTTGCTGAAGGTACAACCCTGGAATATGTCAAGATGAAATCTTTCCGCTGGTCTCTCGCTGGGCCTGCACTGAAATGGCTTGAAGGGCTAAAAGCAAGATCACTCACAACCTGGGCCCAAGTAGAGCAAGAGTTTCTGAACAAATTCTTCCCACCTGCCAAAACAGCACATCTCCGCCAAAGAATCACCGCCTTCAAACAGAAGCAAGGGGAACCGCTGGCAAAGGCATGGGAGCGCTACAAGGAACTTCTGCGATCTTGCCCTACTCATGGACAGCCACCCTACGTCATTCAGGAGATCTTCTTCAACTCTCTTGATCAAGTCAGTAAGGACAGAATCAACCATTATACTCGCTATGAGTATCTGACAATGCCGCCAAGTGACGCATGGGGTGTGCTAGAGAAGCTCACTAACTACGACAACAAGTATGGGTCTACTGCAACTTATGAAGAGAACTCATACGCCAGGCCAGCACCATCCATGCCCCTCAATGAGCCACCTAAGGAGATTGATCCTGATGTTAGGGAGCAGTACTACAGAGACCAGAATAAGAAGCTCATCAAGAAAGTAAAGTATCTCTCTATCAACCAGCCTTGTATTGAATGCGGATCGCAAAGGCACACCATTCCTGAGTGCCCACACGCAGAGCAAGTCAGGATGGCAGAGCATCATGAGGAGGCAGCTTACGCAGGGGGTCCCAGTCGCTACATGGGGGACCAAAGGTTTCAACAACCACAATGGAACCAAGGTGTCCCTAGGAACCCCCCACCCTACAGAGCTCCAGGACATCCGGAAAGGGACCAGAAAAAGGATGATATACAGACAGTCCTGGAGGAAATAAGGAGGAATCACTCGGAAACTAGCCAATCCTTCAACTCAGTCTATACTCAGATGCAAGGTGTCAACTCTAGGCTTGGGGAAATTGATATATGACGAAAATCAGTTGATACACAGATTGGTCAGCTAGCAGCAGGAATCCCCAAACAGTCAGGCTCGCTCCCTGGATCTTCAGAACCAAATCCTAAGGGAAAGACTGGATATATCGCTGGTGTAAAACTCAGAAGCGGCCATCAATTGCAAGAGCCAGAGGTCGGAAAGCAGCAGAACAACGGAGAACAGCTGGTCGACCAGAGCCTGGTCGATGTCGAGGAAGGTCTACTCGATGTCGAGGAGAAACTTCCAGAATCCTCGTCTGCGCCGAACAGCAACTCGACTGCACCCAACCTGGTCGAGATCGACAAGGGCCTAGTCGATGTCGAGGAACCCTTGGTCGACGTAGAGCAGCCTGCAGCATCACCGACGTCTGTTCTGGCTCCAAATCAGAAAAAGAAGCTGCATTTCCCCACAAAATCTCCAAAGGACCCGACAGAGAAAAAGTTTCAGCGCTTCATCAAGACGCTTCAGAAGCTCAACGTCACCATCCCCTTCACAGAAGCTCTCAATGAAATGCCATCCTATGTCAAGTTCCTGAAGGAGATTCTGAGCAAAAAGCGATCGATGGCTGAAATCACAGAGGAGTGCAGCCATCTGGACATATTGGAGAAGAGGCCGGATCCAGGTAAGTTTGCTATAACTATTGGGTTTGGTCCATAAAAAATTAATGCCTTATGTGATCTTGGAGCTAGTGTGAGTATAATGCCTTTAACGATTTGGTCCAAGATTAAGATAGGTGCCCTAGAGCCTGTGGATGCTAGACTTTACATGGCCAACAACACGGTGGTCATTCCAACAGGCATGGTGGACAATGTGCCAGTACAAGTAGGTAAATTCTTTGTCCCTGCTGATTTTCTAGTTGTTGATATGCAAGAAGATCCTGCTTGTCCAATTATTCTAGGAAGGCCCTTCTTGGCGACGGTGGATGCCAACATAAGCGTAAGGAAAGGAGTGCTCACCTTCAACATCAGCGATGAGGTAATTGAGTATTCCTTTAATAAAACTGAAAGGCATACAGGTCCAATGGAAGAGGTCAAATCTATCTCAGCTGGCTACATCACCTGCGGGGAACCCAAGGTCAGAAATATGACCCCTGAGGAGCTGGAAAAGAGGGACATGGAGGCACATGTGGAGGAGATCATGGAAATCCTCAAGGAGAACACAGAGAATCCAATCGACACAGACCAAGGTAAGTCGTTGTGGATCAATTATTTTTCGGATGCCTTGACAGGAACTAAGTATGGGGTCAAGATCGACCAAGACTCCTCGACATCGAGGACCCTAGTCGATCTCGACCATACCAAGGAGCCTCCACCAGCACCAGCCTCGTCGAGCAGCCAGACGAAAGCAGAACCCTACTCGACCTCGAGTAGACTTGTCGAGATCGACCACCACTCGGCCAACTCGACTTCGCCTTTCTCGATGCTGACGACTTCAGCACCAGAGCCCTTGTTGATCTCGAGTAAGCTACTTGATGTCGACCAATTTCAGCATCCTCGGGCACCGTCTTCCTCGACACAGACTCCACCAGACGGACCAAGCTCGTCGATCTCGACAAAACTTGTCGAGATCGACCACCACCCGACTCCACCAGAGCCTTCTTCCTCGACACTGGAGCCACCAGGAGCGGAGCCCTACTCGAGGTCGACCAGCCTTGTCGAGATCGACAAGCCATCTTCTTCGTCGACTTCTGCATCCTCGAGCAGACCACCACCAGAACCTACAGACTCGTCGAGATCGACTAACCCTAGTCGAGATCGACCAAATACTGTGGCCCCCGATTCCGTCTCTGCGAAGGTAAGCCAAGGTATGGATCTTTCTTCTCCTATTTCCATTAAAGATTTATCTATACATGGGAGAGGTTTGCCTTGGTATGTGTGATTGTGTAGGATTTCCAATGATGAGCCTAAGGAGTATGAAGTTGGAGACAAACTCTATGTCTCTAAATCAAAGGATCATTGGTTTCCCAACAAATTCAACAAGAAGCGGATGGGACCGTTCGTGGTGAACAAGATCCATTCTGGAGGATTGCAGCTGAGGGACAAGAATGGAGTCCTATTTGAGGCCCAAGCTACATGGGCCCTGCAAATGCCACCTTGAGCTAAATGGAAAAGTCGGCCTAGCGACTATAAAATCTAGAGTATGTACATAGACTTTTTAGGACCTTTTGAGACTTTGTTGCTTTTTGTTTTTTTTTTTTTGGTTTTGAACTTTTAGTTTTTCTATTATGGGTATATGTCTTCTGCACTTTTCAGGTCCATGGATGAGCCATATTCATACTCGGGCCAGGCGATTCTTACACTCGAAATTGAGAGGCCCTGCACACCTGTCTAGTGAGTTTCTTTCTTTACCCTTGTTTTTATATAGTGAGGACACTGTAATGTTTAAGTATGGGGTGGGGGAAGGGCTTACTTTATGCATATTTGGTTTCATTTGACATTTTTGTGCATATTTAGAGTTTATTTCTTTGAATTGCTTATACATGGCTATTTTGGAATGCATTATTGATTTATGTGCTTATATATGCATGTTTTCCAAATCTTCAAAAAAATATGTTTTCCAAAGTTTATAAAAATGACCCCCATTGAATTTTTTGAATAATGTCATGGAAGCTTATATTGAACTCGACGATGCAAAATTGGATTCATTAGAGATATAGCATGAAATTGCCTAGTAAAGGGAAGTCACAATGAAGTGCATATTTTCTTGAAAACTATAGAAGGAGGTAAAAATTGAAATTGCTTTTGACATGTTGCATGATAAGATGATTGAGGACTTTATATTTCCATATAATGCTCATATGTTTAAAATATTAGCCTTACCTATGCTTATGCATCACAAAATCCATAATATGCCTTATTTCAAATATTGCTCCACATGATCTAAATATTGCCATTCTTTACCTTATTTCCTATCCGGGGATTATGTTGAGAATGATGTTACATTATGGAGATTATTATATGGTGTTTGTGTTGTTATTATCATTATTGGAGTTTGGAAGGAAATTGTTTGAAATATATGGAAAATTTAATGAGTGAAAGAAAATCCAATCACCTCAGGAGATAAAGGTAGATTGACCCTGCTCTCTAAGATAATAGTATGGAGAGATGGGACACATTATGAGAAGTCCAAAGCACTAAGTATCCGGGGCCATTCATGACACCCATGTTTGCGACTCGCGAGAAGGCAGTGCTGAGGTTAGAGAGGTAAAAGCATTATTATGATTTATCAAAAGCATTATGAAAGGTGATGAATCTTATGAAAAGGAATGTGGAAACTCAAGTTTGGAAATATTCCATTTCCCCGGATCAAAAGCACCACATTGCCAAATATTGCCCACCTTTAGCCTTTTACCAATCTACTCCTTCATGAGCTTAATTAAAGTCTTCTTGATTATCAATGCTTTGTCACTTATGAATGTTTTTGCATAACCCTCCTTTTGTGAGTAGATGTTGCTTTTATACATTTGCACATGCATGGATCTGTGACACAAGTACCTTGTCAAGGATGGTAATTGATTGCAGGGTTATATGAGAATGAATCTAATATGTTGAGAGTTTTAAATTCTTCCCCTGAATGACAATTAAAAGTATTGCGTGAGGACAAGCAAGCTTAAGTATGGGGTGTTTGTTGTGAGCTGAATTTGCCATGTTTTACATTTAAGTTTATATCGATTTCTGCATGCATTTCACTCATTTGGGCTAAGATAGTACAAAGTCTATGTAGTTTATGTTTATTTGCCAAATTATGGAATCTACACCAGTTTCTGTTTAAATCGCAGAATTCGAGGCGTTTTACAGCAATTCTAAGGAAGGTCGGAAAAGCTCGGAAAACAGCTACAAAAGTCCAGGGTCAAAGCATCAACGGAACCAGTCGAATCGAGCTGAGAAACCAGACTACTCGATCTCAAGTAGACCTTACTCGATCTAGACGAACATGTCCGAGCACAGCCTTGGTCGACAGAGCCTAATCGAGAAAGCCAGACCAACCCAGCTTCGGAGGTTACTCAATCTCGACAAGACCCTAGTCGAGATCGACAAAGACCAGAGCCACACCCGGAGTCGACAAGGAGAGAAGCTGACCGTGAAGCCAAGGACGAGGATGCCGAACAACCCTACTCGATCTCGACAAGCTCTAGTCGAGATCGACAAGCCCCACAACGCCAGTCCGAGTCCATGCCGAGGAGAAGCTGCTCGACCAGAGAAGGCCACACCCTAGTCGATCTCGAGGAGCCCTAGTCGAGATCGACGACGCCCAGAGCCCAGATCCGAGCTTGTCGAGCACACCTACCCGAGAAGACCTAGTCGGTGAACATCCCTACTCGATCTCGACAAGGAGTAGTCAAGATCGACGAGCGTTGTGAACCAAGTCCGAGCCACATCGAGCAGAGCTAGCCGGGAAGTCCAGTCGACGAACAATCCTTGTCGAGGTCGACGAGCCCTTGTCGATGTCGAGTAGACCAGTCCTGGAAAACGCGTCGTCGAGAGCTGTCCTAGTCGAGTTGGGATTCCTTGGGGCCGAAGGAGGAAGATTCTATCCAAATTTGATCAAGTTCTATCTATGGAAGGAGATCTATCAAGACATGAAGACTTACCTTGTTTAGATTTATCTTTTCCCCTTTAGATTTATTTCCATTATGCAATTTATTTATCTTTTATGCTTTTAGATATAATTTTAGATATAGATAGGAGATTCTATCATTGGTTAGCAAGGACTAGAAGCCTATAAATAAAGCCCATGGGGCTGGTTTTTCATTCATTCCAATTCAGAGACACAATTACACATAGAGTTTAGGAGTTCTAAGGTTTTTAAGGTTTTGGCTTTCTGCGAAAGTTGATTGCCAGGATTGTAAAAGGCTTTGAATTTAGTTTTAATGCAAGTTAGTTCTTTTCATCAATCAATGTCTGCGATTGCAATGAGGCGTGAGTAGTCCACCCACTTCTGGGGCTGGGGTGAGCCCGACGGTGGCCATGTGAGGCGATGCGATAAAGGTCAGATCTTTTTATGCAATTCATCTTCTATCCCTATGAGCATGATTCTTTTGCGAGAGTTGAAGGTGATCTTTGTTTGTGTTATTGAAGCGAAAGTGATCTTAATGCAACTTGGATTAATTATGTCAAAAAAGGGTTAGTAACAATTAGGGTTTATGCGAAAGCCTCTATATGCCTATTTGTTAATGACGAAAGTTATTTGATGGAAAGCATGATCTTTTGTGCCTTTATGTGTTACTTTGCATGGTTATCGTTGTGATGTTGATACCCTGGTCTTGGAAGTCTTTTATTATATTGAGTTTATTTCTGTCGAAAATCTGAATTCTGCATTCGAATTTGCAATTTAAAGTTTCTGTCCCCCAGTCGACATAGAGTAGAGCTTGTCGAGATCGAGTACTGCCTTTGTCGATCTCGAGTAGGAACTGGTCTAGGTCGAGTTGAGTTTTCTTTTGCTGTCGTCGATTCTGAACTTGTCTTGACCTGCCTTTGTCGATCTCGAGTTGACTGTGGTCGAGATCGAGTTGCCTTGTTGCTTGTTTTCTTGTTTTCTATTGTCGACGGACTGCTGTCGACTTACCTTTGTCGATATAGAGGACAGCTACTCGAGATCGAGTAGCTTCTGTGTCCTCGCCTTTGTTTTTGCTTTGCTTTGTCTTTTCTGTATTCGTTTAGTTCATTGCTTTTATTTGTTATTTTCTGCTTTTATTTGTCTTTCTTTCCTTGTTTCTGTGTTTCTGTCTTTCTGCTATTCTGTCTGTGAGATCTACAACTACCTAAGAACTGCTGACGTGCTTCCTCGTGGATTCGATCCTGACTATTCTCTTTCTACAACGGGAGGAAGTCTTGTATTTATTTGCTGAGACAGGGAAGTTAGTCTGATCTTTATTTTATATTTATTTCATACTTGACCATCCTCCTGCAACAACAAATTAGCGCCGTTGCCGGGGAAGCAATCATCCGCGCCTTAGGTAGTCAGTTCTCGCTGTTTCTTTGAGTTACTTTTCAGGTGTATGCGCCGTTTTGGTCAAACACATGAGTTTGACGCCTTAGACGAACCGGAACGCCTATTTCACATCCGAGCTAAACTACAAAGAGCCATGGCAGCTGCGGAGACACAGGAACATCTGATCGCTAGGCTTACCAGGGAATTGGCTGCTAAAGATGCTGCTATCGCCGCTGAGAAAGCAGCAAGGGAACAAGAACAGGCTGAGCTTGCCCAATACCCAACCACGGTAGAGGACTACATGCACCCAACTCTCGTCTTGCCTGAATCGGCGATTCTTATCCCTGATAACTCTTTTGAAATTCGCACTCAATTTCTTATAGAGCTTAAAAATAATGCCTTCTATGGTAGATTTAATGAGTGTCCTCTTGAACATATTACAAACTTTTCTGACATGTGTCGTACTCTTGCTGAAGGTACAACCCTGGAATATGTCAAGATGAAATCTTTCCGCTGGTCTCTCGTTGGGCCTGCACTAAAATGGCTTGAAGGGCTAAAAGCAAGATCACTCACAACCTGGGCCCAAGTAGAGCAAGAGTTTCTGAACAAATTCTTCCCACCTGCCAAAACAGCACATCTCCGCCAAAGAATCACCGCCTTCAAACAGAAGCAAGAGGAACCGCTGGCAAAGGCATGGGAGCGCTACAAGGAACTTCTGCGATCTTGCCCTACTCATGGACAGCCACCCTACGTCATTCAGGAGATCTTCTTCAACTCTCTTGATCAAGTCACTAAGGACAGAATCAACCATTATACTCGCTATGAGTATCTGACAATGCCGCCAAGTGACGCATGGGGTGTGCTAGAGAAGCTCACTAACTACGACAACAAGTATGGGTCTACTGCAACTTATGAAGAGAACCCATACGCCAGGCCAGCACCATCCATGCCCCTCAATGAGCCACCTAAGGAGATTGATCCTGATGTTAGGGAGCAGTACTACAAGTATCTCTCTGTCAACCAGCCTTGTATTGAATGCGGATCGCAAAGGCACACCACTCCTGACTGCCCACACGCAGAGCAAGTCAAGATGACAGAGCATCATGAGGAGGCAGCTTACGCAGGGGGTCCCAGTCGCTACATGGGGGACCAAAGGTTTCAACAACCACAATGGAACCAAGGTGTCCCTAGGAACCCCTCGCCCTACAGAGCTCCAGGACATCCGGAAAGGGACCAGAAAAAGGATGATATACAGACAGTCCTGGAGGAAATAAGGAGGAATCACTCGGAAACTAGGCAATCCTTCAACTCAGTCTATACTCAGATGCAAGGTGTCAACTCTAGGCTTGGGGAAATTGATATATGGCGAAAATCAGTCGATACACAGATTGGTCAGCTAGCAGCAGGAATCCCCAGACAGTCAGGCTCGCTCCCTGGATCTTCAGAACCAAATTCTATATCGCTGCTGTAAAACTCAGAAGCGGCCATCAATTGCAAGAGCCAGAGGTCGGAAAGCAGCAGAACAACGGAGAACAGCTAGTCGACCAGAGCCTGGTCGATGTCGAGGAAGGTCTACTCGATGTCGAGGAGAAACTTCCAGAATCCTCGTCTGCGCCGAACAGCAACTCGACTGCACCCAACCTGGTCGAGATCGACAAGGGCCTAGTCGATGTCGAGGAACCCTTGGTCGACGTAGAGCAGCCTGCAGCATCACCGACGTCTGTTCTGGCTCCAAATCAGAAAAAGAAGCTGCATTTCCCCACAAAATCTCCAAAGGACCCGACAGAGAAAAAGTTTCAGCGCTTCATCAAGACGCTTCAGAAGCTCAACGTCACCATCCCCTTCACAGAAGCCCTCAATGAAATGCCATCCTATGTCAAGTTCCTGAAGGAGATTCTGAGCAAAAAGCGATCGATGGCTGAAATCACAGAGGAGTGCAGCCATCTGGACATATTGGAGAAGAGGCCGGATCCAGGTAAGTTTGCTATAACTATTGGGTTTGGTCCATAAAAAATTAATGCCTTATGTGATCTTGGAGCTAGTGTGAGTATAATGCCTTTAACGATTTGGTCCAAGATTAAGATAGGTGCCCTAGAGCCTGTGGATGCTAGACTTTACATGGCCAACAACACGGTGGTCATTCCAACAGGCATGGTGGACAATGTGCCAGTACAAGTAGGTAAATTCTTTGTCCCTGCTGATTTTCTAGTTGTTGATATGCAAGAAGATCCTGCTTGTCCAATTATTCTAGGAAGGCCCTTCTTGGCGACGGTGGATGCCAACATAAGCGTAAGGAAAGGAGTGCTCACCTTCAACATCAGCGATGAGGTAATTGAGTATTTCTTTAATAAAACTGAAAGGCATACAGGTCCAATGGAAGAGGTCAAATCTATCTCAGCTGGCTACATCACCTGCGGGGAACCCAAGGTCAGAAATATGACCCCTGAGGAGCTGGAAAAGAGGGACATGGAGGCACATGTGGAGGAGATCATGGCAATCCTCAAGGAGAACACAGAGAATCCAATCGACACAGACCAAGGTAAGTCGTTGTGGATAAATTATTTTTCGGATGCCTTGACAGGAACTAAGTATGGGGTCAAGATCGACCAAGACTCCTCGACATCGAGGACCCTAGTCGATCTCGACCAGACCAAGGAGCCTCCACCAGCACCAGCCTCGTCGAGCAGCCAGACGGAAGCAGAACCCTACTCGACCTCGAGTAGACTTGTCGAGATCGACCACCACTCGGCCAACTCGACTTCGCCTTTCTCGATGCTGACGACTTCAGCACCAGAGCCCTTGTTGATCTCGAGTAAGCTACTTGATGTCGACCAATTTCAGCATCCTCGGGCACCGTCTTCCTCGACACAGACTCCACCAGACGGACCAAGCTCGTCGATCTCGACAAAACTTGTCGAGATCGACCACCACCCGACTCCACCAGAGCCTTCTTCCTCGACACTGGAGCCACCAGGAGCGGAGCCCTACTCGAGGTCGACCAGCCTTGTCGAGATCGACAAGCCATCTTCTTCGTCGACTTCTGCATCCTCGAGCAGACCACCACCAGAACCTGCAGACTCGTCGAGATCGACTAACCCTAGTCGAGATCGACCAAATACTGTGGCCCCCGATTCCGTCTCTGCGAAGGTAAGCCAAGGTATGGATCTTTCTTCTCCTATTTCCATTAAAGATTTATCTATACATGGGAGAGGTTTGCCTTGGTATGTGTGATTGTGTAGGATTTCCAATGATGAGCCTAAGGAGTATGAAGTTGGAGACAAACTCTATGTCTCTAAATCAAAGGATCATTGGTTTCCCAACAAATTCAACAAGAAGCGGATGGGACCGTTTGTGGTGAACAAGATCCATTCTGGAGGATTGAATAAAATGAAACCGATAAAAATTTGTTACAAATAAACTATTTGATAAAAGCAAAGACGAAAATCCTTGTTTACAATATCAAAGAGGAATCTTTAATGGGGATTATTTGCCATGTATAGTTGCAATATTGCAATCCCAGTTGGTTGCAGGCCAGAACTGAAATCTGAAAATCAGGTGCATTACAATTTTACTATGTTGCTTCCCAATTTCAACTCATGAGGTATAAAACATAATTGCCTTAGTCTCCTCTAAAGCAAACTCTTGCATTAGGTTCTATTAAAATTTTGACCTCATTCACTTTAACATATGGCATGTGAAGTTACATTGCATGATAATGGAATGAGGGCTGTTTTTAATGAGTGCAGATTTATAAGGGTATGTTTCTCCATGAATCATGAAAGAATTAAATTTTAAAAGGTTAGATTATAGAAAATTCTTTCCCGATCCCATATACACTTGATAAGAGTTATTTTGAACATGTAAGTCAATTGGAGAATTGCATGACGTTTCATGATGCATCAGGGAACTTCTAAAGAGATCACTTTATTATACCTTGACCATTACTTTTGCCACCATGGTTTATTGGAGGACTTCTCCTATCGGGATTGCAGCAATTTGTAACCTATATAGGTGCTGGAGATGGTACTCACAATGAGCCATTTAACTTTCTTTATTTTACGGAACTTTTTATTCTTTCTGATTGCTCTGATCAGATTTTATGGCAGAGGAAAATGAATCTTAACCATGAAATGAAAGCAAGTTGTGATTCCATTACGTTTTTTTTCTTTTATCCACAGTACACTACCTGCCATGCATTTGTGAAGTTGTGATTCCATTATTTTGTTTTTTTTTTAACATAAAGTGATATGCATTAATGTCTTCCAAATGTGATCTTTTATTAGTTATACCTAAAAGTCTTCTAGTTATAAATAAATATCTGTTTCTGAGACACCATCTTCTGCTCTGAATTGTATTGGTGATCTAAATGGTTATATATTGGTTGCTTTTTATGTTTATATTTCAACATTTTAGTTTTCATATCTACTTTGTTTTTTGCTATTAGTTTGTTCTCAATTGTTTCTTTGCTGCTTGAGATATGATCTCTTTTTGCTCTATTTACTGTCATAGGCTGCCGAGTGTGCTTATGCTTGGGGTATAAATGTGATTCAATTCAAGTCTTTGCTTGTCCGGGTATTGTATGATTTTATAGTAATTTAATAATCGCGTGTTTAGGTGATTGTGACTGCAGTGTGTATTTGATAATTAAAACTTGTTGATTGAAGGGTTATCATCATACTACGTGTTATAATTATGATCATCACTCCTATATGGCAGAATCTGTATTTTACCTTTTTATGTATGCCCTTTGCAGATATGGCTACTAGATTATGGCGTTCTAGATGTTGATGTTGCTGATGTTGGCAGGCAACCTCGATCTTATGGATAACTTGGTAGCAGGTTTCAACTATTTATTCCGACTTGTTTGTATTTCAACTCTATTCTTTATAGAATTAAGAATTCCTTTACAATTAGTTGCATGCTTAGACTTTTTTTTTTAAAGTCTTGTATATATTCTTAATGGTTGCAAAACTCAAGTTATGGTATGTTTGTGTAGGATGGAATGAATGGGATATGCCTTTAGCTCTAATGTGTTTGTAAATAGAAATAATGCAAATCATAAGGCGGAGAGAGATAATATTATTTTATTTAAGCTTAGTAGCTCAAATGGTAGAGCGTTGTGCTTATGCACAAAGATGCAGGTTCAAATCCTGCATAGGCTACTATAATAATTAGAAAAAAAAATACTATTTATTATTAACGAGGAAATAAATATTTTAGCGAGAAATTTATCGATAAAGATATATTCAATGACCATTCTTGAATCCTTCACCTATTTTCGCGACAAAATCATTCTTCTTGCGATGAAAATTGTTGTCGCCAATAATCATTAACGACGAAAAAAAAATGTTAGCGATGAAATTGCATTTGACACCAAACACATTCAATGACTAATTTTGAATCCTTCCACTTCATTGGCGACAAAAAAATTGACTTTTTACGATGAAAATATTAGTCACTAATAGTTATTGCGAGACAAAATTGTTTCATCGCTAATACATTTAGCGACGAATTTTTTTCCCTCGATTAACCTTTCCTTGACGAGCTTTCTGTGAGAAACTGACGACGAAATGTATTTCCTCGCCAAATCTCTTCAGCGACAAAAACTGAATTTTCAGCGACGAAAAATTTCCTCGCTAATAGGCATTTCTATTGTAGTGTACTCAAGGATAGAAATCTTTATCTATATCTAAAACTATATCTAAAAGCATTAAAGATAAATAAAAGCAACAACATAATTAAATCTAAATAAGGGAAATATATCTAAAAGTCTTAAGTGGATAAATCTTCTTCTCCCATGATGTATCTTGATAGATCGGATAGAATTCGGCAATCTTTGGCCTCAAGGAATCCCAATATGAGTGGGATAGATCAAAACGTGTTACGCGGCTTCTGGAGTCCTCCTCGATCTCGAGTAAGGCTACTCGATCTCGAGTAGAATTGTCGTCGACTGGGCTTGGCTCGGCGTCTCGGGTTGTTGGTCCTCGACAGGCTCGGACATGGCTCCTGGGCGTCGTCGATCTCGAGTACCCTTACTCGATCTCGAGTAGAGGTGGCTCGTCGACTAGGTCTTCTCGGCAGCGTCGGGTAGATCTTCTCGACATGGCTTAGGTGCCGGCTTTCGGGTTCCTCGATCTCGAGTAGATTTACTCGATCTCGAGTAGAGTCTAACCCGACATGTCTTCGTCTTCGGCTTCTCGATCAGCTCCTCCTCGACCAGGCACTCCTTGGACATTTTTGGTCGATCTCGAGTACAAGTACTCGATATCGAGTAAATCTCTCAGCTTACTGCTCTGTTCTTAAAACGCACTTTCCCGAGTCCTCGTTCGTCGGATTGACGCATATGACCATGCGTTGGAAAGCTCTTTCCGAGGGCTACAACTCTCATGACACTAGTACAAAAATGGTTTTAGACAACACCTTATATACAACGGTTTTTGAAATAATGTTGTCTATATTGGAAGAAATTAGAGTTTTTGGGGACGCACAACGGTTTTTAGTTATAACCGTTGTCTTTGTAATTGCAAAGACAACGTATATATAAAGAAACGTTGTCATACATATAGAAGACATCTCAAAGAATACGGTTGACAGAACCGTTGTCTATGTACAAATGAAAACGTTGGCTTTCTAATTACAAAGACAACGAATATACAAAGAACCGTTGTCATAGATATAGAGGACATATCAAAGAATACGATTGACATAACCGTTGTTTATGACCAATTAAAACCGTTGTCTTTGTTATTTTAAAGACAACGAATATAGTAAGAACCGTTGTCATAGATATAGGGGACATATCAAAGAATACGATTGACATAACCTTTGTTATGACCAATTAAAATTGTTGTCTTTGTTATTGTAAAGACAACGAATATAATAAGAACTGTTGTCATAGATATCGAGACAACTCAAATAATACGATTGGCATAACCGTTGTCTATGCCTAATTAAAACCGTTGTCTTTGTAATTACAAAGACAACGAATATATAAATAACCATTGTCATATATATATAGAGGACATCTCAAATAATTTGTATAACTTGTATTTGTCCAATTGAAACTGTGGTCTATGCCTAATTTATCATCTAAAATTAAAATAAGAAAATAAGAAAATAAGAAAATAAGAAAAAGATCGATATGATTTAATTAAGGAAAAAAACGGATTTTTCGCGAGGTAAGCCCTGTGGTATAGCATAATTCGGATGGTAAACAATAGTTTTAAGTTTTTCGCCTGGTAGCCCTAAAATTTTTAAATTTTTTGCCTCGCGCCCAAAACTTTAGTTTTGGTTGGAAAATGTTGTTTCAACCTTGCTGGGCTATATCATGTAATATTGATAAATTATAGGGGTTTTTTACGCAATAAGTAACACCTTCTCTTTTTTTTTTTGAGAAAATAAGTAACACCTTATGAATATCGACAGAGTTAGAGCTTCAGGCGATTTGCGATTTGTGTAGAAGAACAGGCGAAGAAGAAGAGTACGTAACAGAGGCGATTGCCAGCGGAAACAAGGGTGGCCGCACTGGAAGGCGCCGGAGGCGTAGGACCTGGCGGCGGCGGACGACAGACATCACTTCAAAGTCCAATTTCTTAGCAGGTGAGTTTTGTGTTTTAGGTCGAAACACTTCGAATAGATCAAATTTCCTATCGAAATTTCTCTTTATGTTCAAATTGATTAAGATTAACCACTAAGATATGAAAATTGTGGTCAATTATTGATTGAATGTTTCGAATTTTAAAATTAGGGTTTCGAAATTTTGAGGGGTTTTTATGGTTCTGGAAAAGAATTTAAAGAGTAGGGAATTATGGACTACTCTACAGATAATGTGATTTAGGCAATAACATGGACATTACTTGATTTGCTTTTGAATTTGCTTCTACGATATTACCTAAAACTTCTAGAATTTGTGACTGTTCTGTTGATGAATAAGTGAAGAAAAATCGGTAAATTTGGGGGAAGGAATTTCATCTGCATAATTGAATGTGTGCACTCCTCCCCATGGTTAAAGGATTTCAATTTCATCTGTTTCCAGGTATGTGATTGTGATTTCAATTTCATATGTAGGGTTTGTTTCCAGGTATGTGATTTTAGGGCTGTTTGATTTCTGATTTCGATTTCTTCTCTACCACTACTTCTTATTGCCAAGTATGCGATTTCAGAATCTGATGTCGAATTAAAGGCTTTCAATTTATGGTGCTGTATTGAATCTGAATTTTCTCGCTGAATGTTTTCTTTCTGAATCTGATTTTTAGGGCTACTGTATTGAATCTGATTTTTAGGGCTGCTGTATTGATTTCTGATTTTGATTGCTGAATGTTTTCTTGTTGAATCTGATGTTTTCCTCGACGAGTTAACAACTTTATCTAGATAGTTTCTTTCTCTTTCCAAATTTCTGGCAAGCAGAGATCTCTCTTGCCCCAACGTCTTTAGTTGCTCCAGTTCAGCCTTTAATTCTCCCCCCTGTTCTATCTGTACACGGAGAGAAGCTATTTCTGAAGTAAGCTGTTCTACCTCAGTTCCATTAAGAGCTCACCTGAAAGACACCGATAAACTTCATCTTCGTCTTCTCTTCGTCCATCTAGTTGATTTGACTTCCCTTCAATCTCCAACAACATCTGATCCATCTGCTTCGACTTCATGCTTAGCTATTTGTGAAGATCAGACACTTCCGCTTCATGTACTTGCGAAAACATGAAAGAATTGATCAGTTTCCCTTTTGCTAGATTGTAAACTTGGCCTCGCTTGTTTGATCACTATATATATGAGCTGCGAACATTCTGTTTTCTTTCTAGTTGCTAGATTAGGTGCCTTGAGATACTGAGATCTTCAGGGGAAAAACAGATACTTGTTAAAAGGCAGGCAGTATGCTAACTTTCTGAGTGATAACTTCCCAATGTGAATTACTACCTGTTCTGGCTAGGCTGATCTTTCTTAAGCAGACAGTCCTGTTAGATGTGTGATAAGAGATGTTAGTGTCCTTGATATTTTCTAAATACTTAAAAGTAAAAAGAAAGATTATGATTTTGCAAATTACAATGGTAAACTTTTGGGGGAGTAAATTACAATGGTAATTTTTACAGTGAAATTTGAGAATTACACAAACTATCAACCATCAATTGGGAAAAACGTACAAATGAAAGTGTTCGTGAATAAATGAACTTACCGGATGAACAAACCAATGGACAGAAAATGAAATTGATTTTGAAAGTAAAAAAAAATAAAATTAAGGAGACCACATATGCACAATTTTGTTTCTTTGTGGGATATTTAAGGCGTACTAATTACTAGCTAGGCTTTGGTTTACCTCAGGTTCATTTATCAGATTATCTTTGCCTTCTTTATGTTTCTTAGTGTCATAACGAGCCTTTGTCTTTCACCGTTAACCTCTGCAAATTTAAGGCTGATCTCGGGGTATCTCTCTTGCATTTCCTTCAGTTCAGCTTCCATGAACGTGTTTTCTTTCCTCAAAGACGCCATTTCCATAAACAATGCATGAAAATCGTGTTCTCTCGCAATCCCATCATCCCACATGAAGAATTATTACAGAAATGATAGCAAGAAGGTGGAGTAAGTAACAAGGTAGAGATGCATAATTCAAATGCATTCTAGAGGTTCTTGTTTGAGTAGTTTTAAGTTTGATTTAAAAAAAAAGGCAGTATCTTAATAGCACATTAATTCAAGTAGATCATGACAGGTAAACTATTTATCAACTCACATTTCCGTGATCATCGTCATGGCAAACAATATTACTCTGGTCGAGTTCCTCTAATCTTCTTTCCAGTTCTTCAATTTTGCTGTGTAGATCCTTTTCCTTTTCAAGAAAGGCATTTGCTGAGGTCTCCATGGTGACTTCCTTCTCCTTTATTTGTCCCTGTTGCAGGCAACATTACCAGGCTTTTGTTTTTCATTCCTTGAGTTTTTTCTATGGCTCATCGGGAAGGTACGTCTAATTTTTTTTGTTTATCACACTAGCTAGTTATATATCTCTGTATGTTCAATGACTTAAAATTGACTAGTAAATATTCTTTTACATCGTGATATCGATACAGGTAATTGATCAAGGGAAATCGTCAAACATTATCAACATATAAGTTCGATGGAGTATGCACAAGAGTTTAAATCATATATATATATATATATATATATATATATATATATATATATATATATATATATATATATATATATATATATATATATATATATGCTTATTTATACTCTTTGTTATAGCTAGATTTTCGTAGAGATATATATATACTCATTTTTTCCCACGACTATGACAAATGTTAGTTGTTTTTGTGATTGATATTATATACTAGTAGTAGTAATTAATATCATTGTCTTGTGGTATTTTTCAAAGATAATTTGGAGCGGATCTATTACCGGTGCTTGCACTATTGTGTGTTACAGGGATAGACAACGGCTAGTTTAACCGTTGTCATTAGTTCGTTCAAATTTAAAAATATGTTATTCACAACGGTTGAAATATGCATATACAACAGTTATATTGTATATAGACAACAGTTCATTTATATTTAGACAACGGCTAAATGGAGTTTAGACAGCGGGGATATGGGATATAAACAACGGTTATATAGCACATAGACAACGGTTATAGTCCACTTAGACAACAATTAGATTGTACATAAACAACAGTTATATAACACATAATTAACGGTTTAATGACACATAAACAACGGTTATAACTATGTAATATTGATTGATGAAAATTTTGGAGTTTCATAGACAACGATTATAGAGTATCTTAGACAACGGTTATAACCCTTGTTTATAAGAACCGTTGTCATAGGTCCAACCGTTGTTTCATCTAAAAGCGCACTAACATAGACAACAGTGCAATAAACGTTGTCTATGTTAATAAATAACCGTTGTGTAAGACCTTTTTTGTACTAGTGAAGACCTCAAAGCTTGATTCTGAACGAAGAATGGTGAAAAATGGCCTTTTCCCCAGTTGCACCATTCTTAGCTTCTCCATGAGTTTCCTTTAAGCTCCCAAGTGCGCCCGATTTCTGCGAAATATAACCAAAACTTGTGTAGACCTCCATGTATTGCAAATAAACATATACTACACAGATTATGTATTATTCTAACCCAAATGCATGAAATGCATGCAGAAAACGATATAAAAGTAACTATAAAATATGGCAAATTAGGCTCACAACAAACACCCCATACTTAAGCTTGCTTGTCCTCAAGCAATACTTTTAATTGTCATTCAGGGGAAGAAATCAAACTCTCAACATCTTAGATTCATTGCCATATAACCCTAGAATCAATTATCATCCTCGAAAAGGTACCAGTGTCACAAATTCATGCATGTGCAATTAAAAAGCAACTTCTACCCACAAAAGGAGGGTTATGCAAAACAATTCATATGTGACAAAGCATTAATAATCAAGAGGACTTTAATTTAAGCTCAATAAGGAGTAGATTGATAAAAGGCTAAAGGTGGGCAATTTTTTGGCAATGTGGTGCTAACTATCTGGGGAAATTGAGTACTTTCCAAACTGAATTTCATACCACATTTCTCATAAGATTCATCACCTTTCATAATGCTTTTTTCTCAATAATAATGCTTTTACCTCTCTAACCTCAGCACTGCCTTCTCGCGAGTCGCAAACATGGGTGTCATGAATGGCCCCGGATACTTAGTGCTTTGGACTCCTCACCTGTGTGTCCCATCTCGCCAAACTATTATCTCAGCGAGCTGGGTCAATCTACCTTTATCTCCTAAGGTGATTGGATTTTTTTCTCACTCATTAAATTTTCCATATTTTTCAAATAATTTTCCGCCAAACTCCAATAATGATAACAACAACAACACAAACACCATATGATAATCTCCATAATGTAACATCATTCTCAACATAATCCCCGGATGAAAATAAGGTAAAGAATTGGCAAATATTTAGATCATGTGGAGCAATATATGAAATAAGGCATAATATGGCTTTTGTGATGCATACGCATAGGTAAGGCTAGGATATAACAATATGAGCATATTATATGGAAATATAAAGTCCTCCATCCTCTTATCATGCAACATGTCAAAAGCAACATCAAATTTTTCCTCCTTTCATGGTTTTCAAGAAAATATGCACTTCATTGTGACTTCCCTTTACTAGGCAATTTCATGCTATATCTCTAATGAATCCAATTTTGCATCGTCAAGTTCAATATAAGCTTCCATGACACTAATCAAAATTTTCAATGGGGGTCATTTTTTTTCAAATTTTTGGAAAACATGCATATAAGCACATAAATCAATAATGCATTCCAAAATATCCATGTATAAGCAATTCAAGAATTAAACTCTAAATATGCACACATAATGTCAACTGTGGCAAATATGCATAAAGTAAGCCCTTCCCCCACCCCATACTTAAATATTACAGTGTCCTCACTGTATAAAAAAATAAGGGTAAAGAAAGAAACTCACTAGACAGGTGTGCATATCGTCTTGATATCGAATGAAAGAATGCCTGGGCCGAGTCTGAATATAGCGTGTTTATATCCATGGACCTGAAAAGTGTAGAAGACATATACCCACAATAGAAAAACTAAGAGTTCAAAACCAAAAACAAAAAGCAACAATGTCCAAAAGTCCCAAAAATAAATGTCTATTTACAAGCTCTAGATTTTATAGTTGCTAGGCCGACTTTCTCCATTTAGCATTAGCCTAGCTCATCTTTGTTCGGAGGTATAGGTGGATCTGGTGGTTCCTCCGGTGGTGGAAAGCGTGGAATGTCATCCGGGGTCATCATGTGAAGAAGCTTGAACCTCCTCGAGTGGACGCTCCATGGCTCCACCCATCCATCTTCCTGGGCTCCAACTGGCATGCATAAAGGAATATATAAAGGAAATTTGTATACCTCATAATCATACCTCTTTCGCTCCATTGGTTGATTTGTTTGCGCGTCTCCACCACAACAAAACGGTGGAGTGGGAAGAGATATTTCCACCTCATCTTCTGGAGCTTCATGCCACCTTGCGAGGACCCCATACTTGAATATGAACATCGGTTGCTCAAAATCGTCGGGGATAGCCTTCACCTTATAAGGCAAAAGTGACTTTGAAACAACATGGGCAACGACATCCAACTTCTTCTTTTCTGGATCTTCTTCTTCTTGAGGTTCTTCAAATGGTTTTTCAAAGACAGAGGGCAAAGTTCGAATTGAGATAGCGGAAGGACATACCTGGGTATCGACTAGAGATAGATCGATATTGATTGGAGATGGGTCGACATTGACTAGGTGTTGGTCAAGGTCGACCTCAGGTTCAGATTCTCCTTCTAGCAGGATTGGGGCTTCTGGCGGTGATTTTGACGAATCCCGGAGCTTCCTAAATGCGCGTACACCCTCAAGCCATGCCTCCTCATCAACGATGTATAACCATCTCAAATATTCCAATTCTTTTGCATATTGTCTCGCTCTTTCCCTTTCGAAATACTCGAAGGTGTCCTGCATATACCTGTAGAAGAAAACTCAAAGAAAACGTGAGATCTAACTACCTAACGCGCGAATGATTGCTTCCCCGGCAACGGCGCCAATTTGTTGATAGGAGGAAATCGAGAATGCAAATATAAAATATAAATAAATCACATCAAACCAGATTCCGCCCCTTGCAAATAATTACAAGACCTCCTCCTAATGTAGCAGCGGGAAGTCAGGATCGATCCACGAGGAAGCGTGTCAGCGGATCCTAGGCAGCAGTGGAGTCTCACGGTCAGAAGTCGGCAACAGGTGCTAGATCTCGACTAAGGTTAGTCGACAGGAGATTAGACAGTCGAACACAGCGCAGCAGCAAGCACAGGTGGTGGTCGATCTCGACAAGGGCCTACTCGAGATCGAGTAGAGTCTTGGTCGACATCGGCTTGGGTTGGTCGAGCACCTGCACACAGAAGCTACAACGACTTTGGGTCGAAGATCAGTAGTCGAGATCGAGGAGTGCTATTCGATCTCGAGGAGACAGAGAATAAAACGAATAAAAGTAAATGCAAAGGGCTTTGGGATTTCGAACTAAACTGTATGAAAATAACTTCCAAGATTGGGGTTTGCAACAACGATAACCAAGCACGCATAAGGCAGGGATAAAACAGATAATCATATAAATCGCATCAAAGGACTAAGCTTTCGCCTTTTCCAACAATTAGACAACTCTTTCAAGAAACCCTAATTGTCTCTACCGGTTTTATGTTTACAATCCAAGGTTGTTAGCATGGACCTCCATTAGATGGGTAATAAACACATAAACAAGTAGCAGATGCTCAAAACATGATAAAAGTTGGATCTTTACCTCAAACGCGCATGGCTATCGTCGGGCTCGCCCCAACCCTAGAAGTGGGTGGACTACTCGCGCTTCATTGCAACCTCAGACATCGATTGAAAGGAAATAACAACTTGCATTAAACTAAATTCAAAGACTTTACAATCCCGACGATCCAACTCTCGTTGAACGCCAAAACCCTAAAACCTCTGAACTCCTAAACCGTCTCTGTGGAACTACTTCTCTCACTGAAATTGAATTACTAGAAATCAGCCCCATGGACTTTATTTATAGGCTTCTAAACCTTGCTATTTAAGGATAGAAATCTTTATCTATATCTAAAACTATATCTAAAAACATTAAAGATAAAAAAAAAGCAACAACATAATTAAATCTAAATAAGGGAAATATATCTAAAAGTCTTAAGTGGATAAATCTTCTTCTCCCATGATGTATCTTGATAGATCGGATAGAATTCGGCAATCTTCGGCCTCAAGGAATCCAAATCCGAGTGGGTTAGATCAAAACGCGTTACGCGGCTTCTGGAGTCCTCCTCGATCTCGAGTAGAATTGTCGTCGACTGGGCTTGGCTCGGCGTCTCGGGTTGCTGGTCCTCGACAGGCTCGGACATGGCTCATGGGCATCGTCGATCTCGAGTACCCTTACTCGATCTCGAGTAGAGGTGGCTCGTCGACTAGGTCTTCTCGGCAGCGTCGGGTAGATCTTCTCGACATGGCTCGGGTGCCGGCTTCCGGGTTCCTCGATCTCGAGTAGGTTTACTCGATCTCGAGTATAGTGTAACCCGACATGTCTTCGTCTTCGGCTTCTCGATCAGCTCCTCCTCGACCAGGCACTCCTTGGACATTTTTGGTCGATCTCGAGTACAAGTACTCGATATCGAGTAAATCTCTCAGCTTTCTGTTCCTTTCTTAAAACGCACTTTCCCGAGTTCCCGTTCGTCGGATTGACGCATATGACCATGCGTTGGAAAGCTCATTCCGAGGGCTACAACTCTCATGAAGACCTCAAAGCTTGATTATGAACGAAGAATGGTGAAAAATGGCCTTTTCTCCAGCTGCACCATTCTTAGCTTCTCCATGAGTTTCCTTTAAGCTCCAAAGTGCGCCCGATTTCTGCGAAATATAACCAAAACTTGTGTAGACCTCCATATATTGCAAATAAACATATACCACACAGATTCTGTATTATTCTAACCTAAATGCATGAAATGCATGTAGAAAACGATATAAAAGTAACTATAAAACATGACAAATTAGGCTCACAACACCCAACTGACGGGTGTAAAATAATCGGTGATCCCTGTCAAAAATAATAATCCACACCTAAAGCTAGTATAAACTGTAAGTCAAGATGTCGATCCACGAGGAGATTAACCTTTCCCTGTAAACGCAAATTGCTAACAAAAGTGATAATATTGTTGAGAGAAATCGAGACAATTGAAGTAAACAAGCATAGTAAAAAATAGCAATGGTGATTGATTTGAAACAATGAGAATGCGATAGTTGCCTACATATATATATATTCAACAATGGTTGCCTTATTCATCCTGAGCTCTTTCCTAGTTATTCCCTTCAAGTAGATTAATCCGACTTTTGGTTTAATTGGGCTAACATTCCTCACGAACATGACAGTCCCTTACACTCTATGCAGCCCTCGCCTGTTTGGATGCAAACACAAAGCAACACAAATTCTCAAAGTTCTGACAGTTTGATAGTACCATCCTCCCTGAGCAACCAACAAATTGAGAAACGACAATGCCTATCAAACCTAATCCACTCAAGAACCGATATTTAACCAAGTGTCAATACCCTACACACCCAATTGATGCTTTAACGAAATCAATATATTAAATATGTTTGCTACTAAGGCCTAACTTATTCTTACGAATTAATTAAAATCTAGCAGGAATGCAAATTCTGTCAAGGTAGCTAATCAAGAGAGAAAATATATGCAATCAATCAATATAAGCTCAAAGGCATTGAATTAATCGGAGAATAACATAGCATTCAAGCCTCACAAATTAACCAACCATGTATCTAAATTGCAGGCAAAACTAATAGGTTTAGTTCTTCATACCATAGTAGAAAACCATTCTTCTTCTCTAGCTAGGTTCCAATCCCCCCTTCAAACTAATGAAAATCATGTCTTAAGTAGGCCTCCAAAACTGGCCTATACAAACCCTAATCGGACATAATAAAATTCCCATAAGCAAAATATCCGGATAAAACACTATTTTTGATTCGCCAAGACATGTGAGCGTCGTTCAGTAAATGTTTTCTTCAACTCTTCCTTTCTGCTTCTTTGCTTAGCTCCTCCCTTGAAGCCTTCTTGCCTCCTTAGCTCTCTTTCCTAGCTCCAAACTCATTGTTCATGATCCCGGCAAAGTCATAACTACCCCTCTCTCGAGTGTTGAAATGCAAATATGCAATTTAAGCTCAAATGACACGTAGATTCCAAAATCGATGACTAAAACACCAATAATGCAAATGAGCTCCTAACCATGCAACATATACATCCAAATGCATTTAAACCTATCTATAATGTCTATCTAAAATATGCATTATCACCAACTCCCTGCAGATTCCATACACCCACCTACAACAGTCACCAACTCTCGATGTCGATGATTCTTGTCGACCTACGTAACTCTTGATTTGCCTATGAGATTCGCCATCAAATTGCATTGGTCTCGTCCACCATTGTCGACATCCGGATTTGACCATTTTCCCTCGGTCCCTCCTATAAATACCGACCCCTAGAGGCTCATTCAACACACAATATCGATTCCAAAAAAAATGTCAAATTGGAGATCGATTACCGCGTGTATTTCGACTCTTTGGTAGTCCTAGGGAAGGCGATGATGGCGAGAGGAGAAGATCCGACCCTCGTACCCAGGCGATCCCCCGTTGTAAGTTCAAATTATGTATTCGTTCTGAATATCGTGGTCGAAATTTATTGAATTAAAATACTATTGAAATTAGAGATCCTTAAGAGCATGAGCAACCATGAGTTGCATTCACCTTAAGGTCACTAAAAGGTAAACTCTTGGTTGTGGGTTATACGTTAAGGTAATGAGATGGAAAAGGTTACCTTGGTAGAGAGAGGTAACCTCTTCCCTTTTGTAATATTTTTTTTTTTATCAAAAAGTAAAGGTAAGATATGATAGTACACATGATAAACGAAAAGAAAAAAGTGAAAATAAATTTGATAAGGGGTATGAGGTTTCCTCATGGTTGTAGAACAACCTTTTAGGATAAGGTAGAAAAAATAATGATAAATTTAAATAAAAAACTAAATGAGGTGTAAAATTAGGATATGAAGAGTGGAAAAAAAAGAGGTAAGATGTAAAGGCCCGAGTTTTCAAATAATAAAATTCAACAAAAAAATAATAATAATAAAAATTTGTATTTTAAAATTCTTAAAACGAATTCCGGCTAAATTTTGAACTTTAGAATATCGATTCCGTCTTTCCGCCTCGAGATTTGAAATTAGCTCCTAATATCGATATCCTCTTGATTTTGAAATATTATTTGATTGAGCCGGATCAAGATCGAGAGAACGGGTTTCAGAGTGTAATTGTTCTGGGTATTTTGAACCACTCTATTTGTCTCCTTCTCTCTCCACCTTTGGCATACCCAGCTGCCTTCTCACTTTAAGCAGGCTACACACGCTACCTTCACAGTCCAGCCTATTTATTTCTATCTTTGGCTCAACACCAAACCTCCTTTCACCTTCCCTCACACCCCTATTTGCCCCCACTTCTACCAAACAAACAACTGCATATTCTGATTTGGTCAAGATTTCCTACATTGGTTCATCGATCAAAACAAAATAAAGAGAAAACAAAGGGCAAAAACCCAGCACATATCCCCCATTTCATTTGAACCCTCACAAACCCAAAGACACAACTTCACCCTTATCATTTTCCTCCTCCTTTCTGCTTGTCGTGAGCCCCCATAGCCGCCACCGCCTCCTCTTTGCTTGGCTGAGCACCATCTCCTCACCACTACACCTCGCCACCACCACGTCCTACCACCGTCACCGACAGCTGTTGAAGTCGCAACCCCTCCACACTCCCTCCCCTGTTGCCGAGAGAAGTCCCAGGCCACCCTCCGAGTCTCTCTCCTAGCAATCCGATGAAGCCCGAGCTCAAGCCGCTGCCCAGGATCCCGGATCCACCGACGCCGAGCCGCCGGCGCCAACTCTCCCACGCTCCCCTGTTTTCCCCGTCCGAGGATGGGTAAGCTTTTCTTCTTCCTCCTTTCACTCTCAAACGTAGCAAAGTTTCACCTTTTAACCTCCATCCGTTGACCCAGGCCGAGAATCGCAGCACCTCACCTCCGACGAGCGCCGACGCATCTTCGACGAGCCTTACACCCGACTTTAATCCCCTCGGTGAGCACCTCTTCCTTCTCCATTTTTGTTGATTCCGTGTGCGTGTTTCATTGTTGGGTAGTGGGGACTAGGTGGCCGGAGTACCGTGTCACCGGCAAGCTCCTTTCTCCCCTCTTCCTTCTTACAATTTTCAAAGCAGAAGGGAGTAGAGGATGATGAATAGTAATCCCCTCCATCCTTCTTTAGCCGTGGGCCCATTCCACCTCAGCGCCACGTCACTGGGCCCTCTTCCTTCTTTTAAAAATCTCAGCTTTCGATTTCCAGAAAATTGGAGAATGGAATTGGCTTGGTGGGCCTATTTTTGGGGCCAAGGTAATTGGGTTTAAAGGGGAAATGTTGGGCCAGATTTCTGGTTAAAAGAAATGAGACTTTGAGCTATTTTATGAAGGGGTCGATTTTAGATTTATCAAATATAAGGTTGGTTTTGGTAATTTCAAAAGAAGCTGATTACTTTTGTATAAAATAAAAATGGTTAGGATTTTTAAGGATTTAGAAATATTTTTATGAAAATGTTTAAAAGAAAATAACATTTGAAATATTATATAATATTATTTTGATATTAAAGATATAATATTAGGGTGATTTAATACAAGTATAATATTATGAGACTTGGAGAGTTAAAAAGGATATTGTCTGATTTAAAAAGGAATTTGACGAGTATTTTCAAAGGTCGGAATGTCTAACTAGTTGATTCGGATTTTGAAACGGTTTCGGAACTAACTTGGGATTATGTGATCGATGACTAACTAGCATGTTGATATGATTGATTGAGTAATAACATGATGTGTGTGGATTAATGTCATGAATGAATGAATAACGACATGATGAGATGTTAGAATTTCGTATCATTTGACTTATGCCTTGTGAGCTATGATTAATATGATGAACCTTGGAGATATATGATCATGTGGATTTTTGAGTATTATTGCGAATATACGAATGTGGTAGAACGGAATGATGATAATGATGTGGTCTTATGGAATGTGGCATCATGATGAGTGGTTGAACTTGATGTGATGATGATTGCGATATGATTGTTATTCTCGTTGAATGATGTGTGCTTGAATGCTGGAAAGATTAGACGTAGACTTATATATATGTTATGATATGTATCTAGGTAATACCTTGTGATTATGAATGCTGTATACTGGATCTTCTATTATGCTATTCTACATAGCCAGGTGAGTTCCTATATGAGCTCACTCAGATTCGAAAAGAGATCTCCCTGCTTGTAGCCATGTGCATACTAAGTTCTTGCATTCATGATAAAGCATGCCATGTAGTATCCTGCTAGGATTGCACTCATGATTGAGCATTCATTTACTCACTGCTTTTGTAAACAGAACGACCGTTATCTTTGAAGTAACTAGAGTCATTGCTAGGGTTATAGGACGACCTAGTCTCATCGGGTCCCGTCCTGAGTCAATCGAGTCATGAACTTCCTTATATTATGAGATGCATGCGGGCTTTATTGTGGATACGGGTTGGGCATGTGTACCACCCGATTATATGGAATGCATTCACGAGCTGGCCAGTCTCTGCCATATCGGAAGGGGGTGGAGGTAGGAGAGGGATATACCATATGGTATTTGGTGCTAAGGCCTTATTATATTTACGCACTTGATCTTAGGAGTATGTTAGTGTGTTAATATTCCGCCTTGCATCTAGAAGCATCTTTATTAGGACTAGCGTGTGTATGTGTCTGCTTGTTTGGGATTATATTGCATAGGGCTTCGATCTGACACCGCCCCGCATACATATTTTTTTAGGTTTTCTTTGCAACATGATTATTCCTTGCTTCTGTGACGTGGGAACTCTCTTCGGCGATTCCAAAGATATGGTCTAACCTCACTAACATTGCATATTAGATTTCGATAAATATGCTTATTGGTTTGGTTTTGACTCGGCTATGCCGTGGCACCCTTTTGTATTAGACCTTGATTCCGCTATTTGCATGACTACTTGTTCTTCACGCTTAGACTTACGACAGGTACAGGGGGCTTCCCCGGGGATTCTAACGATCCCTGTGAATTTTGGGTATGAAATCCCACTTGAAAATGTTCTGATAGAATTTCAAACTTTAACCTGTACTCGGGGCGCAAGATCCTAATGAGGGGTTTCATCCCTAGAAACGTAACATGGGAATCATAATCTCGGGCCATTACAAAGTTGGTATCAGAGCGAGGTTTTGCAAACCGAGTATGATAGGTTGAAACGGTTTTGAAAATTGCCTAAAGTTTTCAAATGGTTTTTCAAAATGTGTTAGAAAGGGCAAAATGAATTTAATATGGCTAACACCAATGGACTAAATATGAACTTGACTCAATAAATCTGGTAATCAAACAAGGGAAACGAAGGGGGTAGTAAAGGCGTTAGACCATCCCTGTTGGATGTAGCTGGGAACGGGTAGGCAAAATATATCTTGTTCTTTTATAGGTGGACTTGAAGACTCCAAGGAACCCGAAGGTTGGAGTGACATGGGTTAGGGGGCCGTGAGGTATTTTCCCCTCCGTTCAGTCGTCCCTCGAAGGACGACGTAGAGTGTCTCTGTGATTATATGCATTATATCCAACTGGGCCCGAGGGCGATCCTTCTCGAAGAGGATCATATTAATTCCGTTGATTGCTTCCGTGCTGAGTGATATTGTGCTTAGGCTAAAGGACTAATCAGTATGCCTTAATTTGAATATGTAAATAACGGAATGTGAAAACGGGATAGTGGGAGGAAACCTTGTCCTTATGTAGCCGGAATTCCCGTCTTGTCAGAATAACCCTTCCCTAATTCAAAACCCCTTGATGATTCTGACTCCGTCGTCTATTCCCCCAAAGCATCTAGGCATGTTAGCAAGGGTCGAGGAGCTTCCGCTCTTCCCGTTTCGAGTCATGTTTGATATCCCAACATCTATGCCTCTATCGAGTCTCGTACCTCAGGTTGGTGTCTTCCACGTGAAAATTTGGGTCGGTCAACTAGCTACTTCTGGGGGTGTGTTGGATATGGGAAATTCATGAGTATTTTAGGGAGGGTGATCAACGAAACAATTCCGAGTTAGAAGTGATTTGTCTTATGGAGTTATCTTTCTCGATTTTTATATCGGTCAACCATGTCTTCTTACCACGAGAGTCTAAACACAAATTCTACCATCTCCTCTCGGAAACAGTGTGAATGTCCTTGTATAATACCGAGTGAATCATACTAGTGTCCCACGGGGAACCGGGGTGATTAGTCAGTGATTGCCCTTGGAGAATTCTGGCAGGTTATGACAGTAGCCCACCTTGTGATTGCATGACATAATGCATTGATATATTTCAGCATGACTTGTCTGATATATTGCATTATTGCAATTGTGAATGAGTATATGTGCCGCGTGTATGAATTTCCATGATTATTGTCTTCCCATGAATTATGTCCATGATAGTGTGGTCAACCCTCGTTGTATGATCAATATATGAGATGCGTTCCTTAGCATGTTAAGTTGATCAAATTGAACCTCGTTGACTATATACTTGCTTAATGAGTGTTAATAGTATCATGTAGGATATATATCTTCTAATTATAAACCATCATGCAATTATGTGCCATACTTGTCATACTACATGTCCATGGTTGTATTTGATGTGATAGTTGCTATACCCAAATGACTTCACCCTATCCCTGACATGATTATTAGAGTGTGTCATATCATGCTTACCTTGAACCCACATTGTTTTGAGCTGCTTATGTGTACACTTAAAATGAGTAATGAATCATACATGTAGTATATCCTATAATGCTCGCTATGTCATATATAGCTTATTGTTGTGAGCTGAATCTGCCATGTTTTACTGTAACTTTTATATCGATTTCTGCATGCATTTCATTCATTTGGGCTAAGATAGTACATAACCTATGTAGTTTATGTTTATTTGCCAAATTATGGAATCTACACCAGTTTCTGTTTAATTCGCAGAATTCGAGGCGTTTTACAGCAATTCTACAGAAGGTCAGAAAAGCTCGGAAATCGGCTACAGAAGTCCAAGTCCAAGAAGCAGTGGAACCAGTCGAATCAATCTGAGAGTCAAGGTTACTCGATCTCGACAAGCATGTCCGAGCAGCCTTGGTCGACAGTGCTTGATCGAGAAAGCTAGACCAACCCAGCTCCGGAAGTCTACTCGATCTCGACAAGACCTTGGTCGAGATCGACGAAACCCAGACACCACACCCGGAGTCGAGGAGAGAAGTTGACCGAGAAGCCGAGGACGAGAAGCCGAGCACACCTCTACTCGATCTCGACAAAGCCTTGTCGAGATCGACAAGCGCCACCACGCCAGTCCGAGTCCGTGCCGAGGAGAAGCCTGCTCGACCAGACATTCACCACTCTACTCGATCTCAACAAGCCCTCGTCGAGATCGACGAAGGCCTGAGCCCAGATCCGAAGCTTGCCGAGTAGAGCTACCCGAGGAGACCTAGTCGATGACCCATTCCTACTCGACATCGACAAGGAGTGGTCGAGGTCGACGAGCCCATGAACCCAAGTCCGAGCATGTCGAGCAGATCTAGCCGACGAGTCCAGTCGACGAACAAATCTGGTCGAGGTTGACGAGCCGTGGTCGATGTCGAGTAGACTGGATCCCAGAAACGCGTCGACGAGTGCCTGTCCGAGTAGAGTTGAGATTTCTTGGGGCCGAAAGAGGAAGATTCTATCCAAATCCATCAAGTTCTATCTATGGAAGACGCAATCTATCCAGACATGAAGACTTACCTAGTTTAGAATTATCCTTTCCTTGTTGATTTATTTCCTTAAAACAATTTATTTATCTTTAAAGCTTTAGATATAATTTTAGATAGAGATAGAAGATTCTATCCTTGATTAGCAAGGACTAGAAGCCTATAAATAAGGCCCTTGGGGCTGGTTTTTCATATATTCCAATTCACACACAATTAGTTAGTTCCACAGAGAAGTTTAGGAGTTTTAAGGTTTTTAAGGTTTTGGCTTTCAGCGAAAGTTGATTAACGGGATTGTAAAGGCTTTTGAATTTAGTTTTATGCAAGTTAGTTCTTTTCATTCAATGTCTGTTATTGCGATGAGGCGTGAGTAGTCCACCCACTTCTGGGGCTGGGGTGAGCCCAACGGTGGCCATGTGAGGCGATGCGATAAAGGTCAGATCTTTTTGTGCAATTTATCTTCTATCCCTATGAGCATGATTCTTTTGCGAGAGTTGAAGGTGATCCTTGTTTGTGTTATTGAAACGAAAGTGCTCTTAATGCAACTTGGATTAATTATGTGAAAAAGGGTTAGTAACAATTAGGGTTTATGCGAAAGCCTCTATATGCCTATTTGTTAATGACGAAAGTTATTTGATGGAAAGCATGATCTTTTATGCCTTTATGTGTTACTTTGCATGGTTATCATTGTGGTGTTGAAACCCTGGCTTTGGAAGTCTTTTAGTATATTGAGTTTATTTTTATCAAAAATCTGAGTTTGGGTTTGAGCATTTGCAATTTACATCTTTTTAAGTTGTCTGCATTTTAACTCGATATAGAGGAACTTCTTGTCGATCTCGAGTAAGGCTGTACTCGATATCGAGTTAGCTTGGTCTAGGTCGAGTACTGTTGATCTTCTGTCGTCAATTTCTGAAGTTTCCTTCTTGACTTGCCCTTGTCGATCTCGAGTTGACTTGGTCGAGATCGAGTTGCCCTTGCCGGGCTTGCCTGTCTGCTGTGATTTCTGAGTTTCTGTTGTCGACTGCTGTGGTCGATCTCGAGTAGCTGTTTGTCGAGATCGACGAGCCTTTGCCTTTGCTTTATTTCCTGTTTTGCTTTGTTCTTTGCTTTTGTTTGTGATTTTCTGCTTTTGTTTCTGTCTTTCTGCTATTTTGCATGTGAGATCTGTTGCTACCTGAGAACTGCTGACGTGCTTCCTCGTGGATTCGATCCTGACTATTCTCTTACTACAACGGGAGGAAGTCTTGTATTTATTTGCTGAGACAGGGAAGTCAGTCTGAACTTTATTTCAGATTTATTTCATACTTGACCATCCTCCTGCAATCAACAAATTGGCGCCGTTGCCGGGGAACAAGATCATTGGTTTCCCAACAATTTTCCAACAACCATATAACAAATTCAACAAGAAGCGGATGGGACCTTTCGTGGTGAACAAGATCCATTCTGGAGGATTGCAACTGAGGGACAAGAATGGAGTCTTATTTGAGGCCCAAGCTACATGGGCCCTGCAAATGCCACCTTGAGCTAAATAGAAAAGTCGGCCTAGCGACTATAAAATCTAGAGCATGTACATAGACTTTTTAGGACTTTTGAGACTTTGTTGTTTTTGTTTTGGTTTTGAAACACTTTTAGTTTCTCTATTGTGGGTATATGTCTTCTACACTTTTCAGGTCCATGGATAGAAGCGAGTTACAATCAAAGCTCGGCCAGGAGGTGCTCCAGTCGAAATTTTAAGGCCCTGCACACCTGTCTTGTGAGTTTCTTTCTTTACCCTTGTTTTTATACAGTGAGGACACTGTAATGTTTATGTATGGGGTGGGGGAAGGGCTTACTTTGTGCATATTGATTATATTGGTGCATTATTCTTGAAATTGCTTATACATGGCTATTTTGGAATTCATTATTGATCTATGTGCTTACATGCATATTTTCCAAAAATTTGAGAAAAATGACCCCCATTTGAAATTTTTTGAAATAATGTCATGGAAGCTTATATTGAACTCGACGATGCAAAATTGGATTCATTAGAGATATAGCATGAAATTGCCTAGTAAAGGGAAGTCACAATGAAGTGCATTATTTCTTGAAAACCATGAAAGGAGGTAAAATTTGATATTGCTTTTGACATGTTGCATGATAAGATGATGGAGGACTTTATATTTCCATATAATGCTCATATTGTTAAATCCTAGCCTTACCTATGCTTATGCATTACACAAAGCCATAATATGCCTTATTTCAAATATTGCTCCACATGTTCCAAATATTGCCATTCTTTACCTTATCCGGGGATTATGTTGAGAATGATGTTACATTATGGAGATTGTTATATGGTTGTTGTGTTTATCATTATTGGAGTTTGGAAGGAAATTGTTTGAATTATATGGAAAATTTAATGAGTGAAAGAAAATCCAATCACCTCAGGAGATAAGGGTAGATTGACCATGCTCTCTAAGATAATAGTTTGGAGAGATGGGACACATTGTGAGGAGTCCAAAGCACTAAGTATCCGGGGCCATTCATGACACCCATGTTTGCGACTCGCGAGAAGGCAGTGCTAAGGTTAGAGAGGTAAAAGCATTATTATTAAGAAAAAGCAATATGAAAGGTGATGAATCATATGGAAAAGGAATTCAATTTGGAAAATACTCCATTTCCCCGGATCAAAAGCACCACATTGCCAAAAATTGTCCACCTTTAGCCTTTTACCAATTCTACTCCTTATTTGAGCTTAAATTAAAGTCCTCTTGATTATCAATGCTTTGTCACATGAATTGTTTTTGCATAACCCTCCTTTTATGAGTAGATGTTGCTTTTGTATAATTGCACATGCATGAATCTGTGACATAAGTACCTTTTCAAGGATGGTAATTGATTGCAGGGACATATAAGATTGAAACTGATATGTTGAGAGTTTTGATTTCTTCCCCTGAATGACAATTAAAAGTATTGCTTGAGGACAAGCAAGCTTAAGTATGGGGTGTTTGTTGTGAGCTGAATCTGCCATGTTTTACTGTAACTTTTATATCGATTTCTGCATGCATTTCATTCATTTGGGCTAAGATAGTACATAACCTATGTAGTTTATGTTTATTTGCCAAATTATGGAATCTACACCAGTTTTTGTTTAATTTGCAGAATTCGAGGCGTTTTACAGCAATTCTACAGAAGGTCAGAAAAGCTCGGAAATCGGCTACAGAAGTCCAAGTCCAAGAAGCCGCGGAACCAGTCGAATCAATCTGAGAGTCAAGGTTACTCGATCTCGAGTAGACCTTACTCGATCTCGACAAGCATGTCCGAGCAGCCTTGGTCGATAGTGCCTGATCGATGAAGCCAGACCAACCCAGATCCGGAAGTCTACTCGATCTCGACAAGACCTTGGTCGAGATCGACGAAACCCAGACACGACACCCGGAGTCGAGGAGAGAAGTTGACCGAGAAGCCGAGGACGAGAAGCCGAGCACACCTCTACTCGATCTCGACAAAGCCTTGTCGAGATCGACAAGCGCCACCACGCCAGTCCGAGTCTGTGCCGAGGAGAAGCCTGCTCGACCAGACGTTCACCACTCTACTCGATCTCGACAAGCCCTCGTCGAGATCGACGAAGGCCTGAGCCCAGATCTGAAGCTTACCGAGTAGAGCTACCCGAGGAGACCTAGTCGATGACCCATTCCTACTCGACATCGACAAGGAGTGGTCGTGGTCGACGAGCCCAGAAACCCAAGTCCGAGCATGTCGAGCAGATCTAGCCGACGAGTCCAGTCGACGAACAAATCTGGTCGAGGTCGACGAGCCGTGGTCGATGTCGAGTAGACTGGATCCCAGAAACGCGTCGACGAGTGCCTGTCCGAGTAGAGTTGAGATTTCTTGGGGCCGAAGGACGAAGATTCTATCCAAATCCATCAAGTTCTATCTATGGAAGACGCAATCTATCAAGACATGAAGACTTACCTAGTTTAGAATTATCCTTTCCTTGTTGATTTATTTCCTTAAAACAATTTATTTATCTTTAAAGCTTTAGATATAATTTTAGATAGAGATAGAAGATTCTATCCTTGATTAGCAAGGACTAGAAGCCTATAAATAAGGCCCTTGGGGCTGGTTTTTCATATATTCCAATTCACACACAATTAGTTAGTTCCACAGAGAAGTTTAGGAGTTTTAAGGTTTTTAAGGTTTTGGCTTTCAGCGAAAGTTGATTGCCGGGATTGTAAAGGCTTTTGAATTTAGTTTTATGCAAGTTAGTTCTTTTCATTCAATGTCTGTTATTGCGATGAGGCGTGAGTAGTCCACCCACTTCTGGGGCTGGGGTGAGCCCAACGGTGGCCATGTGAGGCGATGCGATAAAGGTCAGATCTTTTTGTACAATTTATCTTCTATCCCTATGAGCATGATTCTTTTGCGAGAGTTGAAGGTGATCCTTGTTTGTGTTATTGAAACGAAAGTGATCTTAATGCAACTTGGATTAATTATGTGAAAAAGGGTTAGTAACAATTAGGGTTTATGCGAAAGCCTCTATATGCCTATTTGTTAATGACGAAAGTTATTTGATGGAAAGCATGATCTTTTATGCCTTTATGTGTTACTTTGCATGGTTATCATTGTGGTGTTGAAACCCTGGCTTTGGAAGTCTTTTAGTATATTGAGTTTATTTTCATCAAAAATCTGAGTTTGGGTTTGAGCATTTGCAATTTACATCTTTTTAAGTTGTCTGCATTTTAACTCGATATAGAGGAACTTCTTATCGATCTCGAGTAAGGCTGTACTCGATATCGAGTTAGCTTGGTCTAGGTCGAGTACTGTTGATCTTCTGTCGTCAATTTCTGAAGTTTCCTTCTTGACTTGCCCTTGTCGATCTCGAGTTGACTTGGTCGAGATCAAGTTGCCCTTGCCGGGCTTGCCTGTCTGCTGTGATTTCTGAGTTTCTGTTGTCGACTGCTGTGGTCGATCTCGAGTAGCTGTTTGTCGAGATCGACGAGCCTTTGCCTTTGCTTTATTTCCTGTTTTGCTTTGTTCTTTGCTTTTGTTTGTGATTTTCTGCTTTTGTTTCTGTCTTTCTGCTATTTTGCATGTGAGATTTGTTGCTACCTGAGAACTGCTGACGTGCTTCCTCGTGGATTCGATCCTGACTATTCTCTTACTACAACGGGAGGAAGTCTTGTATTTATTTGCTGAGACAGGGAAATCAGTCTGAACTTTATTTCATATTTATTTCATACTTGACCATCCTCCTGCAATCAACACTTATGTTGCATATGGCTATTGTCGGTTCGTGCATGCATGACCTTAATATGTCAAGCATGATTGATGCATGAGTTGATAAGTTTTAGCATGTTCTGCGTGCATGTAAAGTTGATTATGTGAACATGTTATGAATGCATAGGACACTATTCATGTTAATAGGTACGTGCTAGTGTGGAATTTAGTATGTGTTTTCTAGCCGAACTTGTAACCTCATAGAATACCCTAAGAGCATTATTGTAACTCTTGGGTTCGAATCTTGTCTTGAGTCTCGTCATCTCTAGTCCTAGTTTATGTCTGAATCCTTAAGGAAGTCGTGTTATCCTCCCTTGTCCTCCCCTATCTCCGTGACAGACGTCGCCGATGGTATACAAAGGGTGGGCACATTTCAAAGATGGTAGATGCGGGTGTGGTTCTCTTAGATGACTCAAGGAGGGACGTTCTTCAAACCGTGGATCTTCTATGTTAGTCGGAATTGATGTTGTACGACAGGTCTAGAGCTGACATAATTGTAAGTGTGATGACTGATATGTTGAATTGGAAGTGAATAATTGCCTGATTGACTTGTGCTTGCCATGATGTGCCTTGATGCTTGAGTGTACTGACTTGCTAGTGAATAGGTTATGGGCTAGATATGTGGTGGTGCTTTCTTCTTGGGCATGAGTCGAGTGATTCCTTGGTGAGATATATCGGAAAGTGGCAGGTAGATTGGAGCCTTCGAGTTGGGTCATTGGTTGTGTGAGATGAGGTGTAGGAAGCATGCGTCAGCTTGAGAAGAGCCGAGTGAGTTAGGACTTGTTGGGGATAGTGGTCAATAAGTATAGTTGAGCTTTCAAGGAGGTTATCTGTGAGGAATAAAGTAGTATGGCGAGATTTCAAGGGAAAGGTCTTCGTTAGAGGTAGTGTGGGGCAATAGCGTGTGCGGGTAGTGTAGTTCTAGAGGTGGATGAGTGAGTTAAGAGTGGATCGGAGAGATTCTTGAGGGGATGTGTTGATTGGCGAGTTAGTGTACCAGGAGTGAGTGTCTAGATAGTTCAGGAGCGAATCATGGGCGGTGTTAAGGATGATCGGTTAAGGGATGCCTAAGGAATCGTAGGAATTGGGACTAGGTTGTATGTGCAGTGATTTGGGAACGGTTTTGGTAAAGGGTGAGATTGAGGAAGTGTTAAGGATGAGTAGTATAGGGTTGCTTGAATTAGGAAATCATCGATCTTGGGGATTAGTTTCATATCAGGTTGTATGTGTGATGAGTATTTGGGGTTGCTTAGTTGGGATTGGTAATACTTGGAGGAGTCGTGAGGGAAGGATTTCTAGGTGTGTTGTTGGAGGATTTTAGCGTAGGGAAGGAATCGGGACTAGTGTGGGGAAATCGTGTTGTTTATTGAGGCATGTGAGGAGATAAGATGAATCATTGAGGAATGCTTGTAGCTAGGCGAAAATGTTCTTGAGGTTGCTTGTATGAATATTTGCTTGAGGTCAGAGATAGAGAGATTCTGGGTATGGGTTGGGGAACTAGGAAAAGCGGAAAGTTATTGGAAACGCTACATGAAGAAGGATCCTAGAAAGGTTGGCGAAGTTACGGTACTTAGCAAACTCGGATGAGAACGATTTAAGGATGTTACGGAAATGATGATCGGTAAAAGAGGGCTTTGGACAATAAGGTGTCATAGTTAAGAAGTAAGAGCTTGAGGCAATTTAGTAAGATTTGGAATGAGGAAATTTGGGAACATGTTGGGACGAAGATATAGAATAGGTCGGCTGAGAAGTCGTGGATGTTAAGGTTTCGTGAGATTCAGAATGGGATAAGTCGGTAGAATATGTGATTGGTCGTTGAGGATAGACACGGGTGATGAGGAACTCGGTGATTCGTGGTTATGAGTTAGCACTAGACGGTTTTCTGCGTTAGAGTTAGTCGGGAGTGACATGTGTGAGATGATAAGTATGATTTGAGTTCTTAGAGGTGGATGGTTAGTGAGAGTGGTAAGAGGTGCGGGAAGTATGATCAGGGTAGAAAGTGATTCGAGATGTATCTTTGGGAGATGATGGTTAGGTAGAGTATTGAGAGCCTAGGAAGAGTAAGCGAGATTGTTAAGGAGCACCTAGATCGATCGAGAGAGCAGTTCAGTTGCGGACTTGGAGTTTCTCTTAGGACGTGAAGATGAGACTGGTAGAGGACCTTTAGGACGAGGATATGCTTTATAGAGAGTCTTGGTAGTCGGTCGACTTGTTAAGCTTGTCGGAATAAGAGAATTGTGCGATTGGGAACTCTGAGATATGGCTTTAGGTGGTCGAGTAGGATTTGAGGTCGGGATGCCGAAGTAGGCTCGTTCTTAGATGGCTTGATGGCATGGATCTTGGGTTACCTAGTAGTTGGATTGGCTATTTGGCTTTGATTGCGGATAGTTATGAGGCTAGAGAGTTTGTATATGAGCGGGATGCAATGATAATTGGAACTAGGATCGGATTGGGCAGTAAACCTAGGTAAGGATGATCTTGATGCGACAGATGAGGAGTAATAGCCGTGTCTTGTTATGATTGATAGTTGTAGGCAGATTCTCTTGAGGATGTGATATAGTGTATGCTTTACTTGGGGCTGAATGTTGCACGAGTTCTATGATCCAGATGATGTTGATCCCCTGACATATTGCCATAGACAATAGTGAATTGTTAGTACTAACACAGTTATCCCTTGAACTTGATGAAATGCTGGTGTCCGGAGGTACTTGATGCCTCTAATGCGATGACACTTAGTAGTTAGCATGAGTATGATATGCTTATCTAATTGATATGGTGTGTAACTTTTGTGAGATGATGTGATAAATCCTACCATGTATGATACGATGCTAGATATGTTATGATATGTGACTGTTCGCGATATGAGTATGACCAGTTATGAATGTGTGATACGATTGCTATGTTGAACAATTGATATGATATATGATGTCTTGAATTGGAATTGTTAGAATGATAGAACTAAATTGATGGAATCTGATTTTGAGAAATGAACCTAGGAAGAGAATATGAGAATAGCCTTTATAGGTGGATGACCCCCTCTTGTGTGAGAGTTTGAGCACTTGGGACTATAATGGTTAGGCGGGACATTGTTGGGATTACCGAACACCTTGATCATCAAAAAGGATTTTTTTTTTATATAAAAAAAGAGGTTTTAAAAGCGACCAACTCCAGCTTACCTTGACAAAATTTAAATGTGTGAAAAACTTCCATTTCTCCGGGTAACTCTATGATACTTCACGAAGTGGATACAAGCATTTTATGAGGACGCTTGTAGGGTGCTTGCTAAGACCTAGTGATGATATTGTAGAACTTTTAGAGTTGTGGCACTTCCGAAAAGTCAAAGCGAGAATGTGATAGGGGCGTTTATTGCATACTTGTCAAGAACAATTGGAGATGTCACGACCATGACTAGGATGTTGTGAGAATCCTGGAACATGCAACTGAGATGATTACAAGATCCTTGGACATGGTCCTTGGACTCGCATTTTAAAACTTCCTCCTCTGGTTTTGAAAATGATTTTAGTCTCGGGTACGAGACTTGTTTTTAGAGGTGGATGATGTAAAGGCCCGAGTTTTCAAAAAATAAAATTCAATAAAAAAATAATAATAATAAAAATTCGTATTTTAAGATTCTTAAAACGAATTCCGGCTAAATTTTGAACTTTAGAATATCGATTCCGTCTTTCCGCCTCGAGATTTGAAATTAGCTCCTAATATCGATATCCTCTTGATTTTGAAATATTATTTGATTGAGCCGGATCAAGATCGAGAGAACTGGTTTTTGAGTGTAATTGTTCCGGGTATTTTGAACCACTCTATTTGTCTCCTTCTCTCTCCACCTTTGGCATACCCAGCTGCCTCATCACTTTGAGTAGGCTACACACGCTACCTTCACAGTCCAGCCTGTTTCTTTCTATCTTTGGCTCAACACCAAACCTCCTTTCACCTTCCCTCACACCCCTGTTTTCCCCCACTTCTAGCAAACAAACAACTGCATATTCTGATTTGGTCAAGATTGCCTACATCGGTTCATCGATCAAAACAGAATAAAGAGAAAACAAAGGGCAAAAACCCAGCACATATCCCCCATTTCATTTGAACCCTCACAAACCCAAAGACACAACTTCACCCTTATCATTTTCCTCCTCCTTTCTGCTTGTCGTGAGCCCCCATAGCCGCCACCGCCTCCTCTTTGCTTGGCTGAGCACCACCTTCTCTCCACTACACCTCGCCACCACCACGTCCTACCACCGTCACCGACAGCTGCTGAAGCCGCAACCCCTCCGCACTCCCTCCCCTGTTGCAGAGAGAAGTCCCAGGCCACCCTCCAAGTCTCTCTCCTAGCAATCCGACGAAGCCCGAGCTCAAGCCGCCGCCCAGGATCCCGGATCCACCGACGCCGAGCTGTCGGCGCCAACTCTCCCACGCTCCCCTGTTTTCCCCGTCCGAGGATGGGTAAGCTTTTGTTCTTCCTCCTTTCACTCTCAAACGTAGTAAAGTTTCACCGTTTAACCTCCATCCCCTGACCCAGGCCGAGAATCGCAGCACCTCACCTCCGACGAGCCCCGAAGCATCTCCGGCGAGCCTCACACCCGACTTTAATCCCCTCGGTGAGCACCTCTTCCTTCTCCATTCTTGTTGATTCCATGTGCGTGTTTCGTTGTCGGGTAGTCGGGACTAGGTGGCCGGAGTACCGTGTCGCCGACAAGCTCCTTTCTCCCCTCTTCCTTCTTACAATTTTCGAAGTAGAAGGGAGTAGAGGATTATGAATAGTAATCCCCTCCATCCTTCTTTAGCCGTGGGCCCATTCCACAACAACGCCACGTCACTGGGCCCTCTTCCTTCTTTTAAAAATCTCAGCTTTCGATTTTCAGAAAATTGGAGAATGGGATTGGCTTGGTGGGCCTATATTTGGGGCCAATGTAATTGGGTTTAAAGGGGAAATGTTGGGCCAGATTTTTGGTTAAAAGAAATGAGACTTTGAGCTATTTTATGAAGGGGTCGATTTTGGATTTATCAAATATAAGGTCGGTTTTGGTAATTTCAAAAGAAGCTGATTACTTTTGTATAAAATAAAAATGGTTAGGATTTTTAAGGATTTAGAAATATTTTTATGAAAATGTTTAAAAGAAATTCACATGTGAAATATTATATAATATTATTTTGAGATTAAAGATATAATATTAGGGTGATTTAATACAAGTATAATATTATGAGACTTGGAGAGTTAAAAAGGATATTGTCTGATTTAAAAAGGAATTTGACGAGTATTTTCAAAGGTCGGAATGTCTAACTAGTTGATTCGGATTTTGAAACGGTTTCGGAACTAACTTGGGATTATGTGATCGATGACTAACTAGCATGTTGATATGATTGATTGACTAATAACATGATGTGTGTGGATTAATGGCATGAATGAATGAATAACGACATGATGAGATGTTAGAATTTCGTATCATTTGACTTATGCCTTGTGAGCTATGATTAATATGATGAACCTTGGAGATATATGATCATGTGGATTTATGAGTATTATTGCGAATATACGAATGTGGTAGAACGGAATGATGATAATGATGTGGTCTTATGGAATGTGGCATCATGATGAGTGGTTGAACTTGATGTGATGATGATTGCGATATGATTGTTATTCTCGTTGAATGATGTGTGCTTGAATGCTGGAAAGATTAGACGTTGACTTATATATATGTTATGATATGTATCTAGGTAATACCTTGTGATTATGAATGCTGTATACTGGATCTTCTATTATGCTGTTCTATATAGCCAGGTGAGTTCCTATATGAGCTCACTCAGATTCGAAAAGAGATCTCCCTGCTTGTAGCCATGTGCATACTAAGTTCTTGCATTCATGATAAAGCATGCCATGTAGTATCCTGCTAGGATTGCACTCATGATTGAGCATTCATTTACTCACTGCTTTTGTAAATAGAACGGCCGTTATCTGTGAAGTAACTAGAGTCATTGCTAGGGTTATAGGACGACCTAGTCTCATCGGGTCCCGTCCTGAGTCAATCGAGTCATGAACTTCCTTATATTTTGAGATGCATGCGGGCTTTATTGTGGATACGGGTTGGGCATGTGTGCCACCCGATTATATGGAATGCATTAATGAGCTGGCCAGTCTCCGCCCTATCGGAAGGGGGTGGAGGTAGGAGAGGGATATACCATATGGTATTTGGTGCTAAGGCCTTATTATATTTACGCACTTGATCTTAGGAGCATGTTAGTGTGTTAATATTCCGCCTTGCATCTAGAAACATCTTTATTAGAACTAGCGTGTGTATGTGTCTGCGTGTTTGGGATTATATTGCGTAGGGCTTTGATCTGACACCGCCCCGCATACATATTTTTTTAGGTTTGCTTTGCAGCATGATTATTCCTTGCTTCCGTGACGTGGAAACTCTCTTGGGCGATTCCAAAGAAATGGTCTAACCTCACTAACATTGCATATTAGATTTCGATAAATATGCTTATTGGTTTGGTTTTGACTCGGCTATGCCGTGGCACCCTTTTGTATTAGACCTTGATTCCGCTATTTGCATGATTACTGGTTCTTCATGCTTAGACTTACGACAGGTACAGGGGACTTCCCCGGGGATTCTAACGATCTCTGCGAATTTTGGGTATGAAATCCCACTTGAAAATGTTATGAAAGAATTTCAAACCTTCAACTTGTACTCGGGGCGCAAGATACTAACGAGGGGTTTAATCCCTCGAAACGTAACCTGGGAATCATAATCTCGGGCCGTTACATAAGAGATTTACCCATTGTTGAAGATGGTCTTAGTTGCAAACTGAAGTTACAGATGTTTTGATGGATGTGAAATATTTTGAATAAAAATTATGGGGGGAGTAACCATCCATATAACAAGACCCAATTGAGTAAATATCCACCAAGCTAGCTTTATTTATTAAATGTCAACTGGGCACCCTACCTCCTGCCCTCCGCTTGTCCAAAGATCACCCCCAACATACATTTCTTGTGAAGCACAGTTCCCCATTCACCAACCGAATTTTACCATCCAGGTATTTAATATATAGCACACGAAAACAAATTCTCCATATATAAATCTCTTCCATATTAGCATACATATACGTACTCCCCTTAAAATATATCACGAATGTATAATGTATTTTCGTTCATCAGCACATATTTTCTCATATAGTCTTTTGTAAATATACCACCAATGTATAATATATTGTTATAAACATGAAAATACATTTAACTTTCAATATATTTATTTATGTAAATGTCGTTTGTCAACATATAGACATATAGAATCTCTATCAAATAATGCTGATAATCACACAATTATAGCATCATATATATCAGCATTTGTCATCGTATATGAATACATTTAAAATCACACACACACACACACACACACACACACACACATATATATATATAGGATGGATCAAATGTTTACAAGTCTTATTGTGTTTTGTGTTAACAAATATAGGCCGTTGATCGAATCAAGATCAAAGGTTGTGATTAATCCTGAATTTAAGTAATTTATTTTTAATAAAAAAGTGGGACCCACGGGGAAAACTAATCCAATTTTTGGATGTGCATGTGATGCACATGTAACTGCTTGAATTCTCCAAAGAAAAAAGCGTGGGATACGCTTAATTATTTTATTTTTTTTTGCCAATTTACTCCAATTTTCTTTTTGAAAAGATTTTTGGTCATACAAATCAAGATCATGATCTATTAATCTGGTATGTAAAATCCTTGAAAATCTGTGACAGTTTCATCCAAGCGAACGGTGAGGAAGAGGAAGATTCATCAAAGTTTTTTAACTTCATAATGTTCCAAGTAGTCATCAATATTCAGCAAATTTTATCAAATATTCATCACAGTCACTCAATTATTCATCAAAGTTTTTGTTAAAATTTATCAAATATTCATCACAGTCACTCAAATATTCATCACAGTCACTCACATATTCATCACAATTAATTAATTATTCATCATAGTTTTTGTTAAAATTTATCAAATATTCATCACAGTCACTCAAATATTCATCACAGTTACTCAATTAATCACAATTTCCCAAATATTCATCAATATTCGACAAAAGTTAAGAAATATTCATCACAGTAACACAATTATTCATCAAAGTCAAGAATCATTTCAGCCAAAGGTGTGACTCTCGGATGAGCACTATTCGTTGGAGTCGCCCTCTAATTTCGCCGGAATTGCCCTAGTATGAGATGCGATGAAGAGGGTGAGAGACGATTGTTTTCTAATCGTCCAAAAAAAGAGGGGATGTGGGTTGGGATATCACGCGCGTGTGTTAGGAGAAAATGGTAGTTTTTATCTTTTCATATTAAAATTAATTAATTTCGGTAATTAATCTCGTCCTTCCATTTGCAGTCAATCAACGGCTTATATTTGTTAACACAAAACACATTAAGAGATGTTTACACATGACCTAACCCCCCCCCCCCTCTCTCTCTCTCTCTCTCTCTCTCTCTCTCTCTCTCTCTCTCTCTCTCTCTCTCTCTCTCTCTCTCTCTATATATATATATATATATATATATATATATATATATATAAAAGCATATGGGAAGTCAGAAATAATCATGCGTACATATATATATCAACATACGTTATTCGAATGTCAGCATGCTTATGAAATTGTTCTCTTGCCAGATCAAGCGGTAATGTCAACACACATTCTTACAATTGTTTATTGGGGAGAAGGGATGAATGTTGAAAACAATTTGTTTTTTGTTAGTGATACAACAACAAAGTCTTTCCTAGTAGATGATTCAGTTACATTGGGTTCACTGGTTATGAGAGTGTTCAACATATTCAACATTGATCATAACATTTATGATCATAACATTTATTGTCAGTTGTGATGCCGATTTACATGAATTCTTGACATTAAGTAAGATCGAAGGAGTGAACTTTGTTGTGGAATTATATATCATTAAAAGAAAGAAGGATAATATTGTCTATCATATAACAAAAGGCTGACATTGGCATACCTGAAACAGAAGACCAAGAAAACATGAAGACTTTTGAATTTGATGATTATTTCAAAGACTTTTGTGTTGTTGAAGATAAGAAACCTGACAACGTGTATATGTCATTAGAGGATTATAAGTATTACTATGAAGATGATGTTGATATTCCTGTAGATGATAAAGGGCTTATTCGTTTTCATGAATCTATTGACGTTGATGGAGAAAATAGTAAAGCTGACACCATAGGGGCATACATTACACATCTAGATGAAGGACGGAATGATGATTGAAATATCAGTAAGGAAGACCAGAAATTTTGAAGAGAAAGCTACAATCTAATGAAGAGGAAAGGGAATAGTGCAATAGAAGAATACAATGTTGATATTTCTTACAATGCTGAAATTGAGAGTTTTGGGAGCTATAACTTAGCAACTGACAAAACAGTGTATCTCGGCAAGATATTTGCAAATAAACAAACATTAAAGGATGCTCTACACCTCATGTCAACAACTAAAATATTTCGGTTTGAGGTCAAGAAATCTACTCTGCGGTATTTCAAAGCCGGCCAAATGCATAGATGCTAACTGTGGTTGGAGATTGCATTCAAAAAAGCTCTATTTAGAATCTCATGAAGTCATATTATACAATGAAACAACACATGTCGTTGGGAGATTAGATCTACACACTGCAGACAAGCTTCTTACAATGTTGTTGTTGCTAACTTCATAAAACCAACTTATGTCGTAAAAAATAATAATATTTTTCAAGATTATTCTTACAAATATGGATATAAACTAATTGCTTTATTATACTGACAGATCATACAATCTAGCACAGATTAGGGAAAAGATGCAAAAAGATCACAAAATTCCAATCACTTACTAGAAAGCATGGAAAGCAGCTCAATTGGCACAAGTGATGGAAAAAGGAAGACTAGAGTCAAATTTCACCGATTTACCATCATATTGCCATATGATATATTGTAGAGAAAAATCCAGGAACAATTGCTTTGTTTGCTACCGATGAGGCTGATAGATTTAAATATCTATTCCTATCATTTGGGCAATGCCAACGAGCATTTCTTGTTTTGGTTTAATTATAGATTTCTACCTAAATTTATTATTAATTATACTTTCATTCATAATTTCTACCACGTTTGTTGTCACATCATGAGAAATTATTGAGTACATCTTTCGACCTCGATCCTACGTTAGTACAACTTTCAACGTACGTTAAACAATTCTTTCGGGTTCAACCACCCTGCAAATGAATAGTCTATCAACTTAGGTGGATGCTTGTGGTTGTAAACATCACCGATCACCTCAACCTTCCAACTACCTATTGGATACTCTCGATCACAAAACTCAAATGGGCATCGGTGATTTTTGGTTCGTGTATCGAGGTTGACACTTTCCTCATCAGTATCATCATCCACAACTTTGCGCCCCTTTTGATAGACTCTATAATGCTCATCAAATGTTAAAATAATTCTCCCTAAACATCATATTGAAGCTAGTTCATAACTTAAAAGTCATAATCATCAATTTTTTCCTACTAGCTCTTTTACATGCCTAATTCCTCAAACAATTTATATTGGATCACACTCTTTCGGCTAAAAAATCTATCGTGTTATCATCACGAATCTACGCAATATAAAAAAAACAGTGGAAACTAAATAAATATATCAAATTCATTTATAATCAAATCTAACCAATTAAAAAAAATCCTTCAATATTGAATAATTCATGATTTCATCTAATATAGTATTCAATATCAGATAAATTGTGATTTTCTATAATCATCAATTTTTTCCTACTAGCTCTTTTAGATGCCTAATTCCTCAAACAATTTATATTGGATCACACTCTTTCGGCTGAAAAATCTATCGTGTTATCATCACGAATCTATGCAATATAAAAAAAACAGCGGAAACTAAATAAATATATCAAATTCATTTATAATCAAATCTAACCAATTAAAATCCTTCAATATTGAATAAATCATGATTTTCTCTAATCTAGGATTCAATATCGAATATATCTTAAAGATTCTTTCCTCGTTTTCGCTATTGGATCCATCTTCCTTCTCTCTATCCATAATTGAGTTTTTTTTTATAGTAAAATAGATGTACTAAAACATTCATTGGAAGGGGACTTATGTTAGCATTATGTGGAACTAGCCATTACACATTTACACCGGCTAGTTCCATTGAGCCTCACAAGATGCGTACTGCCTTGGTGCGCCGTTCTCATACGTATCCCAAATAGATTTTGGGTGGAGTGTCCCAAAATTTCTTTCTTCTTTGGAATATTTGCACAAATATACCGCTTTTCCACAACTTTGGTAGAAATAGCATTGGGGGTAAAAATAGCACGAGTGCGTGTCATTTGCTACTTTTGCAAATGATGCTAGCAAGTTGCACCCGATTTTAGGTCACCAATTAAAAAAAAACACTGCACCCGGTTAGGCTTGTGATGGGGATACACGTGTCGATGTGGGACAGGTAGGAAGCCATGAGTCACCACAAAAGAAGCCGGCAAAGGTGTTGCAAGGAGGGAGGGTGATGTAATGTGCATTAAATGCACATCCCCTTTTCATATTGGCACAAAAAAAAGGAGGGAGCAATGATTGACCTTTTAAATCCATTATCTCTTCTGCCAAAATTAAGGGAAGCTTAGAAATCTCAAGGTTGTTGGGGGGGGCGGGGTGGGGGGAATTAAGAGGGTCTCCATTGAAGCTGATCGGGAGGGAAAGGTGGGGCCAATTACTAGTTACATGCCGGAGATACAAGAAAACGGGACAACAATTGACTATTACGTGCCAGAGGAAAAGTAACACGTGCCAACACCATACAGTGGACATTAACAAAAATGGGTAAGCTATCTTGTGGGTTTCTTTTTATGGACATCACTACTTCCACTTTTCTTCATATCCCCATTAATGAAAGTGCTAAAACCATTTTATGCTTTTACGAGTACAGGGGAGAAAGAGCTCGTATTTGTTACGATTGTGGCCGATGGGCAGTGGCAAAGTGGAGGAGGTGGTTGGGTGTTCGAAGGACCAATTTCGAACAAAGCAATGTTGATGGACCAGACCTTGCAACTTGGGGATGTGAGGAGGATGATCATCGACAAGTTTGGGGTGGATGCCTCCCGATTCGAGTAGGAGTTGACGTACCTTCCCCACACAATAAAGAAGGGATGCAAGCCTTTTCCAGTGTACGACCAGTCCGACTGGGGTGCGTTCAAGTTTCTCAACTCGACCACAGGAGAACGAGCGTGACCCTCTCCGTTGTACGTGTCATTCAAAGAAATTGGCACCCAAGTAGGCCTCCAGTCTGTCGTGCTAGACTTGTCTCCAAAAACCAACCCATACGGAGGTGCATTCCCTTCTGCATACCTAGGCACCAACGAGCCGATGCACACGAAGAGTACAAAGTTTGGCATATAAAATTCCATATCTGGCACAGAAAACCGAGATGTTGGCACAGAATTTCCAACCATTGTCATGGCTTCCCCGAATTTCTAACCTATGTCATGTCTGGTGATTTCCTCTTGCTCTTCGTCCTTCTCCAAACGTGGATGCAGGGCTTCATCGGCTTTCCTCCCGGCTTCGACATCACCGGCTTGTCTCAAAACTCACCGGCTTCGGCGTCTTCTCGTCACCAGATATGGTGTCTTCTCCTCTCCGGCTTGTCTTCTCCTCTCCGGCTTGTCTTCTCCAAACCACTCCCTCCCGTGTGCTTTGAAACCGCTTCAACTGGCTTTGGGGGTTTTCAGGCAAGGCGGGTTACTTTTTATAGTTGATTTGATAGGGTATTTATTAGGCTTACCTTCTATCCGCCTTAAGAAACCTGTTATTTTTTTGCAATTTGTTCATGGCATTTTCTATTTTTGCAATTTTTTCGGGGGGGGGGGGGGGGGGGGGTTTATATTTGCGAATGGCACCCGATTTTGGTATATCTGCTGCAATTCTCTCTTCTTCTATCCTCATTTATCTTCCTAACTGTCCACTTCGGTTTATTTTCAATTATCATCACTTTTTTCATCTCACCCTAAATTAAAAAAAGAAAGAAACACTCCCTCTGTTAATTAAAACTTTTTGTTTACTATTCATGCACGCTTTTGTAGAATGATAAAAACTATATAAAATATTAATTTTTTTTACATTTGTTTTTATAAATTCATACTTAATAGTAGTAGTAATAAGTATGAAATTATTTTTAAAAATATTTAAAAAGTTAATATTTTATATAATTTTTTAACACCTCAAGAAGCATGCGTGAGTAATAAATCGTCAAATTTTAATTAACGGAGGGAGTATAATTTAGGGTTAATTGCACTAATTAAATATCCGGATCTTTGTAGATAGTTGCGCTTAATATTCCAACCTTGTAAAATTTCGGGAAATATCCTGAACTTTGGTGTTAGTTGCGCTCTCTATCTTGGGTGAGTTCTTAAATTAATAAAATAACTAACATAATGTGAAAATGACATAAAAACATCCATATTTATATATATATATAAAAAAAAAATCAATATTGCTCCCTCATTTTAATCAAAATAAAAAAGAAATTTATAATGTGTGCTCCAAAAAAATTAAAATAAGATCAATTACTTAGAAATAAATATATGTCTTCTCATATCTTCTATTCCTTAAAAATATATTTTTATAAAGTCATAGTTATAATTTACATAAGATTAATATGTAAGTGCCATATTATATGCTCAATTAATCAAGTTTCCATGAGTATATATCCGATTTCGGCAATTTTTAATATTTTTTTTTATCATATCATTATTAATTATAAATAGTTATCATATATTTTACTATTTCTTTATTTTATTTTATTTTATTTTTGTAAAAATATTATGTTTCATCTATGTATCGGTAGCATTTTTTATTGATTTTTTAATACTATATATGAAAATTAGATGGGAAATATTTTCTTAAGATTCAATCACCAGATACCACATAAGATGTTATATATTAGTTTTAGTGTTATATATATAACATGGGCCAAAAAAGAATATATATACATACATACATACATACATATATATATATATATATATATATATATATATATATATATATATATATATATATATATATATATGAGAGAGAGAGAATAGATATACAAATCTATATATAAATTTAGATTTTGGGTAGAGAGCGCAGCTAATACAAAAGTTTAGGATATTTCGTGAAATCTTACAAGGTTGGAATATTAAACGTAACTATCCATAAAGGTCAGATATTTAGCAAAATTATCAATTTATTGTAAGGTCATGTGATCATTTAATCAATTATTAATACTAAAGGAGAAGTCGCATACGTCATGTGGCGACTTCTCCTTTAATATAGATTTATTTGTTAATCAATTAAATATTTTTCTATATTTAAATAAATTATTATTTATTATAAATAAAATTACTTCTTTAAATAAGTAATTAATTAATTCTTTCTTTTTTCTAAATCTTAATCGATTGATCTTTTTAAAGTATTTTTTCAATGAAAGGATATAATTTTTTGTAGTTTTGATTCATGGGATTATATATATATATATATATATATATATATATATATATATATATATATATATATATATATATATATATATATATATATATATATATTTAATAAATTACTTTAATTTGATTATATATTTACTTTTATCAATTATTCTCATTTGAATGATAACAATGATGGTTATATGTGTGTGTGAAAATAATTATTTTATATCATTTTAGTTTTGAAAGATAATAGTTAAGTTTTGGAATTTATAAATATATTATTGAATTAATGCAACTATAGTAAAAGAAAATCATTAGTTGAATGGGTGTTAATATGAAATTTATTTAAATTTTCAAAGGAATTTAGATAAAGTGATAAGAATCCTTGATAATTGTATTTTAACTTATAAAAATGTTTTACATATGTATAGAATCTATATGAAATACTAAAGCATAGGCCTGAAACGACCTCTGGTGCGATCTCGCATCCATGGAATTTTCTGGATTAAAACGGGATTATTTTTGCTTACGTGTCACATTTTGAATTAAATTGGTATTATATTTTTGGGCCTACATAAATTAATAAGTCAATATAGTTAGGTAAAAAACTTATCTATTTAGATCAAATAATCTATTCAATATAACATTATATCTTAATTAGATTTTTTTTATAAATATTCAACCTTATATCTAATTAATTAGGTAGAAAATTTATCGTTTTAGATAAATACATCTAATATATATATATATATATATGTGCTTCATGCCGGCAATATTTTTTAGATAAATCTCTAATATATATGTTTTAGAAGAAAAAAATCTATCTTTTTTTTATTAAGTAAAAATTCGACGCACCAGACATGCCCGGTGGTTGATAGGCCGAAAAAATTAGCGACGGAAAAACCTTCAATACAAGCAAAGACAAAGAAGAAGAAAACAAAAAGAAAAAAACCAAATTAAAAGGGAGTAGTTCCAGACACGGGCTAGTACTATCGATGAAGGACCAAAAGCAGCTTACGACTTCTCAACTGTCAATTGGTAGAGGCACGCAAGGAATCCTGGAGAACTAAGTGGAATCCTCATATATGAACTATGGAATCAGCGAGCCATCAGGTTTTGAACACGTCCATGACCTCTCACGTGTTGACAGAGAAAAAGAACACAGCTCAAAATTGCCAGCCCCAACGCCAAGACCCACACCGCCAAGCAACTCTGCACAACCAAATAAACCCGCATTCGGGGATTTTTTATTTTATTTTTATTATTTTATATTGAATTAATTATTGATTTTTCATAACTACTTTGCCTTGGGCCCAAATGACATAAAATGGGTCCTCGATCATTTTGGGCCAACGGGCCCCAGGCAACAATAGTGGCCAGTAGTAGGAGGGAGACGACACAGCAAACGCCAGCTGAGGATGGGACTACAACTCCGGCGGAATTCGTCCACTAGCCGTCATCAGGGCAAGCATTAGAGGTAGAAAGACTAAATCCAAGGGAGCAACATGATGAGGAAACCCAGGATTCCACCACCGACAGTACGCTGCGAAGGACAGCAAAAGCGCACCATGTCGGACCAACGGAGGCAGCGAAGTCACCGATCAAACCCCAAAGAAGAAGATGGAACGAGGAAGGGGAAGTGCCACCCAACACCGCCGATGAAGGAAGCTAGTAGACGAGCACCCAGATTAGGGATTTAGGCTCGAAAATAGGTGAAATCGGGGCCATGACAGCACGAATTTGGCAAAGGGAGGAAGAAATTGGAAATATGAACCTATAACCACCAAAAACCCCAACTTAAAATTTGGTTTTGATCAAGATCTGATGATCAGTTTATCAGATTAGGGATTCCACATCTACAAGTTCTTATGTAGTGACGCTGGAAAAAAGGCGTGGCGTAACCACACCGGTGCGGAGGAGGCCAGAGCCGAGTAGAGGCGACCGAAGCCGGGGTAAGGTGGTCGAGGCCAAAGATTGGGCCCACGAAGGAGATTTGGACAACCGGAGCCGTGAGTTCTTCACCTTTTTTTTTATTAGATAAAAATTCAAGGCCAGACAACCCTAGACCTCGATGGCCAACAAGTCGGCAGACGGAAAATTGTCAAACAACAAACCAAAAATACAAAGAAGGTGCAACAAAAAGGCAAAAACGCTCTACCAAGCGCAACATAACACAACAATCTCGAACAAGACGAGGACGTAGACGAAGGACGAAGTCAAGCACTACCCTAGAGCAACATCATAAGCCGGCGGCACATCAGGAGTCACCTGTGGGCAGTGAAGACGAACCTCCAAGGAACTGTTGTGAGCTGAATCTGCCATGTTTTACTGTAACTTTTATATCGTTTTCTGCATACATTTCATGCATTTGCGTTAGAATAATGCAGAATCTATGTAGTTTACACTTATTTGCCAAATGATGGAGTCTACACAAGTTTTTGTTATATTTCGCAGAAATCGGACGCACTTTGGAGCTTAAAGGAAAACTCGTGAAGAAGCTAAGGATGGTGCAGCCGGAGAAAGGGTCATTTTTCGGCATTCATCATTCCGATTCAAGTTTTGATCTCTTGATGAGAGCCGTATCCCTCGAAAAGAACTTTCCAACGCATGGTCATATACGTCAATCCGACGAACGATGACTCAGGAAAGTGCGTTTCAAGAACAGAGCAGGATGATGAGAAGACTGGTCAATATCAACCAAGCACACTCAATATCGACCAGATTTAGGTCGAAATTCTCCAAATCGACTCAGAGTTGGCCAGAATCGACAAAGCTGAAGAACAGTGGTCGATATCGACTTAACCAAGTCAATATCGAGTGCCCTATATCGAGTCAACGTCCTGGAATGGAGTCAAGAAAGCTGGAGCTGAGACATGCTAGTCAATATCGAGTAACTCAACTCGATATCGAGTACAAATCAACTCGATTTTCATCTCTAGAGTCAATATCGACCCGCTGAAGAGAAACCGAGGAAGAACAGGTCAATATCGACTTAACCAAGTCAATATCGATTGGACCCATGGCGGCAGATTTCGAGATTAACCGACTTCTTGTTAAGTTTCTATCCCGAATCCAATGGAGATATTTTCGAGACCAAATTCTATCCACATCTATCAAGATCTATCAAGTCCAAGGAAGATTTATCCACTTTAGATATAATCGTAGTTGATTTAATTCTTTTATTCCATGTTTTATCTTTATGTTATAAGATAAAGTAGATATAGATATAGATAGACTTTTTTACCTTGATTAGCAAGGGTTGGAAGCCTATAAATAAAGCCTTAGGGGCTGGATTCTTTTCATTCAATTTCAGAGACAAGTAGTTACACATAGAGAGAGAAGGAGAAGAGGTTGTAAGTTTGAGTTTATTAATTCAAGTTAGTTCTTTTTCATCAAAGATGTCTGCCATTGGGATGAAGAGCGAGTAGTCCACCCACTTCAGGGGTCGGGGTGAGCCCGACGGTAGCCATGTAAGGTGATGCGGTAAAGGTATGATCTTTTTATGCAATTCGTTTTCTATCCCTATGAGCATGATTCTTTTGCGAAAGTTGAAGGTGATCCTTGTTTGTGTTATTGAAACGAAAGTGATCTTAATGCAACTTGGGTTAATTATGTGAAAAGGGTTAGTAACAATTAGGGTTTATGCGAAAGCCTCTATATTCCTATTTGTTAATAACGAAAATTATTTGATGGAAAGCACGATCTTTTATGAATTTATGTGTTACTTTGCATGGTTATCGTTGTGGTGTTGATACCCTGGCTTTGGAAGTCTTTTAGTATATTGATTTATTTCATTGAAAATCTGAGTTCTGTGTTCGAGAATTTGCAATTTAAAGTTTCTGTCTTTGTCGATCTCGGGGATTGTTAGTCGATATCGAATAGCACTTAGTCGATATCGAGTAGAAGTTTGTCGAGATCGAGTTTCTGTTGCGGAGTTTGATTTTTGTCGTCACTGTGCTTTGTCGATATCGAGTACCTCCTTGTCGATATCGACCAGTTTCTGTGTTTGCTTTATTTTCTGCTTTGCTTTGTTATTTTTGTATTTCTTTCTGTCTTTCTGCTTTTCTGTCTGTGAGATTTACAGCTACCTGAGATCCGCTTACACGCATGCTCGTTGATCGATCCTGACTTCCCACTACTGCATAGGGAGGGAGTCTTGTAATCATTTGCAAGGGACGAAATCTGGTTTGCTTTGATTTATTTATATTTTATTGCAAGTCTCGATTTCCTCCTACAACAAATTGGCACCGTTGCCGGGGAAGCAATCATTCGCAACTTAGGTAGTTAGATCTCACGTTTTTCCTTGAGTTACTTAGCAGGTATATGCGATGTTCTGGAATGCAAGACGCATATGATATGGAGGCTAAGATAGCGGAGCTTCGCCAACGGATAGCGGAGATAGATAGAGAGAGGTCGGAATTAAAACGTCACGCAGATGCCGATGCCACCAAGACCCGCCGGATCAGGGAGCTATTGGATGTCTGGCGTAGAAGGGACAACGTCTTCTTCTATGAGCCAGTCGACAACGACTACCTGGACTCGGCATATACATATTCTGGAGGAACTGATCCAGAAACACCAGCCGAAATCATCTGTACCAAAGAAATCCAGGTATGTCCTTCCTCTATTTCAATATCTACTTCGCTATCTATCTTTAAAGAATCTTTTAAAGGATCCCAAGAAGAAGAAGAGCTACCAATGCAAAATCCGGATGTCGTTGCCCATGGTGTTTCAAAGTCGCTTTTACCTTACAAGGTGAAGGCCATCCCTGACGATTTTGGGCAACCGATGTTCGTGTTCAAGTATAGGGTCCTCGCAAAGTGGTATGAAGCTCCACAAGATGAGGGGGAAATATCTCTTCCCACTCCACCGTTTTTCTGTGGTGGAGATGTGCATACAAATCAGCCAATGAAGCGGAAGAGGTATGATGATGAGGTATGTATAGTTTCTTTATATCTTCCTTTATGCATGCCAGCTGGAGCCCAGGAAGATGAATGGGTGAAGCCATGGAGCGTCCACTCGGGGAGATTTAAGCTTCTTTATATGATGCCCCCGGATGACATCCCACGCTTCCCACCACCGGAGGAACCACCAGATCTACCTATACCTCCGGAAAAAGATGAGCCAGACTAATGCTTAATGAAGAAGTCGGCCTAGCGACTATAAAATCTAGAGCTTGTAAATAGACATTTATTTTTTGGGACTGTTGGACATTGTTGCTTTAGTTTTTGGTTTTGAACTTTTAGTTTTTGTATTGTGGGTATATGTCTTCTATATTTTTCAGGACCATGGGGATAGAAGCAAGCTAAAATCGGACTAGGCCCAGCAGCATAGCACTCGATTATGATGATCCTGCACATCTGTCTAGTGAGTTTCTTTCTTTACCCTTATTATTTATACAGTGAGGACACTGTAATGTTTAAGTATGGAGTGGGGGAAGGGCTTACTTTGTGCATATTTGATTTATTTGACATTATTTGTGCATTATTTCTTGAATTGCTTATGCATGGCCATTTTGGAATTCAATATTGATTTATATGCATGTTTTCCAAAGTTTAAAGAAAAATCACCCCCATTGAAATTTTTTGATAAATGTCATGGAAGCTTATATTGAACTCAACGATGCAAAATTGGATTCATTAGAGATATAGCATGAAATTGCCTAGTAAAGGAAAGTGACAATGAAGTGCATTATTTTCTTGAAAACCATAGAAGGAGGTAAAATTTGAAATTGCTTTTGACATGTTGCATGATAAAAGGACGGAGGACTTTATATTGCCATATAATGCTCATACTATTATATTCCTAGCCTTACATATGGTTATGCATCACAAAAGCCATATTATGCCTTATTTCATATTTTGCTCCACATGATCCAAATATTTGCCATTCTTTACCTTATTTCCTATCCGGGGATTATGTTGAGAATGATGTCACATTATGGAGATTATCATATGGTATTTGTGTTGTTGTATATATCATATATGGAGTTTGGAAGGAGAATGTTCGAAATATATGGAAAATTTAATGAGTGAGAAAAAATCCGATCACCTCAGGAGATAAAGGTAGATCGACCCTGCTTGCTAAGATAATCGTTTGGCGAGATGGGACACATTGTGAGGAGTCCAAAGCACTAAGTATCCGGGGCCATTCATGACACCCATGTTTGTGACTCGCAAGAAGGCAGTGCTGAGGTTAGAGAGGTAAAAGCATTATTATTGATAAAAGCATTATGAAAGGTGATGAATCGTATGAAAAAGAAGTGTGGTATGAAAAGTTTGGAAATACTCCATTTCCCCGGATCATTAGCACCACATTGCCAAAAATTGTCCACCTTTAGCCTTTTACCAATCTACTCCTTATTTGAGCTTAAATTAAAGTCTCTTGATTATTAATGCTTTGTCACTTATGAATGTTTTTCATAAACCTTCTTTTATGAGTAGATGTTGCTTTTTTGCACATGCATGAATTTGTGACATTAGTACCTTTTCGAGGGTGTTTGTTGTGAGCTGAATCTGCCATGTTTTACATTAACTTTTATATCGTTTTCTGCATACATTGCATGCATTTGGGTTAGAATAATACAGAATATATGTAGTTTACACTTATTTTCCAAATTATGGAGTCTACACAAGTTTTTGTTATATTTCGCAGAAATCGGACGCACTTTGGAGCTTAAAGGAAAACTCGTGAAGAAGCTAAGGATGGTGCAGCCGGAGAAAAGGTCATTTTTCGGCATTCATCTTTTTGAGTCAAGTTTTGATGCCTTCATGAGAGTCGTAGCCCTCGAAAAGAGCTTTTCAACGCATGGTCATATGCGTCAATCTCACGAACGATGACTCGGGAAAGTGTGTTTCAAGAACAGAGCAGGATGTTGAGAAGACTGGTCGATATCGACCAAGCACACCCAATATCGACCAGATTTAGGTCGAAATTCTCCAAATCGACTTAGAGTTGGCCAGAATCGACAAAGCTGAAGAACAGTGGTCGATATCGACTTAACCAAGTCAATATCGAGTGCCCCATATTGAGTCAACGTCCTGGAATCGAGTCAAGAAACCTGGAGCTGAGACATGCTAGTCAATATCGAGTAACTCAACTCGATATCGAGTACAAATCAACTCGATTTTCATCTCTGGAGTCAATATCGACCAGCTGAAGAGAAACCGAGGAAGCACAGGTCAATATCGACTTAACCAAGTCAATATCGACTGGACCCACGGAGGCAGATTCCGAGCTTAACCAGATTCTTGTTAAGTTTCTATCCCGAATCCAATGGAGATATTTTCGAGAGAAAATTCTATCCACATCTATCAAGATCTATCAAGTCCAAGGAAGATTTATCCACTTTAGATATAATCGTAGTTGATTTAATTCTTTTATTCCATGTTTTATCTTTATGTTATAAGATAAAGTAGATAAAGATATAGATAGACTTTCTTACCTTGATTAGCAAGGGTTGGAAGCCTATAAATAAAGCCTTAGGGGCTGGATTTTATTCATTCAATTTCAGAGACAAGTAGTTACAAATAGAGAGAGAAGGAGAAGAGGTTGTAAGTTTGAGTTTATTAATGCAAGTTAGTTCTTTTTCATCAAAGATGTCTGCTATTGCGATGAAGAGCGAGTAGTCCACCCACTTCTAGGGTCGGGGTGAGCCCGACGGTAGCCATGTAAGGTGATGCGGTAAAGGTACGATCTTTTTATGCAATTCGTTTTCTATCCCTATGAGCATGATTCTTTTGCGAAAGTTGAAGGTGATCCTTGTTTGTGTTATTGAAGCGAAAGTGATCTTAATGCAACTTGGGTTAATTATGTGAAAATGGTTAGTAACAATTAGGGTTTATGCGAAAGTCTCTGTATTCCTATTTGTTAATAACGAAAGTTATTTGATGGAAAGCATGATCTTTTATGCCTTTATGTGTTACTTTGCATGGTTATCGTTGTGGTGTTGATACCCTGGCTTTGGAAGTCTTTTAGTATACTGATTTATTTCATTGAAAATCTGAGTTCTGTGTTCGAGAATTTGCAATTTAAAGTTTCAGTCTTTGTCGATCTCGGGGATTGTTAGTCGATATCGAATAGCACTTAGTCGATATTGAGTAAAAGTTTGTCGAGATAGAGTTTCTGTTGCGGAGTTTGCTTTCTGTCATCACTGTGCTTTGTCGATATCGAGTACCTCCTTGTCGATATCGACCAGTTTCTGTGTTTGCTTTATTTTCTGCTTTGCTTTGTTATTTTTGTCTTTCTTTCTGTCTTTCTGCTTTTCTGTCTGTGAGATTTACAGCTACTTGAGATCAACTGACACGCTTTCTCGTGGATCGATCCTGACTTCCCACTACTGCATAGGGAGGGAGTCTTGTAATCATTTGTCAGGGACGAAATCTGGTTTACTTTGATATATTTATATTTTATTGCAAGTCTCGATTTCCTCCTACAACAGGAACCATTTTTCCGAGAAAAGGAGACGCCTCGATACACACTGCCACGACCCCAGCCTATCCGACTCCGACTGCCAGAACCCCAATCAAAGGAAAAGAGAGTCCAGCCACGCCAAACGAAGAGCCACCCGACACCTGAATCGAAACGCACCAGAAATCCAATTTGGGATTTTCTCAAACCCCTCAGGGAATAATTTATACATAGTAAATTACTATAATTTACTATAATCAACCAACCGGGATTTATTTATTTTAAAATACTTAATTATTATTTTTATTTCGTCGCCCTAAAACCCAGGCAAGGCAAAGGGCCAAAGAAACACAACTTAGGGCCCAAGCCAAGCCCGAAGCAAAGCCCGGCCCATGGAATCCGAAGATGAGACGGGGAAGAGCCATCAACCCACCCCCAGCCATGAAGAGGAAAACTAGGCCAAACGAAGAGGCACCCACGGCCATGCCAATCGGCGTAAAAAGCGGTGGTCGGAGAGGAAAGGGAGGGGATTTAAGGGGTTGACATGGAGGAGGAAACCGGAGGAAAGCCAAACGAAAGGCTTCGACCCACCCGCGATCCAGGGCCCATATAAGCGATGTCGTCAAGCGCGGCCAACGGCAAAGCACAGCCGACGACCGGATAAGACAAACGATGGACAAAGAGACAGATAGAGGCGTCAACACCAAGCACCAGCCCGAAGTAAACAGGAGATTTTAATCAGTTCGTCCGGTTGAAGGGGGGTTTTAGACATCAGGGAAGAAACCACAAAGGTCATAAACCCCAATTGACAATGTCTTGCACCAAACAGAGGAGAACACATGAAGGTCGTGGGCTGCAACCCTAGATGGCAGCTAGGGGGTGAGACTTCACCTAACCCGAAGGGGGGAAGGAAGCTAAGCGAGGGTAACCGGCCTGCCAGACAGGGACAGACGGGATAGGAAACCAACCTCTGACAAGGAGATTAAGGACATCCGATGAGGAGAACCACACTGAGAAGAAGACCCAGCCTCCGAAGAGGAGTTTTCCGGCCCGCCGAGTGACGAAAACACGACAAAAGGGATGACTCCCTCTCTCTAAAGTTAGAGAGAGGATGGAGCGTTCTCTTATTTTTTAAAAAATGACTTCACCTATCTTCAAAGAAAAAAAAGTGTTTACTTGCTCCAGCTGGATTGGTTATTGAACCGTTGTATAAATGAAAAAAATCTAATATTTTCGAGTTCTCCATCATTAATTGAAAATTTAATATTTTATTCAAAACAATATTCATTTTGATTTTTTCAAAACAACATTTATATCTTTTTTTTGGGTGGCTAAACGTGGGCAAAAACCCACGCACCCAAAGGGCAATCTTCAAATAAAAAGCGGGAGTTACCCCACAAGGATTAGGCGGGGCAAAATAACCCCTTGAGCATCCTTATACAAAACACCAGCTATAGAGTTCAGTGGCCTATCCAAAATAACGAAACCAAGAGGGAGAGAAGAAGCGAGATGAGCAAGCATCAGCGAACTCGTTGCCTTCTCGGAAAATATGACGGAGACGGATGATCCATCTCCTACTAAGGAAGCTTTGGCAGCATCGTACCAAGCTAGCACAAGGGTGTGTCGGCTTCACCCTCTTCTTAATCATCCTCACCGCAACCTCCGAATCCATCTCACACACGACATTCCTACACCCATGATTCCACGCCATCTCGAGGCCCTTGGCAATGCCTCACAGTTCTACTTCCATAACCGAGCACGAGCCTATATTATGGTCGAAACCAATCGACCAATCACCATCTTCATTCCGGATTGCACCGCCCCGCAGATGCAATGCCCGAACTCCTGACAGCCCCGTCTGTATTAAGCTTAACCCAATCATGTCTCGGCTTTTCCCAGCCAACCAAAGCAGTGGCTCTTCCTTTCTTATCGTTCTTCAGCAACAAGTTCCGTCGAGCTTTCCCATGCTCCTAAGCTAGGGAGAGAAAGAGCTGGAGAGTGAACGATTGCCCTTCTCTATCCTTGAAGACTACGTTGCTTCTATTGATCCAGAGCCTCCACACTACGACTGCAGAGAGGGTGTTTCATTTTGTCGCATCCGAGTCCTCCCTTCTAAGCATGATGTTCCTCCTCAACCAGGCGACGAAAAGTAGAGTGAAAAACTCCGGCCCCACCTGGCCTTTTCAACCTACATCCACAGAGTGTTAGCAGTATCGTAGTCCCTAAAAAGGTGCTCGAGGGATTCAGCGACTAGGTGACAAATAGGACACAAATCGGAGTTACCTAAATGGCGCCGCGACCGCTCTTAGTTCGTCAGGATTCCTCCCTTGATAGTCATCCATATGAATGACCTGATCTTCTCGTTTACATTTAGCTTCCATATCAAATTATAGAACTGTAAGTCCGGGGATTGACCACAATGAAGCCCACTGATCGCAAGGTACCCCAAGCTAATAGAGTATTCCCCATCCTTGCTCTTAGACCAAATAAGGATGTCGTCTATGTCGGACACAACAGTAGCAGCGATTTGGAGCAGCGTGGTGGTGGGTAATTTATAGGAGAATCTCGCCCAATCCCAACTTTTCATGATACTTCAGTACTCAGCAACCACGGTGTCTTCATTGCTAGTGTCAGCGTCGGGCGCATCAATATGCACCAGCTCGGCATCACCCACCCATTTGTCCTTCCAAAAATGGATGCTCTCACCATTTCCCAGGCTCTAGGAGAAGTTCGGTTTAATAACAATATCGAGCACCTTCCTGATTCCTTTCCAAACATGAAAGGCCTCAGTCGACCTTCCTAGCGTCGTGAAGGCGTACTTGCTAGTCAACACCTTAGTGCACAAGCCTTTTTCACCCTATAGTAACCTCTAACCAAGCTTGGTAATGAGAGCGATGTTTAGATCCGACATAACCTTAATTCCCAACCCTCCCAAGTGTCTCGGTTTGGTAATCTCAGCCCAGGCGATTTTGTGAATCCGGCGTTTCTCCGAGGAGGATCCCCACAAGAAGCTCCTACAAATACTCCCTCCGTTCGGCAAAACTTGTCGTTTACTATTCACGCACGCTTTTTTAGAATGATAAAAACTATATAAAATATTTATTTTTTTATAAAAAAATTTTAACGAGTTTGTACTTATTAATAATAGCTACGAAATTGTTAAAAAAAATAATTAAAAAACTAGATATTTTATATAGTTTTTATCTCCTAAAAAAGCGTGCGTGAATAGTAAAGTGACAAGTTTTTCCGAACGGAGGTAGTATTTTTCAATATTTTTACACCTCCCCTCCGGCATCAACAACGTGGACATAGTGTAGACGGGGAGAGCTGAAAGCACTGATCGAGTAAGCGTAGCTCTACATGAGAAGTTCAGAACATTGGCCTTTCAACCCGCGAGTCTTGAGGCGAACTTATTCATCGTCGGGACAAAAGTTCTCTCGGAGACTCTCTTATGGAAGATCGGAACATCAAGGTACACCCCAAGATCGATAGTAGTCGACATCCCGCTAACAACCTGGATCCTCTCCTTTAACTCGCGCTTGACATTCGTAGACACGAAAATCTTGGATTTAAGAAGGCTAACCTTCTGTCGTAATCTCCTATCTCCCACAGAAAGCTTCGAGGTAATCTCTCACAACTTGGATATGCGATACAGAAGCCTCGGCGAATAAAAGGATATCATCGGCGAAGAAAAGGTGCGAGAGCAACGGGCCTCCTCTGGACAGTCGTATGGGTTTCCGCCTGCCATCTTCAACAACCTCCGCAATCCTATGGCTAAGCCTCTCCATACACAGTATAAAAATATATGGGGAATGGGGATCACCTTGCCGGATACCCCGAGATGGAGTAAACTGTTCTGTAGCCTCCCCATTCCATAATACTTGCATCCTCGGAGATCGAACACATTCCATGATCCACCTAATCCAGCAGAGCGGGAAGCCATCATAAGTCAATTTTTCCTCAATGAAATCCCATCTCAATATATCTTAAGCTTTCTCGAGATCGAGCTTCAAACACATTCATCCTTTCACACCCTTTCTCCTTCTCATAGAGTGAATGATCTCTTGTGCAATTATAATGTTATCGGATATGAATCTACCCGGGATGAAGCTCCCTTGATTAGGACCCATGAGCTTACTCATATGTGGTTGGAGACGGTTCGCTAGAATCTTCCTGATTGCCTAGACTAATGAGGAGGAATTGTTGGATCGTATCTTACTTACCTATCTTAGGAAGAAAGGTAATCAGCGTATCATTGACCCCAAGCGGGAGCTTAGCCGAGAGGAAGAAGCCCTTGACAAAATCCACCACCGAAGCACCAATGGTATGCCAACATTTTTGGAAAAAGATAGGTTGGAAACCATCGATCCCGGGCGCCTTGTAGGCACCCATACCTTTAAAAGCTCTCCTGATTTCATCCTCTGAGACAAAACTGCAGGCCAACTCCCAAACATCCGGCGTGGGTTGGGGGAACACAGCAGGTAAGTCCGCCACCCTCTCCTGGCCAATGTCTTTCTGGTACAGCTTCGTAAAATAATCTATAGCCATTTTTTCCATTTCCTCCTTGTCTAACACCCATCGATCATCATCAGCCTTAAGACATCCGACCCTGTTTCTCTTCCTTCTAATAATGGTGGAGGCATGGAAATAGCTCGTATTGCTATCACCAAAAGTCAGCCATTATTCCCGGGATTTCTGAAACCAAAGGATCTCTCTTCTTGCTCCAAGGTATTATCGAGGACATCTCGGATCTCAATCTCCCGTTCATGACCAGCCAGAGAGGGAGTTACAACACTTTTCCGTTGGATACAGTCCAACTCCTTCATGAGATCTGATTTCCGAGCCTGAATTCTCCCAAACACCTCCTTGTTCCATTTGGTGATGTCGATGCTCAGTTTCTCCAACGTTGTGGGGGTAATGCAGTTGTGGCTCCAATTAGTCTCGAGGAAGCTAGGGAACTGATTGTGAGTAAGCCACGCCGCTTCGAACCTGAAGTGTCTGCACTCTTTATTCAACTTGATTTTCGGATTCAACTCCAAAAGGACCGGGCAATGATCAGAAGAGTAACGGGGGATATTACGGACTCTAGCGTCCGTGTATTTGACTCTCCCATCCAGGTTAGAGAAAGCTCTATCCATACGTTTAGATATCACCCTTCCACAAATATGCTCCTTGCTCCACGTAAACAACTGCCCGGAGAAGCCCAGATCAATAAGACCCTATCGGCGGATGATATCTCTGAATATGGGCGCATCATGGTGCAACAGACTCGAGCCACCTCGCGTCTCATTTTCCTTAGGCTCATCATTGGAAACCCTGCACAATCGCACATACCAAGGCAAACCTATCCCATGTATAGATAAATCATTAATTGAAATAGGAGAAGAGATGTGAATACCTTGGCTTACCTTCACAGATTCGGATTTCGGGACCTCAAGATCTGGTCAACTTTGAGTACAAGTACTCGACGTCGATCATTGTGTTGTGTCTGGTGGACTGCTAGACGAGGAAGGTGAAGTCGGGGACCCTTGCGTCTAGTCGATGTCGAGTAAGGTGTTCGACGTCGAGTAACTTTCTGGCTTGGATGGGTTGCTCATCGAAGAGGAGGGAGTCGAGGAAGACGGATTCTGGTCGACGTCAAGTAGGCTACTCGACGTCGAGTACTGCTCAGCCTCGGGTGGCTTACTCGATGAAGGTGCAATCGGTGGTTGGCTCGGGTTCTGGTCGACATCGACTAGAGTACTCGACGTCGAGTACTTCTGGTCGACATCGACACCATACTTGAATCCTGGCAAGGCACCCGAAAAGAAGTTAGTGGATATCGACTTATCATGGTCGATGTTGAGTAGATCATATGTCTATTCGTTTAGGATGGTCATGATCTCTTCCACCTGAGATTCCATATCCCTCTTTTTCAGCTCCTCAGGGGTCATATGTCACCATACCCTTCACAGAAGCTCTCAATGAAATGCCGTCCTATGTCAAGTTCCTAAAGGAGATTCTGAGTAAAAAGCGATCAATGGCTGAAATTACAGAGGAGTGCAGCCAGCTGGACATACTGGAAAAGCGGCCGGATCCAGGTAAGTTTGCTATAACTATTGGATTTGGTCCATACAAAATTAATGCTTTATGTGATCTTGGAGCCAGTGTTAGTATTATGCCTTTAACAATTTGGTCCAAGATTAAGATAGGTGCCCTGGAGCCTGTGGATGCTAGACTTTACATGGCCAACAACACGGTGGTCATTCCAACAGGTATGGTGGAAAATGTCCCAGTACAAGTAGGTAAATTCTTCGTCCCTGCTGATTTCTTAATTATTGATATGCAAGAAGATCCTGTTTGTCCAATTATTCTAGGGAGACCATTCTTGGCGACGGTGGATGCCAACATAAGCGTAAGGAAAGGAGTGCTCACCTTCAACATCAGCGATGAGGTCATTGAGTATTCCTTCAACAAAACTGAAAGGCATACGGGTCCGATGGAAGAGGTCAAATCTATCTCAGTTGGCTACATCACCTGCGGGGAACCCAAGGTCAGGAATATGACCCCCGAGGAGCTAGAAAAGAGGGACATGGAGGCCCAGGTGGAGGAGATCATGGCAATCCTCAAGGAGAACACAGGAACTAAGTATGGGGTCGTAGTCGACAAAAACTCCTCGAGATCGAGTAGTTTAGTCGACATCGACAAAGATCAGAAACCTCCACCAGCATCGTCGAGTAAACCACTGAAACCAGAGAACAAATCGACATCGACAACACTTGTCGATATCGACAAGATTGAGGCTTCCTCGACACCACCTCCCTCGACGAGAAACCCAACTGAAGACAGTAACTCCTCGACATCGACAACTCTTGTCGAAGTCGACAAGATCCGGGTTTCCTCGACACCTCCTTCCTCGACTCCACCTTCATCGACGAGAAATCTACTGGAAGTCGAGAACAACTCGATGTCGACAAATCTTGTCGATGTCGACAAGATCTTGGTCTCCTCGACTTCTCCTTCCTCGACTTGCAGTCCACCAGATGAACCAACTTCATCGATGTCGAGTAACATTACTCGAGATCGACAAGATCCAGTGGTTCCCGAATCCACAACGGTAAGCCAAGGTATGAATCTGTCTTCTCCTATTTCAATTAAAGATTTATCTATACATGGGAGAGGTTTGCCTTGGTATGTGCGCTTATGCAGGATTTCCGATGACGATCCAAAGGAATACGAAGTAGGAGACATGGTCTATGTCTCTAAATCAAAGGATCATTGGTTTCCTAACAAATTCAATAAGAAGAAGATGGGACCATTCACGGTGAACAAGATCCATTCAGGAGGGATCCAGCTAAAGGACAAGAATGGAGTCTTATTTGAGGCCCAAGCTAAATGGGCACTGCAGATGCCACCTTGAGCATTAATGAAAGTCGGCCTAGCGACTATAAAATCTAGAGCATGTACATAGACTTTTTAGGACATTTAAGACTTTGTTTTGGGTTTTTGGTTTTGAACATTGTTTTTTGGTTTTTGTTGTTTTTGGGTATATGTCTTCTACTTTTCAGGTCAATGGATAGAACCAAAGCTTACTCGGACAAGGAGGTGCTCCATTCAAAATTTTGCGGCTCTGCACTCATGTCTTGTGAGTTTCTTTCTTTACCCTTTACATTGTTTTTTATACAGTGAGGACACTGTAATGTTTAAGTATGGGGTGGGGAAAGGGCTTACTTTATGCATATTTGATTTTATTTGACATTATGTGTGCATTTTTAAGGTTTATTTCTTGAAATTTCTTATGCATGGCTATTTTGGAATTCATTATTGACTTATGTGCTTATATGCATGTTTTCCAAAAATTTGAGAAAAATGACCCCCATTGAAAATTTTGGTTAATGTCATGGAAGCTTATATTGGACTCGACGATGCAAAATTGGATTCATTAGAGATATAGCATGAAATTGCCTAGTAAAGGGAAGTCACAATGAAGTGCATTATTTATTAAAAACCATAAAAGGAGGAAAAATTTGAAGTTGCTTTTGACATATTGCATGATAAGATGATGGAGGACTTTATATTTCCATATAATGCTCATTGTTTATAAATCCTAGCCTTACCTATGCTTATGCATCACAAAAGCCATAATATGCCTTATTTCAAATATTGCTCCACATGATCTAAATATTGCCCATTCTTTACCTTATCCGGGGATTATGTTGAGAATGATGTTACATTATGGAGATGTCATATGGTGTTTGTGTTGTTATTATCATTATTGGAGTTTGGAAGGAATTTGTTTGAAATATATGGAAAATTTAATGAGTGAAAGAAAATCCAATCACCTCAGGAGATAAAGGTAGATTGACCCTGCTCTCTAAGATAATAGTTTGGAGAGATGGGACACATTGTGAGGAGTCCAAAGCACTAAGTATCCGGGGCCATTCATGACACCCATGTTTGCGACTCGCGAGAAGGCAGTGCTGAGGTCAGAGAGGTAAAAGCATTATTATTGAAAAAAGCAATATGAAAGGTGATGAATCAAAGGAAGAAAGGAATGTGGAATGAAACTCAAAGTTTGAAAGTGATCCATTTCCCCGGATTAAAAGCACCACATTGCCAGAAATTGCCCACCTTTAGCCTTTTTACCAATCTACTCCTTCATGAGCTTAAATTAAAGTCTTCTTGATTATCAATGCTTAGTCACTTATGAATGTTTTTGCATAACCCTTCTTTTGTGAGTAGATGTTGCTTTTATATATTTGCACATGCATGAATCTGTGACACTAGTACCTTTTCGAGGATGGTAATTGATTGCAGGGTTATATGGCAATGAATCTAATATGTTGAGAGTTTTGATTTCTTCCCCTGAATGACAATTAAAAGTATTGCTTGAGGACAAGCAAGCTTAAGTATGGGGTGTTTGTTGTGAGCCTAATTTGCCATGTTTTACACTTACTTTTATATCGATTTCTGCATACATTGCATACATTTGGGTTAGAATAATACAAAATATGTGTAGTTTATGCTTAGTTGTTATATATGGACGTCTACACAAGTTTTTGTTATATTTCACAGAAATCGGACGCATTTTGGAGCTTAAAGGAAAGTCATGGAGAAGCCAAGAATGGTGCAGCTGGAGAGAAGGCCAATTTCCGGCTTTCATCATTCTGAATCAGGCTGTGATGTCTTCATGAGAGTTGTAGCCCTCGGAAAGAGCTTTCCAACGCATGGTCATATGCGTCAATCCGACAACCGAGGCAGCGGGAAAGTGCGTTTTACGAATAGAGCTGGGAGCTGAGGAAAGTTATCGATATCGACAAGATTTGTCGACATCGAGGAGTTATCAACTCGACATGTGTTCTAGACGTCGAGCACGAGCACCAGACGAAGAAACTTCTAGACATCGACAACTTTTGTCGATGTCGAGGAAAGTTGTTGACATCGAGAAGATTGTCGAGGAGTCCAGAAGCCGAGTTCGAGGAGAAGTCCGAGCGGGAGATTGCTTGCAAGCCAAGATTCGACGAATTCTATCCTATTCTATCAAGATCTATCGAAGACCCCACACATTAGATATAATCCTAGTCTATCTAGTTTATTTAATTCCATTTATTTATCTTTTATGCTTTTAGATATAATTTTAGATAAAGATAGATATCTTTTATCCTTGATTAGCAAGGATTAGAAGCCTATAAATAAGGCCCTAGGGGCTGACTTTTCATTCATTCCAAGTTACACACAATTAGTTAGTTCCATTCAGAGCAATTTAGGAGTTTAAGGTTTTTAAGGTTTTGGCTTACAGCGAAAGTTGGATTGCCGGGATTGTAAAGTCTTGGAATTTATTTTTATGCAAGTTTCCTCTTTTACGAAGATGTCTTTTATTGCAATGAAGAGTGAGTAGTCCACCCACTTCTGGGGCTGGGGTGAGCCCGACGGTGGCCATGTGAGGCGATGCGGTAAAGGTCAGATCTTTTTGTGCGATTCATCTTCTATCCCTATGAGCATGATTCTTTTGCGAGAGTTGAAGGTGATCCTTGTTTGTGTTATTGAAGCGAAAGTGATCTTAATGCAACTTGGATTAATTATGTGAAAAGGGTTAGTAACAATTAGGATTTATGCGAAAGCCTCTATATTCCTATTTGTTAATAACGAAAGTTATTTGATGGAAAGCATGATCTTTTATGCCTTTATGTGTTACTTTGCATGGTTATCGTTGCGGTGTCGAAACCCTAGCCTTGGAAGACTTTAGTTTATTGATTTATTTCATCGAAATTCGTGTTCCGTGTTCGAAAGCATTTGCATTTAAATTTCTGTTACTTATCGATCTCGGAAAAATCTTGTCGATATCGATATATCTTGTCGACGTCGAGAAGTTTTAACGAAGTCGAGTTCTTTCTGTTGTCGATCTGAATCTTGTCGATCTGTGTGCTGTGTCGAGTACTTGTCGATATCGACAACCTTTGTCGACGTCGAGGAAACTCTGTCGAGTAATCTGGTCGAGTTCTTTGCTGTTGTCGACTTGTCTGCTGTTGTTGACTTGCTTCATTGAGATCGAATACTTCAGCTTGCTTTTGCCTTGCTTTATTTGCTTTGCTTTATTTCTTGCTTTCTGTCTTTTATTTGCTTTTATTTTAGTTGCCCTTGCCGTGATTATTTGTTTCTGCTTCTGCTTTTGTTTCTGTGTTTTTCTGCTGCTGCTGTGAGAATCTGATAGCTACCTGAGAACTGCTGACGTGCTTCCTCGTGGATTCGATCCTGACTTTTCTCTTACTACAACGGGAGGAAGTCTTGTAATTATTTGCTGAGACAGGGGAGTCGTTCTAAACCATATTCTATTCTATACTTGACTTACTCCTGCAACAACAGTTTGTCGCCCACTCCTTAGGTTCATGGCAGCAACATGTCCTGTAGATTTACCCTTAGGGTTAGGTTCAGAGGATCCAGAGAGCGTACCTGACTTCTTAGGGACGGATGTTGCCAGTTGACCAATCTGGGTCTCAATCGATTTCCGCGAGATATCGATTTCTCCAAGCCTAGAGTTGACACCAAGCAGCTGAGTGTGGATGGAATTGATAGATTGTTTGGTATCTGAATGATTCCTCCACATCTCCTCAAGAATGGTCTGCAGGTCATCTTTCTTACCTTCTTTGTCAGGGTGACCAAGAGCTCTGTAGGGCGGGGGGTTTTGATGCTAGGGCTGGTGATATTAGCTCCAGCTCTGGTTCTGATGTTGTCCTGAGTAGTGTCCCCCTGCATACCTTACCTCTTCGTTGATTTGAGCTATGAGGACTTGATCGCCATGGGGGCACGCCCTAGTGTTGTGCCTTACAGACCCACATTCCAAACAAGGTTTATCTTTAGAATAGAATTGAACTTGTTTGGTAAGACGACGTACCTGATCATTATGGAACTGGGCCCTGACATCCGGATCAATCTCCTTAGGTGGCACATATAGTGGTATTGATGGGACAGGCATTCCATACCTTTCATCTGAGGCCGCAGAAGCTCCATATGTGTTGTCATAGTTTGCCAGCATCTCAAAGGTCTTCCAAGCATGTCGTGCGGTGTACTCGAGATACCTATAGGCGGTGTAATTGTTGATCCGATCCTTAGTAGGTGCATCCAGGCAGTTGAAGATGATTTCCTGAATGATGTAGGGTGGCTGTCCGTGCGTAGGACAGGATTTCAAAAGCCTTTTGTAGCGCTCCCAGACTTGTGCTAGTGTCTCCCCTGACTTTTGTCTGAAAGCCGTGATTTGTTGTCTGAGTGCAGCTGTCTTTGCAGGAGGAAAAAACTTGTTAAGGAACAAATCCTATAGTTCGTTCCACGTGCCAATTGATTGTGCAGGCAATCCTTCCAGCCACTGTGATGTTATCACTACAAGAGACCAACGAAAAGCTTTTAGTTTTAGATATTCTAGATTAGCATCATCTGCAATAGTTTCACATAAATCTAGAAAAATTGTAACATGCGCTAAAGGGCATTCATTTGGTTTTCCATAAAATTTATTCCTTCTAATTTCAGAAATAAAAGAAGGACGGATTTCAAAGTTGACGTGCGGGAGAACGATGGACGATTCTGGGACTTCCAGAGTAGGGTGCAGATACTCCTTTGCGCTGGCTGGGACATGCCCAATATGCTCCTCAAGTTCCCTTCTGGCGTTGACCTCGCGGTCTACTCTTGCCTCCCACCTTTGTTGGGCGTGTTGTGATTCTCTGGCGGTGAGTTCCTCTATTCGTAAGCGGAGTTGCTCAAGCTCTTGTGCTAGTGTGAGCTGGACCACATTCTCATTGTTGGGATTCGACATGAGTCTCTTCATTATCCTTTGCTGAAGATGGAAGAAACAAGTAAAAAGAAAAAGAAACAAAAACAAAAAGAAACAAGTAAAAAGGAACTAAAAAGTAAAAACAAGAGTAAAAGGAACTAAAAAGGGCGCGATTAATTGCTTCCCCGGCAACGGCGCCAATTTGTTGTTGCAGGAGGATGTGTCAAGTATGAAATATAAATAAAATATAAAGCAAACTGACTCCCTGTCTCATCAAATAAATACAAGACTCCCTCCCGTTGTAGTAGAAGGCAGTCAGGTTCGATCCACGAGGAAGCGTGTCAGCGCCCGCCTTTTCAGTTCCAAATCTCGGCACGAACTCGACCAGAAGAGTACTCGACGTCGACCAATGTCCTCGACGTTGGCCACACTGTCGAGTAAAACAGAAAGCAGAAACGATTAGAAACGAAAACGAAAGAAAAAATATGGTCGATCTCGACTAAACCTACTCGACGTCGACCTAGTTCTACTCGACGTCGACCAACAGTGCTCGAAATCGGATAAAAAAACAGAAACGAAAATCGCAACTTTTCGCAATGAAAACGAATGTAAACACAAAATTAACTCAATAAACTAAAGAGTTCCAGAATCAAGGCATCAACACCACAACGATAACCATGCGAAATAACACATAAAGGCATAAAAGATCATGCTTTTCATCAAATAACTCTCGTTATTACCAAATAGGAAGATAGAGGCTTTCGCATAACCCTTAATTGTTACTAACCCTTTTCACATAATTAATCCAAGTTGTATTAAGATCACTTTCGCTTCAATGACACAAATAAGGATCACCTTCAACTTTCGCAAAAGATTCATGCTCATAGGGATAGAAGATGAAATCACATCAAAAGATTGTACCTTTATCGCATTGCCTTACATGGCTACTATCGGGCTCACCCCGACCCTAGAAGTTGGGTGACTACTCGACGAACAAAGCCAATTCCGCTCTCGCTTCACAACTCCACTCGGCCACAAGCTTCTCTCTCTACTCGCTATATCTCTCTAATTGTGTGTGAAATTGAATGCCTAAGAACCAGCCCCAATGGCTTTATTTATAGTGTTCATTCCCCACTAATCTAAGAAAGAACAACTATATCTATATCTAAACTTTCTATCTAAAACATTAAGATAACATTTGGAAATAAAACAATTAAATCTAAAAGGAAACTAGAACTAGTGTGGATGGATTCCTTCCATCTTGATAGATCTTCACTTCATGTTGATAGATTTGTCGTGCCTTGGCTTGCAAGTAACTCTATCTTCTCGGATACAACTCGATCTCGGACTCGACTAGATTGTCCTCGATGTCGACCAGACTCCTCGACGTCGAGTAGAAATTTTCCCCTGGATTGTACTCGAGCTCGGCTAGCTTCTAGACTTGACGAGTGTACTCGACGTCGAGTACGTCTACTCGACGTCGAGTAGAGTTGTTCTGCTCGAGTGATCTTGCTCGACTTCGTGTAGAATTCTGGGTTCTGGAGTACTGGACTTCGACTAGAAGTGGTCGACGTCGAGTAGAATTGTCAGCTCTTAGCATTATGCTCTGTTCTTGAAACGCACTTTCCTGAGTCCTCGTTGGTCGGATTGACGCATATGAGTATGCTTTGGAAAACTCTTTTCGAGGGCTACAAATTTTATGAAGACACCAGAACTTGATTTAGAATGATGAATGGCGAAAAGTAGCCTTTTCTCGAGCTGTACCATTCTTAGCTTCTTCATGACTTTCCTTAAAGCATCAAAGTGCGTCCGATTTTTTTGAAATTAAACAAAAATAAGTGTAGATATCCATAATTGGCAAATAAGCATAAACTATACATATTCTGTATTATTCTAACCCTAATGTATGAAATATATGCAGAAATCGTTATAAAAGTTAAGGTAAAACATGACAAATTAGGCTCACAACATATTACAGACGTTGGCATTCCATAAGAGCCACACACCGCCCACAAACCCCACAACATCAATACGAACATAATCAGCAAACTTCATGCTGCTGCAGACCTTGTTGGCATTATCGCCCGAAATGCGGGTTTCAAAGAGAGCCATGATGTCTATAGGATTATGCTTAAGGATGTAGTTGATGACTCTGCGGAAACTCTTTTTACCTGCACCGTAGCAGTTCTAAAACAAAATATTAGTGTGGCTATCCATAGACAAAAAATAAATAGGAGAGGGGCTGAGATGTAAAAGGCAAAACAAGAGGGGTTCAAGTAGAGCCCAATGAGACTCCCTTCTCATTAGCAGTCGCATATTCTCTAGTCACACGATCTTCTTCGTTGGTGCTCCCGTCCACTCTGGGCTCCTAGAATTTGCCCCCCACCAAAGGGTTCGAAATTTGAGGGCACGTTTGCGTCGCTGGACCCCGGCCGTCGGTGTCTGACTTCGGACTCTACTCCTTAGTCGCACTAGGATTGGTGTGGAGATTCTACTCCGTCTTCAATGGGATTCTATCCTTAGAGGGCTTGCTCAGGATCTTCTTCTTGAATTTCTGATTGTTTTTATTAGGCTTCAACACATCCCTATCCAAAGGCCCACTTGAACCCTTGTTCAGATGCCCTATTTTAATTTGATGGGTCATCCCTTTCTCTTTTATAGGCCTAGGCCCCAACGACACATTTTCATCCATCGGGTCACTTGTTCCTTCTTATCTTTAGCTTGTTGTACCCACGCCTTACCGACCGTTTTGAAAGTCTTGGGATCAGTACGTAGCATTAGCAACTTTGGGAATATCTTTATTGCCACCGACATTCTTCGCTTCGGGATACCCCAAAGGAGCTATAGAACGGCTACTCTCCCCTCACTCATTAATGCTCACCATGCGGGTGCCGGTTTGATTTCTGTGTTGTTGAGCCCCCATAGCCGACGCCGACGCCGGAGCCTTTGTGCCCTCTTTAGTAGCTGGGTTAGCAGAGGAGGGTTGGGTCTGATTATGTTTAATAGGACGATAGTGCCTTTTAACCACCATCCAAGGACCATGGATTCCTTCGCCATTCTTCCCTTGACTGGCCTCACTCCGAATAGACTTATCTCCCTTATTGACCTCACCACTCTCTCCCGCCTTCTGAACCTCCGGCGCTGATAATGCATATCTTAGATAGGCATTATAGGCATTTTTAGTTTAGTTAGGTTGCATTTCGTTCATACTTTGTAGTTAATTTGCATCTTGTGATTATTCTAGAAGCGTTCGGATTCTGCGCAAATTTGTGTTTACTTTGTAGAGTGAATCTGAATACAATTGGGAGATGCAATAACTTGGAGAGAAATACAAGAGACATTGGCATTGGAACACTTGGAGCAAGGAATGAAGAAACCATTCGGATTGGACATAGGACACGACGGCGAGACATGCCGCGGCTGCAACATGCTTGCTGCGGCCGCAACAGAGCAACGACGCCGCGAGTAGGAAAAGCAGTCGATGTTGCGGCCGCAGCATTAGTCGTCAGCGACGCCGCATTTTGTTTAATTAAAACCCTAGTTGTTTGGTTAGTTTCATGGCCGACTAGACTTATTAAAAGGCCGATTTATGTTAGTTTTGAACGACTACTATTCTATTCTACGTTTATCATACAATTTTGGAGATTTGAGCGATGTCTTCCATGAGGAACTAAACTCATCTGTTCTGCCTATAATTTGAAGCTTTATTTGGATTGATTGTGAGTTTCTAATTCTCTTTTCTTGTTTCCAATATTTGAATGCTTCAACTTCTTCGTGCTTGATTGTTTATTGATTTGTTCTATCTACAAGAATTATGCAATTAGACATCATGCGTTTTAAATCTGTCAACAAAACACCCGATGTTAAATTATTCTATTACATCAAATAATAGTTTTTTGATGTAAAAATTAATTTAGACATCTGGTTATTTTTTTGACATATGTGATTGACTAAACCAATATTAGAAACATCTGTAAAAACATAAAAATATAGTAAAGAACATAAAACCGGTTAGCAAAAAGGAATAATTACATCATCATAAAAAACCGTCTGCGGACAAATATCCAAAGGAAAGTAAAACTAGCTCAAAACAAAGTCATCCACGGATATAAAGAGAGGGCACATGGCGACCACGCCCACACACCACGAGTAGAACACGTGTCAAGTGGCGAACACCACGAGGCACGACATTCAGAGACCGCCAAAGACCTATAAAAGCAAGAAGTTTCATCAAAGAGAAGTGACTTTTCAGAGAAAAAGGAGAGGGGGGAAAGAATAAAGTAGGAGCGGATCAAGGTCAAGTGAACTTAAGAAAGAAATCTGAAACGAAGAGGATAGAGAGAAGAAGTCGTACGCGTCATCAAGAATCTCTTCCAGAGGGAGATCGAAGCCTTTTCACTAGACCTGTTCCGCGGATGTAGACCTTGTTCATCCTTAGTAAAGCTTTCCACTAAAATTAAAAGTCTGTTGTTGTTGGTCCTCGAGATAATCAACGATGACAGGTAAACAAACCAATTTCCCGAATTGTCCAGAGAAAACTCGATAAGGGAATAACATACAGACTTTTCAGAGAAAAATGAGAGGGGGAAAAGAAGAAAGTAGGAGCGGATCAAGGTCAAGTGAACTTAAGAAAGAAATCTGAAATGAAGAGGATAGAGAGAAGAAGTCGTACGCGTCATCAAGAATCTCTTCCAGAGGGAGATCGAAGCCTTTTCACTAGACCTGTTCCGCGGATGTAGACCTTGTTCATCCTTAGTAAAGCTTTCCACTAAAATTAAAAGTCTGTTGTTGTTGGTCCTCGAGAGAATCAACGGCGACAGGTAAACAAACCAATTTCCCGAATTGTCCATAGAAAACTCGATAAGGGAATAACATTTCGAACTCGTATGTGGAATTCTTCCCGCGGCACAGGTTGGGCCGCGTCGATTTTTTCGATGCGGGTCAGGTAAGCCCGTTGGAAATATTGATAATCTCACCGGGTAGATTCCCGGGTACCACTAAAAATGGAGGCCTTGATCGATCGAGCTTTTTCACTAGCGCCGTCTGTGGGAACCCCTCACACTAAGGGGTTCTCTTAAAAAAGTTCTTTATATTCGATGAAGTCAGACAAAGACCCTTAGACCTTTGAAGAAAGCTAGGGTCCGCGTTTGAATTTAGAAATATGAATTTTTGTATGTAAAATTAAACCTTTCACTATTGACAGATTCGCAACCCTGAGAAGATGAGTGATAGCCAAAACAATCCAACCCAGGATATGAAACAAGGGATTCACTAGGATCAGGAGGCATCAAGCATGGATATCCCTTTAACACCACCACCAAATCCGGATGGCGAAATGGGAGATCAACACCTCAGTATCCCTCCGCATCATCATAACAGTCAGCATGGATTAGGAGGAGGGTACATATCGCAGAACTTCTGGTACTATGAAACACGTCGCGAACAACCCAACCCCTATCAGCAAGAGCAATCTCAGTACTTTTGTTATGATCAGTGGGGACAGAATCCGCGTCAACAGGGAAAGTATCGACAGGAAGAGCAGTATGGAAATTTTGATAGATATAACACCGCTTATGATAACCCCAGCAACTGGAACTACTGTTTTCAGAATCAGGAAATACCACGCCAGACATGGCAGAATGATCAGTGGAACCGAGAAAATAAACATCGACGCGAAGAAAGATCAACAGACGTTTCCACCTCTACAAAATCCGACTCGGCGGAGAAGAGAAATGAAAACACACCGGCGGTTTTTCCATCGGTGTTTACCAAGGAAATTTGTTCCGCAATAGTGCCAAAATGGTGGAGAGATGTGAACCTCATGAAATATGACGGGACGACTGATCCTAAAGATCATCTTTGCCACTTTACGACCGCGATGGGAATAAATGAATACAATGATGCCATGTTGTGTAGAACGTTCCTTTCAACTTTAACAAAGATCGCACTCACCTGGTTCACAAACCTTCCAAAAGGCTCTGTAACCAATTTTATCCAGTTATCCCACATCTTCACGTCCCATTTCGGAAGTGCACGATCAAGAAAAAAGATCATGCTCGACCTGAATTCCATTAGACAAGGAGCTAGGGAATCTTTGGGGCACTTCTTCACCCGTTTTACCAGTATGGTAGTACAAATCCCCAACTTTAATCATGAATCGGCAATCATCATACTCATGGGGAATTTAGCAGAAGGAGACTTTAAGACATACCTATTTCGGAAGAAGCCAACTAGTTACGATGACTTAAGAGAGCGGGTGTCGAGGCAGATTGAGGCAGAAGAAGCAGACGCATCCAGTTCTAAGGCAAACACAGGAAATCAAGGTCTCTTTGGGAAGCTTGCTGGAAAATGCAAGGAGGAGAAAGCTAAGCCACCCAGACATCATTCAGAAGCTGTAGATTTTCATCCCCATCGCAACGAAGTGCACATGAATTCAGAAAGAGGGCAAGGATCTCGTCATAGGGAAGATCACCCGCGTTCCTATCATCCAAGAGATAACTCCTATGAAAGTCAAGAAATGAAAGTTCCACCAAGAAGGGAAAATCGACCAAACCAGAGGCCAGATTGGGAAAACCGAAACCCTAGGTTTGACGACTCTCGTGATCAACAGGATCGTTATTTAAGGCAATAGGATCAGCGTAGAGATCCCCCTTTTCATAACCGGGGAAGGGGGAGGGGAAGAAGAGGACGCGGAGGTAGGCATAACTATACGCCTGCAGTCCAGAGATTCGTCAATCAGAGAGAAGCTCGAAAACCAGAGGCAGGCCAAATACCGGAACTTGAGGGTTTCATCAATACCCTCGCAGGGGGCTTTTCCATAGCAGGATCCAATAGACAGGAATTATGAAATTATGAAAGAGAAGGAAGACAGCCTCCGTCCGCGTCAAGTAGAAGAATCTCTTTTGCACAGCATGAAAACATTTCCTTTTCCCCAAAGCACGCTGAGGAAGTAAGAATGCCGCACTCGGATTCTTTAGTCATCCATGCTCGGATAGCTGCCAAAACAGTCAAAAGAGTATTTATTGATACTGGTTCATCAGTTGATATCTTATCATGGGAGGCTTTCTCTTAAATGGGGATATCTGCAGCATCACTGAAACCATATTCAGGAACTTTAATCATGTTCTTAGGGGGAGAGGTACAAGTGGCAGGCACGATCGAACTTACAGTAGTTTTGGGAACAACCCCAAGAAGACGCATGGAAAGCATTGTATTCACAATAGTGAAGATTCCTACTGTATACAATGCTTTACTGGGTCGCGTCTTGCTCTATAAATTCCAGATGGTAGTATCAATCTACCACTTTGTGGGGAAGTTCCCTTTGCTAGGAGGAGGAATTGGTGAGGTCCGCGGTCAGCAACCAGAAAGTAGAAGTTGTTACCTGACTTCTATCAAGAAAAGCAGAGAAGTGATGTGTATTAGTGAAAAATGTGAATCCGTAGTCGGGGACAACGATCCGACAGAACTTTCAGAGGCTGAACTGGAGATAAGACCGACAGAAGTAAAAATACCAACCACGGATGAAAGAATTACATATACACCATTCCCAAACCCTGAGGAGAAAGTCTATTTAGGACAGGCACTGGAGACAGTAGAAAGAGTTTGGGTCCTGGAAATCATAACGAAGTCAAGAGACATTTTTGCATGGACTCCACGAGATCTGCTAGGAGTCCCATCCGCGATCGCTTTGCATTCCTTGAGAATTCAGCCAGGAACAAAACCCATAGTACAGAAGAAAAGGAAGATGGCTCCTGAGAAAGCTGTCGCGGCAAAAGAAGAAACTGATAAGCTTTTAGAAGCAGGGTTCATAGATGGAGCTTGGCTCCGCGTCAAGCATCTGATCGAATCCGCATTCTCAGAGATGATATTTTATATTAAGTCCTGAGACGCTGGAGCTTGGCTTCGGGTCAGGCTTCTGATCGAATCCGCATTCTCAGAGATGATATTTTATATTAAGTCCTGAGACGCTGGAGCTTGGCTCTGTGCCAGGCCTCTGATCGAATCCGCATTCTCAGAGATGATATTTTATATTAAGTCCTGAGACGCTGGAGCTTGGCTCCGCGCCAGGCTTCTGATCGAATCCGCATTCTCAGAGATGATATTTTATATTAAGGCCTGGCCTCTGATCGACGCCAGGCCTCTGATCGAATCCGAATTCTGTCTTCCTCAGGAAGACAGAATTCTACACCCGCTGGCCAGGGGAAGATTTGTGAAAGGGCATCAAGATCTTCCAAATTCAACAGAGTACTGCAACCCCTCAACATACTCACAGGAGACCTCCATGGATGAATCCTATCGGTCACAACTGGTGGACGACTCGATGGAGGCGGAAGAGGTTTAAAATCCCCCAGAAAAAGGCAAGTATCCAGATCCCTTAAATTATACACTGGGTGTCTAAATCGGTCAAATTCTCTTTAGAACGGATCTTCTTCGAAATTTCTGCTAAGCAAATTGGAGGAAGCTCATAAGGAATCCAAACATCCTCCGCCTCTTGATCTGCAGACTGGGAAATAGATGAAGGCCCCGCGTCCACCGAAGAACTAGCACCTGACTCATCCACATCCTTTGAGTTTTCATCTCCCGCGCATCCCTTCGAAGAAGAAGAAACTGTGTAAGGAGAAGAATAGTAATCAGGGTCAGAACGCTTCCGGCGCCTTCTTACCTTAATAGGACTACCAGTAGGACCAACTCGATCTGGAGTAGACGCAGATGTGGAAGAAGACGACTCCGATGAAGAACCATCAGAGCTAGAAGAAGAACTCTCAGAAGAGGAAGAAAGAGTCTATGGAGTCGGACGCGCTTGAGAGGATGAAGCAACACCACTTCTCCATCCTTCACCCCTCTCAAAATCTTCTAACAAATCACGCTCCTCGCTGAGACTAGCCATTTCTAAAGAAGCTAGAAGAAAATCGTATGAAGATTTACTTACACAAAGCAAAATCTCATCCAAAAACACGTTCAGAGACAGGCTCACACCCTAACTTTCGATCTATCCATAAAAAAATTAAAAATCTAACAGAGAAAAATCAAGAACAGCTTAGAACAAGAAAAAATACCTTGAAGATTTGAAGAAAACTGCCGGAAACTTCGAACAAGCGACCGAAAACCTAAAAAACCGCCGCCGAAAAACCAAAAGGTGGATAAGAAAAGAATTCTCTGAGAGAGTAAAAGAAAATAAGCGTTAAGTAAAAAGAAAACGGGACGGAGTAACTTATATGAAATTACCGACGGTTAGACTTCCAAGCATAAATGGGCCTGATGGGCCCGAATTGGGCCAAAACTCGATAAGAGAGGGTCCATTATCTATAAATCAGAATTATAGCAGCAACGAGACTACAGATGTTTTCTTAAAAAATATTTATCAATCCGCGTCAATCCCTGATGGGAATCAACCCGGTCCGAGGAGCTGTGACTAAACCAATATTAAAAACATCTGTAAAAACATAAAAATATAGTAAAGAACACAAAACGGGTTAGCAAAAAGGAATAATTACATCATCATAAAAAACCGTCCGCGGACAAATATCCAAAGGAAAGTAAAACTAGCTCAAAACAAAGTCATCCGCGGATATAAAAAGAGGGCATGTGGCGACCATGCCCACACCCCACGAGTAGAACACGTGTCAAGTGGCAAACACCATGTGGCACGACATTCAGAGACCGCCAAAGACCTATAAAAGCAAGAAGTTTCATCAAAGAGAAGTGACTTTTCAGAGAAAAAGGAGAGGGGGAAAAGAAGAAAGTAGGAGTGGATCAAGGTCAAGTGAACTTAAGAAAGAAATCTGAAACGAAGAGGATAGAGAGAAGAAGTCGTACGCGTCGTCAAGAATCTCTTCCAGAGGGAGATCGAAGCCTTTTCACTACACCTGTTCCACGGATGTAGACCTTGTTCATCCTTAGTAAAGCTTTCCACTAAAATTAAAAGTTTTTTGTTGTTGGTCCTTGAGATAATCAACGACGACAGGTAAACAAACCAATTTCCTGAATTTTCTAGAGAAAACTCAATAAGGGAATAACATACAGACTTTTCGGAGAAAAATAAGAGGGGGAAAAGAAGAAAGTAGGAGCGGATCAAGGTCAAGTGAACTTAAGAAAGAAATCTGAAACGAAGAGGATAGAGAGAAGAAGTCGTACGCGTCATCAAGAATCTCTTCCAGAGGGAGATCGAAGCCTTTTCACTAGACCTGTTCCGCGGATGTAGACCTTGTTCATCCTTAGTAAAGCTTTCCACTAAAATTAAAAGACTGTTGTTGTTGGTCCTCGAGATAATCAACGACGACAGGTAAACAAACCAATTTCCCGAATTGTCCAGAGAAAACTCGATAAGGGAATAACATTTCGAACTCGTATGTAGAATTCTTCCCGCGCCACAGGTTGGGCCGCGTCGATTTTTTCGATGCGGGTTAGGTAAGCCTGTTGGGAATATTGATAATCTCACCAGGTAGATTCCCGAGTCCCACTAAAAATGGAGGCCTTGATCGATCGAGCTTTTTCAGTGATATTATTGATTCCAAAATAAATTGAAACGCACGGGTTTTAATTTGTAACTAAAAAATACGCGGGTTTAAATTACTTTGAAAAAAATTGGAGGGTTTTCAAAATTTGAGAAATTTCAAACACTTAAAAATTTCACCCACTTCTCTTCGGTCTCTCTCACCTCTTAATATCTTATCTCTCTCTTTCTCTCTTTCTTTCTTTATTTCTCTCTCAATCCCTATATCCAAACCAACTCTCGATCTCTCACCTCACCTTCTTCGAGTCAGCTCGCCACCCTGATTTCTCTCCGTTCCTTCCTCCGGCGACCTCTCTCCTCGCTTCAGATGCTCAAACAATCTCTCTGTCCCATAGCGACCTCTCTCCTCTATCCTTCAGATCTCCCTATTCGCTCCCTTCGTTTCCATTCTCCCTGCTCTCTCAGCCTCGCCTCCATCCTCCCTCTTCCGTCAATTGGGGATGGAGCTAGATACGGAGAACGGACGCCACCTGCAAGCCTCCTTGCAAGCCTATGCTCACCGGACCGCCTTCTATGTTCGCTCTCTCTGACAGACGACACCCTTCTCTCTCTACAATAGGTACGCTCTCCTTCTTTTCTTCTCTTTTGTGCTATTTCTTTGCTTCTCTTGTTGGAATCTATGGCCAGTCCCAATTTGGAAATATAGGGTTCTTGGACTGTGTGAATTTTTTTTGTACATTTAGGGTTTGTTGTTGTTTTTCTTGAAATTAATCGATTACTCTATATAGGTTACCTTCTCAATGATAAATAGATGAAATTTTTGATTTTGGGATAGTTGCTTGGACTGGATTGTTCTGTCCTTGAGATCATCCGACATCCTGAAATTTTAGATAGAGGAGAAATCGTTGTTATTTGCTTTGTTCGTTGACTCTATAGACCACTTTGTCAATTGACATAGTTCTAAATGATAAAACTATTTGCAGGTCTTCTAAGGTTTAAATAAGAAGCTTCCCTAGAGAAAGCACTTTCCATCTGTAAACTGGTTGATTTCCTATTCGAAGTACACCTCTGTAAGTTTCTGAACTAATCATCTGTATTACAGATTTTCGTATTATGCTTAGAATGTCTATTTATTTGTTTGATTTTTTTATGCTTCATATGTCACATTGTTCCTATGATATTTTTTTCATTTGGTTAGGCTTTGGAGTCAAGTGTATTATCAATGTTTGATTATTTTCAGTCTTTGTGAGTGTTGAGTTATCATTCTGTGAGGTCACTTGTTTTTTTAATACAAGTTTAATTCAGTATTCATTCAAAATTTTATTTTTTGCTGCTTGCTCTACTGGCTGCTTAATAGACTCTTCTAGTATGTGAAGTGGATGCTTAAGGAATTGATACCTTTTTGGCATTACAGTACAAATACTTGAAGAGCTTTTCACTAAAAGACATTTTAAATGACAATCTTTGTATTGTTTGTGGTACAGTTCTCTGTACACCCCTTTATTCCATGTTAAATTTCATTTTATTATTGGATATTACTTATTTCCAATCTTGCATCTTCTAATTTTTATTGCCTACTATATAAATGTATGTATGTATATCCTTGGCCCTTACTTCGATTGGATTCCTTGCCCTAGATTTTATTTTAAAATTGAACCCCTTAAAATATGATGATGTGTGCCTTCATTCATCTATTCATCATTTTTTATATGTTATGCGATGTTATCTTTGCACATATAGCATGAATGCTTGTACAAAGTTGTACTGCCACATGATGGGTGTTTTGATGTGTTATTTTCTAAATATTATCAACCTTCTTAAATTGTCTTTAGTTCTTTGTTTCCGTTCTTCATTTCTTTGATGTTGTGTTGCATAATATTAGTGTATACTTCTTTTGCAGCAAAGAGAATGATGGAAATATATCCAGTAATGAGTTGAAGCATCAGCAAAAGTCAGGTAACGATCTTTCTTTTAGCTATAAATTGGATTCTTAGAACTGAAGTATAGTATGCTTTGTCAATTTTCTTTTAATATATTATTAATTCTTAATGTAGAACTTGTGAACGAGAAGTTCAACCAAAGGCAAAACAAATCTTGGAGGTAGAATTCTTGGAACCGTTTGTTTGGCTTGGTTGTGATAAAATCTGTGGCAGATCTTCTGACTTCAGGTCCTCTGTGATCTTCAGCTCTTGTTGTTCACTTTGTCGTGCCTTGTCCACCAGGTTTTCCAGGAAAGTTTGCATATATAGAATCAATTACCCTTGTGCTGATGAATCTTACTTAACTGGCATTTAATCTTGTGTTTTTTTGTTGGCGTTTCAGAAGTTTCAAACTTTGCACATAAATCTTTTATATCGATCTGATTTAATGCTAGGAGCTTTATTCAGCAACTGATCTTTGAATGTGGTATAATTGTTATGACTATTACTTGATTAAGATGTTTAACGTTGTTGGAGAATTGTATGAGTCTTTGTACGTAAATGTGGATATTGTAGCTAGATTAAGTTTTCATTTGATGCTAACAAATTCTAACTAGTTTGTCTCAACAATTTGGATCTTCTTTATCTTAGGATTTTGATGCTTAAATGGGTTGTGTTCACCTTGTACTTCCCTGTATTTCTACTCGGCAAACTTGATCAGAACAGCGGCTCTGAATTATTTACATGATGCTGGAATTCAATGGTTTCATCTATTTTTTTCTTAGTTTGTATCCTAGAAATGACCTAGGAAATGTAATTTCACGATAATATATGTGTACAAGGTTTAAGAGATGCACTTTTAAAACAACTCACATGTGTTTAGGCATTATTTCAGATATGCTCTTCATGCTTTTCATTGTGGTCAAATGTGTCTAGACATTGGATGTTCAATTTGAGCAAGATTCAGAGTAGTGGCAACAGAAGTAGCAACAGCAGGTCTAAATGAGAGGAAGAAGCAACGAACGATGAAGAGGAAGATCGTTGCATCTTGGCCTCGATTAGCTTGAACTCATCAATTTGTATGCTTTTGTTTTTTCCCTTTAGAGCAACCTCTGGAGCCGGGATTAGCTTGAACCTTGTAAACATATTGTTGTGCCCATTTTGTTTAGGTTCAATTGGGTTGGTTACTTTTAAAACTCATCATTTGCACAGTCTTACTTTTAAAAAGTATCGAATCATAAATGAACAGTACACTGTTGTCCCTTAATAGCTATGAAATCGAACCATTTCATAAAATGAATGCTAGTATCATTATAGACATCGTCTGAATAATGTAAATGAATGTGTAACATATATTTTTAAATCACAATGTTAATAAAAATTGATATATATTGCTATCAACAACATCGTTATAAAAATTTAAAATGATGTCCATATCATATTAATACACCAGTTATGTACATATTTCATATGATAGATTATTTTAAAACGATAAAGAATCACAAATTATATATATGAAATTAATATACACAAAATCAATGTAATAGAAAAGATGTCTATTTTGTTTTAATACATTAATTATTTTTAAAATAGTGATGTAAATGTAAAATTTAGGCTTGGTGTGGACATCTTCAAAAGCTTATAAATGAAAAATAATAAGACTTTAACAACAAGTGAACATATCAAAAATAAATTTGAGGGGTTGATTTATATCTATCTTCAAAATAAAACAGATGTTTTAACCAAGAAAAGACATCGGCTTAAAACCGATGTGGAAAAGTTGATCTTTTACTACACGCACAAAGAGGTCGGAATTTTTTTTGAAAGACATCGGTTCACAACAGATGTCTAATTGCATTTTTCTAGTAGTGTGCTGATCAACTTGTTAGATTAATTCAATTGCTAAGGTTTTGTAGATTCCTGATTGTGAACCTTGACCTAAGTAGCAAACTTGTCCCTTTAGGGCTGATTGAACTAATTGGATAAGTAGGAAGTTGGATGTGTTGTTAAATCCCTATTTAGGTACTGCAAATACCTTGGCTAATCTTTGGACTTAAAGCTATCAATTGGGTTAAATCCTTCTTTAGGGACTGTTCGATTGATAAGGGTTTCTAAAACTGATTGGACTAGTGACTATATTAGGTCGGGACAAGGGCATTCATAGGAAATTTAATAGGATGAGAAGAAGTTACAAGGATCGCTTCAACCAAATAAAGTGGAAAATTGTAGGTAGAATTGCTTCTCATAATTGTTTACACCAAATTCATTTACTTTGCTTGCATCAATCCGCTTTGATAAAAGGTGGAACTTTCACACTTAAAAACCCTGTCTCTTGGTTACTTTAATTGACACCTAAATCATAATTGAATAACAAATTTCCTTGTGGATCGACCTCTTACTTATTGTTATACTAGTTATAGGTTTGAGTTTTACTTTGACGGATCAACGACAGGTTTTCCCCCCGTCAGGCGCCTACCCATTGAATTGACATTGGCCCTTGAAATGCCCAACTCTCCCTCAAGAGAAACAAATTTTCGGGATCCCCTCATACTCTAAGAGAAATTTCTCTCCATTGATAGAGATGGATCCTTTTAGAGGTTCCTCGAGATTAACTTCGACGCATACCCTAGCAAAATTACCCCGGTTGGTGTACACAGTGCGGTGATCGACCTTAATCGGCTTACCAAGGCCTTCCGCCATCTTCATGAGCACCTCCTCTTGGTATAATATCATCGGGAGATCGATAATCCTTATCAATGCCGACGTCGTTTTTATGATTTCATATGGCTTGAAATCCGGTGACCAAACTCTAAAGATGTGGCACTTACCGAACACGGACCATGGACCTTCCGTGAGGATCTTTAGACAATCCTCTTTCTTTTCCAGTTTGACCAAGAAATTGCCGAGCGGGAGATCAATTACCTGCATCCTTCCACAATCTCTCCATACTTCCCTCAATCTCTTCTCCATAACATACAGGGGAATCTTCGGGCCTAGAAGCCTGACCACTAAAGAGTTTTCCCACGCCCCTTCCAGCGCATTCATCACCACGACATCGATGGTGACTACCGGATCACCCCTAGGGCCTTGCGGGAAGGACACCGCTATCTTATTCTTTATGAAATTCTCACACAAAAGCGTTTTTCTTTGAGTGACACCACCCATGACAACCTTGCCTCTCCATGAAGAGTTCCCCACCGGAGAGGATTGGGCTGGTACGACTCGGATCGACTTCCTTGGCCCCGGGTCCCCTAGGGGGGGGGGATGGTCCGGCACCGGGTCTGTCTGCATCGCATCGTTCGGACTTCTCTCAGTCTCCGGCGGGGCGCCGGACTTTCCATTGCTCTCGCTCTCGCTTTTCTCTGGTTCTAAGTATAAATGTGTTAGTTAGGTTTCAGTTACCGTATTCAATATAATCCAAAATATGTATGACACAAATTAATATTCATATAAATTACCGTACTAATAATCTTGAGGAAATGGTAGTGAATAGCACAAAAAAAAGTTTGCAAAACTAACACATCTCCTTGAAAATTTGCACAAGTAGCACACATTTTCCCAAATTTGCAAAAAAGTGCAAGTGAACCCCCCCCCCCCCCCCCCAAATCGGCAATCCCCATTCATTTACACCCAAAAAAAAAGGAAAATAAAAGAGGGAGTGGAAATGATGAAACTGTCGGCGGGAAGGAGAAAAAAGGGGGGTTATTAAATGCAATCCCATCACACAAACTTCTCTCTCGTTTTAAACAATCGGGAGAGAGGTTTTGAGAGCAGTTACAGAGAAAACCGAGAGAGAGACGAAAAGCAAAGGAGAGAGAGAACCCACCATCGCCGGAGAGTACACAGCACCCACGAACGCCGACGACAAAGCACACAGGTACGCCCCTCGGTCTTCCTCTTCTCCCTTTGCTCGTACTGTGTGCGGATGTGGGTCGGGGAAGCAGTTGGGAAAGGGGTTAGGGCAATGTAGGCAATGGTGGCCTGAATGGTAGGCCGTGGTGGTGGTTTTCGTGTATGGAGAATGGTGGGTCGTGGTGGCATGGGTGGTTTTCGGGTATGGAAAGGGAAAATCGGTGGTTAGAGTTTCCAATTGGCTGATAGGGGTTTTCGAATTGGTTTAGGGCAATGGTCGGGAAACTATGGATAGGGGAAATTGGTGGTTCGAGTTTCGAATTGGGTGACAGGGGTTTATAATTGGGTGATAGGGGTTTCCAATTCGGAGAGAAGGGTTCCGAATTTTGTTGTGGTAGTAGGTTGAAAAGGGGAAATGACGAGATGTGGAAATTGGGATATGTGGACGTCGTAGGTGGGTGATTGAAGGAGGATTAAAGTATTGGTTGTGTCTTATTTGAAATTTGATAGTATGAAATTCATAAAGGGTGACATGGGTTTCGACTTAAGTGACATAAGTATCCAATTGAATGAGAAGGGATTGAAAATTCGTTTTTGTACTTAGATAAGGGGAAGTTTTTGGTGGACGATTTAAGAAGGATAGGGGAAATTGACATGGGATTTGACTTAAGGTATTGTCTGTGTTTGATTTCGAAATTGTTTAGTAACAGGGGTGTAGTGACATGGGTTTGTCTGTCTGTTGAGTGTGGATCTAACATTATGTGACAAGGGGAGATGAATATAAGTTGAAAACTGATTTTGTTCGTCTGATCGAAATTGAAGAAAAAATATGGTGAGGACAAAGAATTTGAGGTCCAAGAAGCGGGAGCCCCAATACCTAGTCCCGGAAGATAGGCACTTCCAAGCACGGGTGAACCAAGGATCAAGATTGTCGATGCTCACCAACATCGACGACTATGTTCACCCTATTGACTGGCAGAACCTCATTGACTCGCAGCTGGGTGGGGTTTTGCAGTTGGTGCACCGCATCAAATTCTTGTCACAAATGGTGCATTATGTACCATGTTGAGACTGAGAAGGAGTGGGAGACCTGTTACATGATAAAGGGGAAGCTTCGGAGGTTCTCAATCAAGGAGTTCGCCTTAGTTACTGGGCTGCGGTGCAGTCGACAAAGAGCGGCTAAGATGGAGGACGACGACAAATCTATAAAGGACTTTTTCACAAATGAGAGGATGACGGTGAGGGAGCTGGAGAACGAACTGAAGAACTCATTGTTAGCGGAGCGGAGCCCGAGAAAACGATTTAAGCTCGTGCTTCTCTTCATTGTGAAAGGAGTGTTGCTGGGGGGGGGGGGGGGACAGGGGAAGCCGTTGCGGAGCTGGATCGTGAGGTTGGTGGAGAATGTCGATCGGTTTTTGGAATTCCCATGGAGGAGGGTCATTTATGAGGCGACACACGCATCGCTGAATGGCGCCGTAAAGCGTCGAGAGGCTGAGTTGAAGTCGGGAGATCGCAAGAAGCACAACGGTTATGGGATAATGGGTTATCCGATTTCCTTTGAGGTAACCTTCTCGACCACACTCATGATAAGTTTGTAATTCATATGCTGAAAATTTTATAATTTGAGTGGGGATGCGGTGTAAATTTGGTTGTTCGAATCCATGTCGAAATGGGGGGTCCAGTTTGCCTCGAAGGTGTCGCACACGACTTTCCCTCATTGCCTGAGATGGACCCTCAAAGATGAGAACCTATCTTATGGTGAGATATCTGGTCGTACTGAAGTTGAGGGAGAGGCGGCCATTGAGATTGAGGAGAATCCAATACTCATACCGGAGGAGGCTGAGCTGGAGTTGGTGGATGGATGTGTCTACCAGGATGAGGAGTCTGACCCCCTATTCGACGACGTAGTGGCACCCTTCCTGAGCTATTTTGAAGCCCGTGGTGGGAGCTCTCCAAAGACGTGAAGAAGAGCCGATGAAAAGGACGGCTGGGTGGACGACGTGGCCAAGACACCTTGAAGCGGTTATGGAGAAGCTTGGGACAATGTCAAGCTGGATGGAGAAGATGGAGGGGAAGGTACGTAATTAAATCTCATATATTCATTTTGTGGAGAGTCTGGAGAACTGTGGTGACAAGGGTAAATAGACTCCTAACACGTGAAATTGGACAGGTGACACGTAGTTTTGATATTGAACGAATCTGCTATGAAATTGAGTGGGACCTAGTCTGATATGAATTAAATGTGTTTGTTGTGAAGTGAATTTGGTGACCTTAGTCTGATATGAAGTATGAATTTACATATGTTGGGTATTGATTACTCTTGAAAGGTGTCACGTAATAAAATGTTATTTTTGAATTTGGTGACCTTAGGCTGATATGAAGTATAAATTTGTTGACATGCGGCTGAAATTGTTGGAGGTGGGCGTGAATGAACTTCTGGTTGGTAAATTTTCGGCATGATAGTTGAAACTGTCAACCGACACGGTTAATTATACGGGTGACACGGGGGTACGAAATTTTTTGGCATGACAGTTGAAACTTTCTAACCAATTGCCAGATCTCATTGGCTGCAAGAGTGGAGCCCGTTCGAGGCAAGAAGAGTAAGGGAGGTCCAGAAGGTGAAGGAGAAGTCAAGTCCCCCCCCCCCCATAAGAAACGACAGGGCCGAAAAGGGAAGAATGTTGTCGAAGGCGCGGACGCGATTAAGCTGGGTCTTGTATCCGTTTAAGGACAACGATGGCTTCCTCCCCTTGATGGATAGGTAACCCTTAACAGTAAACGTACCCAACTGATTGCAGACATGACCCCATTCTCCTAATATTGTGGTTGTGGTTGTGCAGCGGGGATGGGGAGAGCTGGAAGACTGCGTACGGCACGACGCTTACGAAGGAGTTCTTCACAACACTAAAAACACCCACGGTTTGGCTAAACTCTGAGGTACAAAAGCCGCCTACCTGATTACCTTTGTTTAGTGAATGACACGATATTTAGTGTAATAGGTACTGCAATAGTATTGGATTTTCACTAGGTTTGTAATCGATGCAACGCATGGAACAAGCATGCTATCTTCTGCGTAAAGGGGTAATAGAGAGGGGCGGTGACGTTGGCCGTCGAGTTGTAGTTATGGACACATATTTCAGACGCTATTTGTAGACTGAGTGGGACAAATACAACAGTGATGTGGACAACTACGAAGCGGACCATAAGCGGCTTGGCTACTTCGACGGGCGATCCCCGACGACGATAGGCCGTTCGTGGGAAGGGGTGGAACTCATCCTTCTACCATTGAACGTGGACAATATTCATTGGTTTTCCATAGCGATTGATCTGATCGGGTGGCAGGTAAGGGTTTATGATTCGGATGTTTATATCGTGAGGGACTCCCATCTGCCGGCACACTTAAGCTGCGTCACTGTTGTTGCAGGAGGATGGTCAAGTATGAAATAAATATAAAATAGAGTTCAGACTGACTTCCCTGTCTCAGCAAATAAATACAAGACTTCCTCCCGTTGTAGTAGAAGGTTGTCGGGATCGAATCCACGAGGAAGCACGTCAGCAGTTCTTAGGTAGTTGTAAATTCTCACAGACAAGCAACAGAAAAGACAGAAACAGAAAGAACAAAGAAGGAAAGACAAAGCAAAACAACAAATAAAAGCAAAGGCAGAAGCTACTCGATCTCGACCACAACCTACTCGAGATCGACCACAGTAAGTCGACAACATTCAGTCGACAACAAGAAAACAGAAAACAGGCAACTCGACGTAGACAAGCCAACTCGATATCGAGTAGAGGCTACTCGAGATCGACTAGAGACAGCAAAGACAGAAACTTGAAAGTCGACGACAGAAAGCAGAAACTCAACTCGACACAGACAAACCGTACTCGAGATCGACTACAGCCTACTCGATCTCGACAAGAATCACTCTGTATCGACTAAAAGACAGAAAACGTAAATTGCAATTTTCGAACACAGAACTCAGAAATTCAATGAAATAAATCAATATATAAAAGACTCCCAAGATCAGGGTATCAACACCGCAACGATAACCATGCAAAGTAACACATAAAGGCATAAAAGATCATGCTTTCCATCAAATAACTTTCGTTATTAACAAATAGGCATATAGAGGCTTTCGCATAAACCCTAATTGTTACTAACCCTTTTCACATAACTAACCCAAGTTGTATTAAGATCACTTTCGCTTCAATAACACAAAAGACTCCCAAGACCAGGGTATCAACACCGCAACGATAACCATGCAAAGTAACACATAAAGGCATAAAAGATCATGCTTTCCATCAAATAAGTTTTGTTATTAACAAATAGGCATATAGACGCTTTCGCATAAATCCTAATTGTTACTAACCATTTTCACATAACTAACCCAAGTTGTATTAAGATCACTTTCGCTTCAATAACACAAACAAGGATAACCTTCAACTCTCGCAAAATAATCATGCTTATAGGGATAGAAGACGAATTGCATAACAAGATCTGACCTTTACCACATCGCCTCACATGGCCACCGTCGGGCTCACCCCAGCCCCAGAAGTGGGTGGACTACTCACGCCTCATCGCAATCGCAGATATTGATGTATAAAAAGAAACTTGCATTAAAACTAAATTCAAAGCTTTTACAATCCTGGCAATCAACCTTCGCGGAAAGTCAAAACCCTAAAAACCTTAGAACTCCTAAACTATATGTGTAATTGTGTCTCTGAATTGGAATGAATAAAACTGAGCCCCTAGGGCTTTATTTATAGGCTTCTTTCCCTAGCTATTCTAGGAAAGAAATATCTATCTATATCTAAAATTATATCTAAAACCTTAATGATAAATAAAAGACATAACATAATTAAATCCAAAATAGGAAAATATATCTAAAGTCTTCCATGGATAGATCTTCTTCTCTTCATGATGTGTCTTGATAGATTAGGATAGAATCGACAATCTTCGAGCCCAAGCAAAGCCAAACCGAGTAGAATTCGTAAAGTCGAGTAACATGGCTTCTGGAAGCGTCGTCGATCTCGACAAGGCTCTTGTCGATCTCGAGTAGAAATCCTGGTCGACTACTCTTGGCTTGTCGTCTCGGCTAGCTGGTCCTCGACAGACTCAGATATGGCTCCTGGCGCTCGTCGATCTCAAGTAGCCCTAGTCGACCTCGAGTAGAAAAGTTCTGTCGACTAGGTCTTCTCGGGTAGGTGTGCTCGACAAGCTCGGATCAGGACTCGGGGATCGTCGATCTCGACTAGGGTTTGTCGATATCAAGTAGAGTGTGGTCGAAGACGGCTCTCTGGTGGTGTCGAGGACTCCTCCTCGGCATGGACTCGGACAGGTGCTCTGGGCTACTCGACCTCGACAAGGATCTCTTCGAGATCGAGTAGAGTTGCTCGGCGTTTTCGTCCTCGGTTTCTCGGTCAGCTCCTCTCCTCGTCGACTCCGGGTGTAGCACTGGGCTTCGTCGATCTCGACTAGGGCTTGTCGAGATCGAGTAGACTTCCGGAGCTGGGTTGGTCTGGCTCTCGACACTGCTCCTAGTCGACAAGGCGGTGCTCGTACATGCTCGTCGAGATCGAGTAAGGTCTACTCGAGATCGAGTAGCCTGGGTTCTCAGCTCGATTCGTCTGGTTCCGCTGGTTCTTTGACCTTGGACTTCTGTAGTGGATTTCCGAGCTTTTCCGACCTTCCTTAGAATTGCTGTAAAATGCCTCGAATTCTGCGATTTAAACAGAAACTGGTGTAGATTCCATAATTTGGCAAATAACCATAAACCACATAGATTATGTACTATCTTTAGCCCAAATGCATGAAATGTATGCAGAAATCGATATAAAAGTAAATGTAAAACATGGCAAATTAGGCTTACAACAAAGACCCCATACTTAAGCTTGCTTGTCCTCAAGCAATACTTTTAATTGTCATTCAGGGGAAGAATTCAAACTCTCAACATCTTAGATTCATTCTTATATAACCCTGCAGTCAATTACCATCCTCGAAAAGGTACTAGTGTCACAGATCCATGCATGTGCAAATATATAAAAGCAACATCTACTCACAAAAGGAGGGTTATGCAAAAACAATTTTTATGTGACAAAGCATTGATAATCAAGAAGACTTTAATTTAAGCTCAAATAAGGAGTAGATTGGTAAAAGGCAAAAGGTGGGCAATTTTTTGGCAATGTGGTGCTAATGATCCGGGGAAATGGAGTACTTTCCAAACTTGAATTTCATACCACATTCTTTCTCCTCTAGATTCATCACCTTTCATAATGCTTTTTCTCAATAATAATGCTTTTACCTCTCTAACCTCAGCACTGCCTTCTCGCGAGTCGCAAAAATGGGTGTCATGAATGGCCCCGGATACTTAGTGCTTTGGACTCCTCACAATGTGTCCCATCTCTTCAAACTATTATCTCAGAGAGCAGGGTCAATCTACCTTTATCTCCTGAGGTGATTGGATTTTCTTTCACTCATTAAATTTTCCATATATTTCAAACAATTTCCTTCCAAACTCCAATAATGATAATAATCTCAACACAACAACCATATAACTTCTCCATAATGTAACATCATTCTCAACATAATCCCCGGATAAGGAAAAGAATGGCAAATATTTAGATCATGTGGAGCAATATTTGAAATAAGGCATATTATGGCTTTTGTGATGCATAAGCATAGGTAAGGCTAGGATTATAACAATGTGCATTATATGGAAATATAAAGTCCTCCATCATCTTATCATGCAACATGTCAAAAGTAACTTCAAATTTTACCTCCTTTCATGGTTTTCATCTAAATAATGCGCTTCATTGTGACTTCCCTTTACTAGGCAATTTCATGATATATCTCTAATGAATCCTATTTTGCATCGTCGAGTTCAATATAAGCTTCCATGACATTATCAAAAAATTTCAATGGGGGTCATTTTTCTCAATGTCATTTTTCTCAAACTTTTTTGGAAAACATGCATATAAGCTCATAAATCAATAATGAATTCCAAAATAGCCATGTAGCAATTCACAGAAATAAATTCTAAATATGCACAAATAATGTCAAATATGGAAAATATGCACAAAGTAAGCCCTTCCCCCACCCCATACTTAAACATTACAGTGTTCTCACTGTATAAAAACAAGGGTAAAGAAAGAAACTCACAAGACAGGTGTGCATGGCCTCAAAATGTCGAATAAAAGAATCCTGGGCCGAGTCTGAATGTAGCTTGCTTCTATCCATGGACCTGAAAAGTGTAGAAGACATATACCCACAATAGCAAAACTAAAAGTGTTCGAAACAAAAACAAAACAATGTCCAAAAATGTCTCAAAAAGTTTATGTACATGCTCTAGATTTTATAGTCGCTAGGCCGACTTTCCATTTAGCTCAAGGTGGCATTTGCAGGGCCCATGTAGCTTGGGCCTCGAATAAGACTCCATTCTTGTCCATTAGCTGTAATCCTCCAGAATGGATCTTGTTCACCACGAAAGGCCCCATCCGCTTCTTGTTGAATTTGTTGGGGAACCAATGATCCTTTGATTTAGAGACATAGAGCTTGTCTCCAACTTCAAACTCCTTGGGTTCATCATTGGATATCCTGCACAATCGCACATACCAAGGCAAACCTCTCCCATGTATAGATAAATCTTTAATGGAAATAGGAGAAGAAAGATTCGTACCTTGGCTTACCTTTGCAGAGACGGAATCGGGGACCACAGTGTTTGGTCGATCTCGACTAGGGCTAGTCGATCTCGACAAGGATGCTGGTTCTGGTGGTGGTCTGCTCGAGGATGCGGAAGTCGATGAAGGACAGGTCTTGTCGATATCGAGTAGGCTACTCGATATCGAGTAGGGCTCCGCTCCTGGTGGCTCCAGCGTCGAGGAGGAAGAAACTGGTGGAGCCGGATGGTGGTCGATCTCGACAAGCTTAGTCGAGATCGACGAGCTTGGTCCGTCTGGTGGAGTCTGTGTCAAGGAAGACGGTGCCCGGGATGCTGAAGTTGGTCGACATCGAGTAGCGTACTCGAGATCGACAAGGGTTCTGGTTCCGGAGTCGTCAGCGCCGAGGAAGGCAAAGTCGAGTTGGCCGAGTGGTGGTCAATCTCGACGAGTCTACTCGAGGTCGAGTAGGGTTCTGCTTCCGTCTGGCTGCTCGACGAGGCTGGTACTGGTGGAGGCTCCTTGGTTTGGTCGAGATCGACTATGGTACTCGATGTCGAGGAGCCTTGGTCGATCTTTTGGTTCCTGTCAAGGCATTCGAAAAATAATTAATCCATAACGACTTACCTTGGTCTGTGTCGATTGGATTTTCTGTGTTCTCCTTGAGGATTGCCATGATCTCCTCCACCTGGGCTTTCATGTCCCTCTTTTCTAGCTCCTCAGGGGTCATATTTCTGACCTTGGGTTCCCCGCAGGTGATGTAGCCAGCTGAGATAGATTTGACCTCTTCCATTGGACCTGTATCTCTTTCAGTTTTATTAAAGGAATACTCAATTACCTCATCGCTGATGTTGAAGGTGAGCACTCATTTCCTTACGCTTATATTGGCATCCACTGTCGCCAAGAAGAGTCTTCCTAGAATAATTGGACAAGCAGGATCTTCTTGCATATCAACAACTAGAAAATCAGCAGGGACAAAGAATTTACCTACTGGTACTAGCACATTGTCCACCATGCCTGTCGGAATGACCACCGTGTTGTTGGCCATGTAAAGTCTAGCATCCACAGGCTCTAGGGCACCTATCTTAATCTTGGACCAAATCGTTAAAGGCATTATACTCACACTAGCTCCAAGATCACATAAAGCATTAATTTTGTATGGACCAAACCCAATAGTTATAGCAAACTTACCTGGATCCGGCCTCTTCTCCAGTATGTCCAAGTGGCTGCATTCCTCTGTAATCTCAGCCATTGATCGCTTTTTGCTTAGAATCTCCTTCAGGAATTTGACATAGGATGGCATTTCATTGAGAGCTTCTGTCAAGGGGATGGTGACGTTGAGCTTCTGAAGCATCTTGATGAAGCGCTGAAATTTCTTTTTCGCCGGGTCCTTTGGAGATTTTGTGGGGAAAGGCAGCTTCTTTTTCTGATTCGGAGCCAGAACAGACGTTGGAGATGCTGCAGGTTGCTCTATGTCGACTAAGGGCTACTCGACATCGACTAGGCCCTTGTCGATCTCGACCAGGTTGGGTGCAGTCGAGTTGCTGTTCGGCGTAGACGAAGGTTTCTGAAGTTTCTCCTCGAGGTCGAGTTGGCCGTCCTCGAGATCGACTAGGCTCTGGTCGACTAGCTGTTCTCCGTTGTTCTGCTGCTTTCCGACCTCTGGCTCTTGCAATTGATGGCCGCTTCTGAGTTTTACAGCAGCGATATGTCCAGTCTTTCCCTTAGGATTTGGTTCTGAAGATCCAGGGAGCGAACCTGACTATCTAGGGATTCCTGCTGCTAGTTGACCAATCTGTGTATCAACTGTTTTTCGCCATATATCAATTTCCCCAAGCCTAGAGTTGACACCTTGCATCTGAGTATAGACGAAGTTGAAAGATTGCCTAGTTTCTGAGTGGTTTCTCCGTATTTCCTCCAGGACTGTCTGTATATCATCCTTTTTCTAGTCCCTTTCCGGATGTCCTGGAGCTCTGTAGGGCGGGGGGTTCCTAGGGACACCTTGGTTCCATTGTGGTTGCTGAAACCTTTGGTCCCCCATGTAGCGATTGGGACCCCCTGCGTAAGCTACCTCCTCGTGGTGCTCTGCCAGCTTGACTTGCTCTGTGTGTGGGCACTCAGAAGTGGTGTGCCTTTGCGATCCGCATTCAATACAAGGTTGGTTGACAGAGAGATACTTTACTTGCTTGAGGAGCTTCTTATTCTGATCTCTGTAGTATTGCTCCCTAACGTCTAGATCGATCTCCTTAGGGGGATCATATAGGGGCATGGATGGTGCTGGCCTGGCGTATGGGTTCTCTTCATAGGTTGCAGTAGACCCATACTTGTTGTCATAGTTAGTGAGCTTCTTTAGCACACCCCATGCGTCACTTGGCGGCATTGTCAGATACTCATAGCGAGTATAATGGTTGATTCTGTCCTTAGTGACCTGATCAAGAGAGTTGAAGAAGATCTCCTGAATGACGTAGGGTGGCTGTCCATGAGTAGGGCAAGATCGCAGTAGTTCCTTGTAGCGTTCCCATGCCTTTGCCAGCGGTTCCCCTTGCTTCTGTTTGAAGGCGGTGATTTTCTGGCGGAGATGTGTTGTTTTGGCGGGTGGGAAGAATTTGTTCAGAAACTCTTGCTCTACTTGGGCCTAGGTTGTGAGTGATCTTGCTTTCAGCCCCTCAAGCCATTTCAGTGCAGGCCCAGCGAGACACCAGCGAAAAGATTTCATCTTGACATATTCCAGAGTTGTACCTTCAGCAAGAGTACGACACATGTTAGAAAAATGTTTGTAATATGTTCAAGAGGACAATCATTAAATCTACCATAAAAGGCATTATTTTTAAGCTCTATAAGAAATTGAGTGCGAATTTCAAAAGAGTTATCAGGGATTAGAATCGCCGATTCAGGCACGACGAGAGTGGGATGCATATAATCCTCTGCAGTGGTTGGATATTGGACAAGCTCAGCTTCTGCTTGCCTTGCGCGCTCATTTGCTTGTTCCCTTGATGTCCTCTCATTGGCGATATTAGTATCCTTTGCGGCTAGTTCCCTCGTAAGCCTCTGTATCAGCTGCTCCTGTGTTTCAGCGGCTGCCATGGCTCTTTGCAGTCTAGCTCTTATGTGTAGGAGGCGTTCCGGTTCGTCTAAGGCGTCAAACTCAGGTGGGATACCAGAACGGCGCATACACCTGCGAATTCACTCAAGAGAAAAGTGAGAACTGACTACCTAAGGCGCGAATGATTGCTTCCCCGGCAACGGCGCCAATTTGTTGTTGCAGGAGGATGGTCAAGTATGAAATAAATATAAAATAGAGTTCAGACTGACTTCCCTGTCTCAGCAAATAAATACAAGACTTCCTCCCGTTGTAGTAGAAGGTTGTCAGGATCGAATCCACGAGGAAGCACGTCAGCAGTTCTTAGGTAGTTGTAAATTCTCACAGACAAGCAACAGAAAAGACAGAAACAGAAAGAACAAAGAAGGAAAGACAAAGCAAAGCAACAAATAAAAGCAAAGGCAGAAGCTACTCGATCTCGACCACAACCTACTCGAGATCGACCACAGTAAGTCGACAACATTCAGTCGACAACAAGAAAACAGAAAACAGGCAACTCGACGTAGACAAGCCAACTCGATATCGAGTAGAGGCTACTCGAGATCGACTAGAGACAGCAAAGACAGAAACTTGAAAGTCGACGACAGAAAGCAGAAACTCAACTCGACACAGACAAACCATACTCGAGATCGACTACAGCCTACTCGATCTCGACAAGAATCACTCTGTATCGACTAAAAGACAGAAAACGTAAATTGCAATTTTCGAACACAAAACTCAGAAATTCAATGAAATAAATCAATATATAAAAGACTCTCAAGACCAGGGTATCAACACCGCAACGATAACCATGCAAAGTAACAGATAAAGGCATAAAAGATCATGCTTTCCATCAAATAACTTTCGTTATTAACAAATAGGCATATAGAGGCTTTCGCATAAACCCTAATTGTTACTAACCCTTTTCACATAATTAACCCAAGTTGTATTAAGATCACTTTCGTTTCAATAACACAAACAAGGATCACCTTCAACTCTCGCAAAAGAATCATGCTTATAGGGATAGAAGACGAATTGCATAACAAGATCTGACCTTTACCGCATCGCCTCACATGGCCGCCGTCGGGCTCACCCCAGCCCCAGAAGTGGGTGGACTACTCACGCCTCATCGCAATCGCAGATATTGATGTATAAAAAGAAACTTGCATTAAAACTAAATTCAAAGCTTTTACAATCCTGGCAATCAACCTTCGCAGAAAGCCAAAACCCTAAAAACCTTAGAACTCCTAAACTATATGTGTAATTGTGTCTCTGAATTGGAATGAATAAAACTGAGCCCCTAAGGCTTTATTTATAGGCTTCTTTCCCTAGCTATTATAGGAAAGAAATATCTATCTATATCTAAAATTATATCTAAAACCTTAATGATAAATAAAAGACATAACATAATTAAATCCAAAATAGGAAAATATATCTAAAGTCTTCCATGGATAGATCTTCTTCTCTTCATGATGTGTCTTGATAGATTAGGATAGAATCGACAATCTTCGAGCCCAAGCAAAGCCAAACCGAGTAGAATTCGTAAAGTCGAGTAACATGGCTTCTGGAAGCGTCGTCGATCTCGACAAGGCTCTTGTCGATCTCGAGTAGAAATCCTGGTCGACTGCTCTTGGCTTGTCGTCTCGGCTAGCTGGTCCTCGACAGACTCGGACATGGCTCCTCGCGCTCGTCGATCTCGAGTAGCCCTAGTCGACCTCGAGTAGAAAAGTTCTGTCGACTAGGTCTTCTCGGGTAGGTGTGCTCGACAAGCTCGGATCTGGACTCGGGGCTCGTCGATCTCGACTAGGGCTTGTCGAGATCGAGTAGAGTGTGGTCGAAGACGGCTCTCTAGTGGTGTCAAGGACTCCTCCTCGGCATGGACTCGGACAGGTGCTCTGGGCTACTCGACCTCGACAAGGATCTCTTCGAGATCGAGTAGAGTTGCTCGGCGTTTTCGTCCTCGGTTTCTCGGTCAGCTCCTCTCCTCGTCGACTCCGGGTGTAGCACTGGGCTTCGTCGATCTCGACTAGGGCTTGTCGAGATCGAGTAGACTTCCGGAGCTGGGTTGGTCTGGCTCTCGACACTGCTCCTAGTCGACAAGGCGGTGCTCGGACATGCTCGTCGAGATCGAGTAAGGTCTACTCGAGATCGAGTAGCCTGGGTTCTCAGCTCGATTCGACTGGTTCCGCTGCTTCTTTGACCTTGGACTTCTGTAGTGGATTTCCGAGCTTTTCCGACCTTCCTTAGAATTGCTGTAAAATGCCTCGAATTCTGCGATTTAAACAGAAACTGGCGTAGATTCCATAATTTGGCAAATAACCATAAACCACATAGATTATGTACTATCTTTAGCCCAAATGCATGAAATGTATGCAGAAATCGATATAAAAGTAAATGTAAAACATGGCAAATTAGGCTTACAACAGTCACCCACCTTATCCCGGTACTGATGAATGTCCACCCCGCGTTAAAGGCCACATACGCCGACAAGTTGCCAAAACCGCTCGCCCTTAGTCGGGAGAAAAGGATGCCGCAGAAAAAGCAGAGGTAATTTATGTGGAACCCTTACATATCTCTTCGTCTCATAGTGGTATCCGGTTGTTATGGATCTGACTTAAGCATCCCGATTGCAGTGGAGACGGTGGACCATACATGATGAGGTTCATGCAACTCCTCACGAAGGATGCTTTCACCTTCGACGGTCTTGACGACGCATTCATCGGGGCATACAGGCACATGCTTGTTGTTGGCATCTTCCATGGTAGACGGTTATGATCGCCGTTGTGATCATCATTGCCAGTGTTATGAACTTTGTTGTTATTGTAGAAGGTTGTTATGAACGTCATTGTTATTGTCGTGGATTGTGATGAACATGGTTGTTGCTCAAAAAATTTAGTTGTCGACGGTAGTTCACTAGGTTGGTGTACGTCTTCGCCACCTTGAAGTACAACGTTTGCAGGCCCGTGACACCTTTGTACTTGCAGCTCGCATTTTGAAATAGATGTCATTGGCAGGCCCTTTGCTTGGCAAACACATAGTGGTCCCTCAAACCTTTGACGATACTAAGATGCCGATCAGAGACAAACATTACGTCCGGTGCATCCTCGACGACATGTAGCATGTTCTTGAAGAAGAAGCCACATGACCCGTGATTCTCACCATCAGCAATCGCAAAGGGATGAAGACACTATCCATCTCCTTATGGAGTGCCCCACAACATTAAGAACTATTGGATCTTTGGATAGACAAATTGAACGGCGAATAGCAAATGCTGACAAAAGTAATCAAAGTATAAAGACCATTACCAATGAGATTTTTCGACATCTAAACACGGAACAAAAAGCTACTTTGGCTTTTTCTTGGTGGTGCATTTGGACTAAAATGAATAAGATTATATTTGAAAACCAGAATATACATACAATAGATGAGTTGGTAGTCATAATAAAAAACCACATGAAATAACTGGAAAACAACTAAACAAGATAACTCAGACGAAGATGAGGAACAAATAATGAGATCAAAATCCAGAAGCAACCCCCGCAAAAGGAATATCATAAGATGGCGTAAGCCTGAGGTGGGCGTCTTTAAACTAAATTTTGATGGCGCTAAATCTCTCTCTGGGTTTGCTTCTGCAGGGTTTGTAATTAGAGATAACGAAGGTAGGATGATTGCTTGTGATGCTAGTAGGTGTGGGAGGATGTTAGTTGTCCAGGCTGAAACAGTTGGTTTGAAGCTTGGATTGCTGGAAGCTCGGAGGCTGGGGATTCGAAGAGTTACAGTGGAAGGAGACTGCCTCACGATCGTGAATGCGATTAACGGTGTTTGGTCGACTCCTTGGGAGATCGAGATCCTTATTTCAGATGCTCTCCGTCTGCTTCACTTTTTTTAGTCTACCTCCGTGTCCGACATTTTCAGGGAGGTGAATAGAGGGGCGGATCGGCTCACCCATATGGCCTTGGAGTCCGGCTCGATGTCTTAGAGTTCTGATTTAGGCCGTTGTTGGACAAAAATGCGCGAATAATCGTACAACACATTTTATTTAATTTTTAATATTTGAGTTCGACCCTTTTTGGTTATCCTCTTGATTCGAAGTCATATCGACACCAAGATTTGAGTGGTTTTGGTGATTTGGGCTGCACCCGAATTTTAACGGGTTGCCTACGTATCTCTTGGAAGAGAATCAAGCCTCACGTAGTTCAGAGTGTTTGAGTTGATTTGGATTTGGTTTCATTTTCTTGTATGCATCATAGGATGAGGTTCAAACCCACCTTCTTGGAAGGGTAGCTCGAACAACACTCCACCCGAGTGACCTAAGCCCACCTTCTCGGAAGGGTAACTCAAGTAACCCGCCTATCATTTGCATAGAAAACGATTTGGTGTGTTATTTGATTTGACTTAGAGGTTTGACTTAAAGGTCAATTTGGGGATGGTGGAATTTGGTTTTGATTGTTGGTCGTGACCAAACTCGACGAGCGGAAGCTTTATATCGAGTTAGAACGGACACTTTAGTTTCGATGGAAGATTTAACATCTGGGACGACTAGAGTCGACAAATGAATTTGGAAAGATTTATTTGAAGGTTTGGACGTGACTGGACTCGGTGAGAATTTGATTTACACCGAGTTTCCTACGTATCCACTTGTTTAGTGGAATCAAGTCATCGTAGTTCTAAACGAAAAGAAATTCTGTATTTGGGTTTGATCATGGGATCATTTGAAGGTGGTGATGGAACTCGATGAGCAGAAGCTTTGTATCGAGTCGGAATGGACCATTTAAATTTGTTTGATTTTGACCTCATATTCATTTAAAGGGAATTTAGAGGTTGACGACTGTACCCGATATATTTTCAGAATTTAATATCGAGTTACCTACATAGCCGATAGGAGGCTTCAAGTCTTTACGTAGTTCTAAACGAACTGATTTAATTTTTATTTGATGATTGAACCCGACGAGCTTTTTGCTTTATGTCGAGCTACCTACGTACCCGTTTGGACGGGATCAAATCTTGCGTAGTTCTGTAACAAACCAATTTAATTTATTTGGTTTTGACCTCATATTCATTTAAAAGTGAATTTAGAGGTGGACGACTGTACCCGATATATTTTTAGGATTTAATATCGGGTTGCCTACGTAGCCGTTTTTACGGCGTCAAGTCTTTACGTAGTTCTACCTGAAACCGATTTTAATTTAGGAAAATTCGGTTTAAGCTTTTGACTCCTTTTTTTGTTTAGGAGCCGACTTGAAATTGACCCACTTGAATTGATTGGCAAAGAATTTTTGACGAGTTTAATTTTATATATTTTTATCAAACTCAAATTCTTAATTTATACCGATTATAGGTCTTATATTTTAGTGGGTGACTTTGTAATTAAACATATACATGTATATAGCTTTTGAAAATTTTTAAGCCGTATGTATATATATATGTATGATATTAATTGCCTATTGTTTTCCTTTGACCAGAGCCCAATTCACATTTGTTAAATAGGCCCAGCTGATCAAGAACGTGAACGTATCCACGTCCTCTTTGTTCTTTCAACATATGCGCCTAGCCCTAATTGACCATCAGCAAAGACCTGCCACTTGAGATAGTCACGGAGGGAGTCTGTTTAGGGGCAATCGACAGAGGAAGCTAAGGCTTGAGAGCTCTAAAAATCAACGCCAAAGGAGATCAACAAGCGAAGGAGAGGACATGCCAGAAGATCAACCAAACCATGAGGGGAGATTTTTAAGAGGCAGAGATTGAGCACCGGCAGATCGGAGATCTTTGATTTGCTACCACTCGAAAACCCCCGGGAACTCTTGTAAAGAGAAGGAGAGGCAGGTTTATTTTTCCCCTTTTCCCCTGCAATTTGCCCCTAGTTTGGGACGGTTTGGGTTTTAAGAAATTTAGGGTTGATTTCAATTTGTTATTTGGGGATTTTTGGTTTGGGTCAGCCGAGGAAAACCAACAGAAGCTAGGGACTGTGTGACTTCAACAGCACCACCAAGACCTCCAACTTTGAGCAATCTGAATCTGCTGACAGGTTGCTGCAACTTCTGAGCAGCCACCTCCTCGGCGTCTCAAGATAGGTATGTTGGCGCGCTTATCATTTTTCTTCTTCTAAATTGATTTAGCCCTTTTGATTTTTTAGGCTATTGATTTAGTCCAAGCATGTGAATTGGAGAATTTGAACTCCATTTTCTGGACCTGTTTCAAGAACGACCAAGTTATGGTTTGTTCTCATTTACTGGTTGCCTTTTTCACTTTCAGTTTCGATTACTGTCAAATTTTGGATAGTTTAGGGCGGCCTGGCTAATTGTTAATTGCAATTTGGGGAGCAATTAGGCACTGTTGTTTTGATTAAAGGCTAGCTAGGAACCCATTGTAATTATCCAGTGACCAAAACTGTCAGGGGAAAATTCGGCAGCATTTCGCCCATGCTTAGGGTGATTTGATGATCCCGGAACCCAAACCCTTTCTTAAAGCTCAATGCTTTATAAGAGGGGTTCTGAGGATCAAATTCATGCAGCGATTGGGGCAGCATTTCGCCCTCATTTAGAGCGATTTGATGATCCCGAAATCCAAACTCTTACTTAAAGCCCAATGCTTTATAAGAGGGGATTCCGAGGATCAACTTTCTGCAGCGATCGGGCTCCTGCTGCTGCTGAATTTTGTTTGTGTTGTGAGGGTATTTGCAGGCTCACAGATGTGTTTGTGTTTGCTGATGCACCTCTCTTTGTGTGTTTGCAGGTGCTTTAGGGCCAGCAAGAAGGGGCAGGGAAATCAGGAAGAAGAGTACAACTGTTTTCTTTGGTTTGCAGTTGAACAGCCTCCAGGGAAGAAGCAGCCAGCGGGGAGAGGAAACCCCCCAAGAAATACAATAGTGGTCTTTTATAGGAGTTGGGATTAGGAGCAGTTAATATAGAGTGGGGGTAAATAGTTATTTTTTTTTCTTTGTGTAACTGCATCTGCCTCCCACGTTTTTTTATATTCTGTAACTTCCAGCAACTGCTTATGTGTGTATTGGGCTTCTTCTTCTTTATCATCTGAATATTGGGCTTGCCTTGGAATTTTCCTGATCCAACTTGAGATTGCAAGCTATACCCTTTAATTTGGGAAACTAATCACATTTTTTTTAGCATATCATAAATGTGACAAATATTTTTTTTATGAAATCGTGAATTCCAACAATTCACGAAAATTTATCCTCCAACAGTTGCCCCCCGAACTTTGTGCGTGTGAGATGTCGAGCACGTTCAAAGTTCGATATTGTGCTATTTGTGCACCGTTTTACTTCTAGTGGACTTGGCTTAAGAAAGCCTTCTTGTTTGATTTGTAGCCCAAAGAAAAATGGAACTTGTATTTACCGTTCCGATAAAATTGATCACATATGAAAAGCAATTCTACTTAGAATTTGCTTAGGACCAATGATAGGTAATCTGGTATAGGTATTTGAGCGTCGGAAAGATTTTCCTTCTCAAAATTTGATTTCTGCCTTTATGGCTTCTCAACCAGTTTGACTTTTGGGCTTTTAGGCCGAGTGGATTTTTGGCTTTGAGACAATTTCGGTTTCGACTTTTTGCCGATTGGATTTTTTTTTGGCTTTTGGTCAGAGATTTTCGACTTTAAGCTCGAATTTGGATTTGACGGTTTTCTTGTGAGAGACAAGAATTTGGCTTTGACGACTTGATGTCATCTATTTGGACTTTGATAACCTTTATGGTTGGAGATTTGTGATAAAAACATCACAAGATATGATTTTGAAGTTTATACCCATACCATTTACAGCCAAGGCACTTGGTGGCTTTTATCTTTGAGTTTTGGTTTTAAGTTTTGGGGGCTTTGAATGACCATACATATATAGATGATGTAGGCCAATTCTTGTTTGAGAGGGTTGAAGGGTTTTGGGAGGCTTAAGCATTTTGGTTTTTGAGAGAGCAGAAAACATTGACCATTTGATTAGCCAATTTTTGAAGTAAGTTTTGATTTAGGGTTCCTTGGAAGGAAATTTTGATTTATAGGATTTTAATTGACTATCACATTTGGACATGATAATCAAAGTCGGGAAAATTTAGGCATATGCCTTTTGTTTATCTCTTTTTGTGAGACTGCCTTGAAAGACAATAATTTTCTCTCTCACTTTTCCTTCGCCTCATTTCCAGTACAAGCACAAAATATGCAAGTCTTCATACCATATTTGATTTTTCTCTCTGCAGTCGAAACAATGCTCATACGACTACATAAATAGAGGATTTGACTTCTGTTTCTTCTTCGTTTTAGGAAAGAAGATGTTTTGTTTGTTTTTGTGGCTGCACCTAGCACTTTGACTAGCTAGACTGCCTACGTACCCCCTTTGTGAGGGATCAAGCCGTTCGTAGTTCTTGGTGAACCCTTTTTCATGTAAGCTTCCGGGCTGTTTGATTTTCGGACTAATTTCAAGTCCTTTTTTTCATATGCATCACTCGAGTTACTTGAGCACACCTTCTAGGAAGGGTTTCCCAAAACTCGACTATCATTTGCATACCGGGATTTTGTTTTTTTTTTTTTTCTTTTTCTTACCGCATCATTCAAATCACTCGGGCCCACCTTCTAGGAAGGGTTTCCCGAATAATCTGACTATCATATGCGAACCCGAAAACTTTTTTTTTTGTGCGACTGAATTTGACACATATTTGCTTTTGATGCCAAATTTCCTACGTACCCCTTGTTGGGGATCAAGTCTTCACGTAGTTCTAGGCAGGACTATTTGTTTTTCCTCCTTAGAGACTACTGGGTCCTTTTGACACCCTTACTTGGCTTTAGGTGTCCTTGATTTGGTTGAGCTTATGGATGAGAACTTTTGACTGTCTCTTCCGGCGCTCTTGCATTTGGTCCTTTTCATTTGGACTTTCTTGCTTTTAGGCTCATCAACTTTTCCGAGCCTTTCGAATACCGGAGCTTTAGATTCTCCACTTGTCAAGGCTGATTTAAGCCTTTGAAACACTGAAGGTTTATATTCTTCACTTGTCGAAACCATATCAAGCCTTTGAAACACTGACGATTTGGATGCTTCATTTGTTGAGGCTAGATTAAGTCTTTCAAATACTGAAGATTTCGGTGCGTCGCTTGTAGAGTCTAGATCAAGCCTTTTAAACACCGAAGATTTAGGAGTTTCACTTGAAACCGTCTCGAGCCTTTCAAATGCGGACAACCTAGGCTCTATCACACTTGCGGTTAGAACACCGTCTTCGTATGAGATTTGGAAATTTTTGACACAAGCCTCATCGACAAGTTTTTGTGGAGCTTTACCCTTGAAAGAGGGTTTTAGCTTTTGCACTTGAACTTTATGCTTCTGGTGCATTTTTGAAGCTTTTGCGAAGCTTGATTTCTTATCCTTTGATTTATCTCTTGATTTTGAGGAGAGAATTTGCTTCTTAGAGTGAAGAGTAATCTTTTTAACTCCTGCTTCATTTCCGTCCATGCCATTGGTCCATGAGACCATACAACATTGAGCGATGTCTTTTTCATTCAGGGACTCTTCTTTTGAAGTGTCCTCTTTCACCAATGCTTTAAAAGGCAATGAAACCGTGGGGCTGCCCCCAGCTTCAATAACCATAGCAGATGTTTTCTCTGTTTGAGAAGACACTTGGAGTGAGGGAGTGGACTCTGCAATGTCTACCACTGAAATGGTATTTGCTGAAGTTGCTTGAGTTGAGGATGTTGCCCCCTCGATTTCAATTTCTCCTTTGTTAATCATCTCCTCTATGATGTCTTTGAAGACGTAGCAATCTTTGATTGGATGACTAACGAGTTGATGATACGAGCAGTATTTTGGATCACTCGTTTTGCCAACCTCTTTTGGCCTTTTCGGCTCCGGGAGTGTTAAAAGTCTAGCACTCGTCAATTCATCAAATATCCCTTGTACATCATCATCGTCAAAAGGATATTTATTTTGCCTTCTTTCATGGCAGGTGAGTCTCTTGGATGGCTCCTTGGTTTTCTCTTTTATTTGAGCTTTGGAACCATTCTTGTTAACGAGTTCTCGATCATGTTTGACGAAAGTCGCCATGGACTCATCTTTATCTTGCACCTCATCACCATCAGTTGTGTTAGCCTCACTATCTTGAGGCCTGTTGGATCCTCGTGCTAGTTGTTTTTCAACATTACACGCTTTACATACCAACTCATTAAATGAACGAGGTTCGGCACTTCCAACATGTACCGCTAATTCCGGTATTAAGTTGTTGGTGCACATTTGAACACACGCTTGTTCACTTAATTTCTCATGGCATTGGAGTCTTATACTCCTCCACCTAGCGATGAAGTCGTTCGCAAGCTCGTTAGGCCTTTGATAGGTGTTTGCGAGATCTAGAATGGAAACTCTCGCTTTTGATCTCACAAACTGAGCTAGGAACTCTCTTTGTAGATCGTCCCATGTTTGAATCGACCCTGGTTGAAGTTGAGTGTACCAAGTGAATGCCGATCCTTTCAAAGATTGGACAAATTGCCTAATTAATAAGGCGTCATTTAAGGCAGTTTCACCACAAGCAGAATAAAAATGAGCCAGGTGCTCGTGGGGTGAACCGTGAAGGCCATCGAACTTTTCAAAGCTCGGTCTTTGGTAGCCTGGGGGAAATGGCATCGAATCATAGCGTGCTGGATATGGCTTTCTATATCCAAACACTTTTAGATTTTGTGATGCATAAGCTTCTTTTATCCCTTGAGCGATCATCTCTTTGATTTCTTGTGGAGTGATCGATGTGCTACCGCTTGACCCTTCACCATTTGGCCTTGATTGCTCTTGTCTATTTGCTTGAGCTTGAATATTTATTTGAGTGAGGAGTGATGCAATTTGAGCATCTTTTTCATCAAGCTTCCTTTGCAACTCTTGAAGCTGCTCTTCGACACTTGATGTGCTGGTAGTCAATACCGGTATCACATATGTTCCATCTTGTGAGACGTTTGCTTGAGATTTAACCATTGAAGCATATGAACTCGTTAGCTCCAACCGGTCTTTCTCTCGTGCATCCACTTTGGAGACTTGGCATATTTGTTGAACCTCCTTGTCCTTCTTGGATCTCGAAGGCTTAACCTTTGTGGCTATGGGTTCTGTCTCTTCCGAATACGAGGTCATATTGACTTGTACAACCTCTTTCGGAAAGATAGGCAAAGACCCGACGAGGATCACTCTTGGAGAAGCCACTTGAGGAATTTCTTCTTCCCCCTGCAATCTAGGAAGATCTTTTGCAAGGGTTGCACTGGCTCGCTCTAAAGTTGATGAACGAGCTAGCATAAGAAAAGGTCTTGTCTTGTTGCGTTGAGACCCACCCTTGCGTCCCCTTCTTTTCTTCATGGATTTGTTTGCCTTCTTGGCAGTGGAGACGGGTTGTGCAGATGTTGCGATCGACCCCTCATTCTTTTTGGTGACATGAATGATGGGCTTTTGAGCGACCTCAGTAGTTGGCTTTGTGCCATTGTAACCACCCTCCTGCATTTTAAGCTCGTTGCAGATGAGTTGGTTGTTGAACTTGTTGTCACCGATCCGGGTAATCTTAAGCTTCCTGCCCCCATGGCTTAGAAGGGCTTTAGACTTCATGTCCTCATCCCTTGAAAGTGTTGCAGGAGACTTCGACACCCACTTGGCGATGGTCTTGTCCTCCGGAGCTTGAAGAGTTCCAAAGGTGTTGCTGATCGGGATCGTTTTAGACATTGAGTCCCGGGTGATGTCAAGGTGTGCTTCAAATGATCGTTTCCTAATCCAACGACCCCCTTTGATGACGAAGGTTGCTAGAAGCTCGTTAAAGTTGACAATCACTTGAGGTGCCATTTGTACCTTTCAAAAAAAGATAACCATATATTAGTATAAATACAACTAAGAGATGAAAAGGCAAAAAGGGTCCCACTGGGCATGCCAAAAATACGTTGGACAAAAATGCGCGAAAAATCGTACAACACATTTTATTTAATTTTAAATATTTGAGTTCGACCCCTTTTGGTTATCCTCTTGATTTGAAGTCATATCGACACCAAGATTTGAGTGGTTTTGGTGATTTGGGCTGCACCCTAGTTTGGGACGGTTTGGGTTTTAAGAAATTTAGGGTTGATTTCAATTTGTTATTTGGGGATTTTTGGTTTGGGTTAGCCGAGGAAAAGCCGAGGAAAACCAACAGAAGCTAGGGACTGTGTGACTTCAACAGCACCACCAAGACCTCCAACTTTGAGCAATCTGAATCTGCTGACAGGTTGCTGCAACTTCTGAGCAGCCACCTCCTCGGCGTCTCAAGATAGGTATGTTGGCGCGCTTATCATTTTTCTTCTTCTAAATTGATTTAGCCCTTTTGATTTTTTAGGCTATTGATTTAGTCCAAGCATGTGAATTGGAGAATTTGAACTCCATTTTCTGGACCTGTTTCAAGAACGACCAAGTTATGGTTTGTTCTCATTTATTGGTTGCCTTTTTCACTTTCAGTTTCGATTACTGTCAAATTTTGGATAGTTTAGGGCGACCTGACTAATTGTTAATTGCAATTTGGGGAGCAATTAGGCACTGTTGTTTTGATTAAAGGCTAGCTAGGAACCCATTGTAATTATCCAGTGACCAAAACTGTCAGGGGAAAATTCGGCAGCATTTCGCCCATGCTTAGGGTGATTTGATGATCCCGGAACCCAAACCCTTTCTTAAAGCTCAATGCTTTATAAGAGGGGTTCTGAGGATCAAATTCATGCAGCGATTGGGGCAGCATTTCGCCCTCATTTAGAGCGATTTGATGATCCCGAAATCCAAACTCTTACTTAAAGCCCAATGCTTTATAAGAGGGGATTCCGAGGATCGACTTTCTGCAGGGAAGAAGCAGCCAGCGGGGAGAGGAAAACCCCCAAGAAATACAATAGTGGTCTTTTATAGGAGTTGGGATTAGGAGCAGTTAATATAGAGTGGGGGTAAATAGTTATTTTTTTTTTCTTTGTGTAACTGCATCTGCCTCCCACGTTTTTTTATATTCTGTGACTTCCAGCAACTGCTTATGTGTGTATTGGGCTTCTTCTTCTTTATCATCTGAATATTGGGCTTTCCTTGGAATTTTCCTGATCCAACTTGAGATTGCAAGCTATACCCTTTAATTTGGGAAACTAATCACATTTTTTTTAGCATATCATAAATGTGACAAATATTTTTTTTATGAAATCGTGAATTCCAACAATTCACGAAAATTTATCCTCCAACAGCCGTGTTTGGCAGGGGATGCGAGGGGGTGCCGGGGATGGGGGTGGGTTTTCGGGAACCGCGCCTGCGTGTTTGGCAAGGGGATGCGGGGGGTGTAGGGGTGTGCATATTCGGGTACGCGACACGAACCGGATAATCGTGCCGGGTACCCAAAACCGTTAAGCCCCACATGACCGAACCGTACACGAACCACTTTAACCGGGTACCCGACACGGTTAAGCTATTCGGTTCCGTGTCGGATACCCTGGGTACCCGACACGAACCAGATGATTTTTTCCCTGGGCAGCCGGTTTGGATCTGAGAGTGAGAGGACGAACTCAGATGATGAACGAAGATCAAATACACACAAATACACAACAAATCCCCACAAATCGGTTAGAATTACTTACTATTGTTTCGAGCGGTTGTCAGCCGAGGATCTGAGAGTGAGAGGACGAACGAAAAGTTGAGGGTCTCGATTTCAAATCTCGATTTTGGATTGAGATTTGAGAGAGTTAGAGGTTGTCAACCACTCAGCCGAGGGTGTGAGAGTGATAAGACGAACGAACAGTCGAGGGTCTTGATTTCAGGTCTCGATTTGAGGGAGTTCGAAGTTTGGGACCTTAGGGTTAGGGTTGGTCGGCGTCGCTAGTCGCGGAAGTGGTACTGCCGGTTGCCCCTTGTTTACTCTGAACTAGGTCCGGCTGTATGAACTAGGTCTTCAAAAAAAATTCAGAAGCGAGAATGCCAGAATGGAGGTCTTGAAGAAAATTAATTAAGAAGGGAGAGGGTCTTAAAAAAAATGAAGGTGGCGGTCTAAACTCTGAATTAGGTCTTCAAAAAAAATTCAGAAGCGAGAGGGGAGGTATTGAAAAAAATTAATTAAGAAGGGGGAGGAGGTCTTAAAAAAAATTAAAAAGGGCCTCCTTTAGGAATCGAACCTTCAGGAATCGAACACGGGTTATTTAGAATTTGCCCAAACCATGCGTTTCCCTTCAGCCAACCGAGCTAGCAAATTTTATTGTTACTTTAAGGATTCTTTTTATACTAATATTATAACACATTATCTAAAAATTAAAAAAAATAAAATTTTATCGGTTCGTGTCGGGTACCCGATAAGGGGATTTGCCCGACCCGAACACGAACCGTTTACATTCGTGTTTTCTCGGTTCGTGTCATTATCGTGTCGTGTTTTTTCGATTTCGTGTTTTTTCGTGTCGTGTTTTCGTGTCTTGTTTTCGGTTTCGGGTTTTTCTGCACACCCCTAAGGGGTAGAGGGGGATGCGAAACAGGGGATGCGGGGGGTGTGAGGGGATCGAGGACCGCTTCATTCAAGGGAGATGGAGCGGATGGGGAGATGCGTGTGCCCAGATTTGCCCCTACCTTTTCCTGTGGCTATGGAGAAACTTCCCGATCTCCCCTTCTCTTTGTCTCTCTCCCTCCTCTCCTCCCCACTCCTCCAGTCTCTACTTCCATGGCTTCCGCCACCGCTGCTGCCTCCACGGCCTTGAAGATCCCTCTGTCCTCCAAGCTTTATCATCTTCCGTCCTCCAATCTCTACTTCCATGGTTTACGACTTCAATTGCCGCCATTACCATCTGAAATTCAAACAAGAAATCACAATTGTTAAAACACTGTAACCCTAGAAATGGGGGAAAGTGAAATTGAAGCAGAAAAATATGAATTATCCAGAAAACGGTAAGATCTAGACGAGGCGTGAGTTGGGTAAGTGAATTTCAGCTTGAGAGAACGCAGGTGAAATGGAAATTTTCACAGACCGATGGAGTGCAGAAAATTGTCAACGAGTTTCAGACTAGCAAAAGAGAAAACGTCAAGACGAAGAGAGGCTACCGAGATCTCTCTGGTCACCGAGGAGTCGTCTTCGTCCGGAGGCGGCAGGGATGGCAGGAATTGGATTCCGGTCGCCGAGGAGTCGTCTCCGTCGCCGCACTGGGGCTTCTGCTACTCCATGTTTAATTTCCAGAATTTGCAAAGATGGAATTGCACTATCGAGAGCAGAGAATTTCAAATTATTTGTTCGTTAATCAGTTTAAACTAATTTCGATTTCATTTAATTGGTTGTTTATGAATCATGATTTGTAGATTGAATTCTTGCTTTCTTTTTTAATTAATCGTCTTTCTTAATTTGCAGTGATGATTTCAATTTCATGTGGTGTATGATGAATGTTTGGGAGGGGTATTATGGTCATTCCAGGTCAATTAGTGGGGGCAATTATGACTTTTTGGGTGTCTTCATCCCCAAATACTTTAAAACACAACCAAACACGAACGGGATTAAACTGACTTCAAATCTCCACCTCGTCCACCCCAAAATTCCATCCTCATCCCTTCCACCAAAAAAATCCACACACATCCACCTACCCCATCTCGTTGACAAACACGCCCTTAGAGTTACAAACTCTCGTCCGTAAGGAGGTGGTGGTACAACCACGGTTGACACCTCAAATTCTCGCCTGTTTCAAAAAATAAAAAATAAAAAAATGAATACGTTATTATATAAAAAGTACGGAGTATACACTAATCTACGCAGTTGATTTCAATTTGAAAAGTATTGAGGTCTGAAAAGAGTAAAATGGAGTCCACCATTGGGGCTGCTACAAGGGGAGGCAGTTTTTGATGACCTAATCCCCAATCCTTCAGTGCTAATGTCATTTGGTGAATCGGTGGATTCTTGAAAAGGAGAAGCTCATCAGTAGACTAAGTCGGGTGTGGATCGATCGTTCTCTGATCGCTTCACTTCCTGTCTCTCTTATGGCCGGGTAAGCGTCCCCTCGTCTTCTCACCTTCGATTGTTCTGGTTTACTTTGTTTGTGTCAAAATCAGACTAAAAGAGATTACCTTCCTTGGATTTGTGCGATTTCCGGGTGACCTTTTTCGAGGAAACCGAGAGATTGTGCTTGATTTGCTTACAAACTTGAAATCGCGCCGTAGTTGATTTGGATATTCATGACTTTCTCTTGCTTTTGTTCTATCTGTCTATTGATGATTGATTTTTATTCATTTTCTGATTTTAGTCCAACCTGATATTTATTTAATTATTGTTCAATTTTTATGAGTTCTTGTTGGATAAATCTGCTGTTTTTAGTAGCTGTAGTATGGACTTGTAATATGTGCTCAAAAGGGCGTTTGGGTCTCCGGAATGTGGAATCACGAACCCATTCTTGTAATTCAATTTGCATTTTCCCTCAAACTGTAGTCATATTTGCTGGATGTAGGTCTCATACCCCCACCTCATGTTGGTTTTGGTCCATCAAGTTCCATTGTGATTCCTTCAAATTCGAATATGTAAATATAACAACAAACCTATTATAACTTGCTGAGTTGTATGCACCCTTCTCTTGATTAGAGGTGCTGTACAAAGCGACAGGAAACAATCACAAACCAAAAAACAAAGGAATAATGAGAAGTAAAAGTGAAAACAAAAAAGGATATGACCCCATGCATTCCTAAGCCGCCCAAACTAACCCTCATTAACTCAGATAGTGCCCTCTATCCTCTCGTATCCATTTTCATGTCCTTAATAAGGTCCATAGGGAAAGGCCTTGTCTACTCACATCTTTCCAACACTTAGGCCACCTTCGGCTACACCAATGACTCTTAATAACATGATTGTCACCCCACCTGAATCCCATGTTTGATATCCTTGTCCATATCTCCATGGCTATGCCTAACAGACCCTAAATACTTGTGTAGGATACCTATGTTGTTAGGATATCTACAGATCAGGATACAATCTTTATTGTTGAGAGATTCTCTCCTTGGTTATGATATGTAATCTTGTACTATATATACCCATCAATACAATGCAATCCTGTGTGGCTCATCTCACTCACATGGTATCTTTCTTTGGAACAATATCCTCACCTAACATTGATTCCTCATCCACTTAGCTGGCTCACCCAAACTAAATTCCACATATTATGTCCCCTCAACTACCTTACCCAAACTGAACTTCACATATTATATTTGTTCTGAACTCCTGTGCAACCTAAAGCCTTTGCTTCAAGAGTCTCCCTCCAAAACCCGATTCTTAAATCCAAACCCATAATCTTAATCCTAACCAAATGCACTCTAATAGGATTTTTAATTATTGATCTTTAGGTTTTCAGTAAGAATGAACTTGATCAGGCAGCTAGGTAATAAATTTTTTTGTTATAGGTCATAAATTTGCTTATTTTATACATCACACTGATTATATCTAGGATCTTTTTGCATGTCAAAAGATTGTCAATGCAAATTACGCAGCTGTCATTTTCTATGATGTATATATGTTGGTTTCTTACACATTTGATCTTTATAGTTTTTATTTGCAACGGCCATGGGCCCCTTTTCATGGAAGGGGACACTCTCATCTTGTTCTTAAAATGCTTTACGCATGTTGTGCAGAACATCATGGTTGGTTGACAAGAGCAGGTTTGCTTCTAAAATCAAAAGTGCATCTGGTACTTCAGATCCTGGAAATGTCAATTGGACAAGCAATCCTTCTAGAGCTTGCCCAAAGTGTCAGCATACCATCAACAATGACAGTGTATTGCTTCCATTTTTTGCTTTATTTGATTTAACTCTGCCGATTCTTGTCAACAATTCAACATGCTTCATTAGTTAGGAAGATCTATTTGTTCTTTTTGTGCCAATGTTTGAAAGAATGTTTTAGAAAGTCTGGATTTGGCAGTAAAACTTCCACTAAAATTACAAATTTTGTGCCTTTTTTTTGTCATTGTATATGATTTAGGCTATAATCTATTGCAATGTTGTCCTTCAATCTTAAAAAGTCAGTTCACCTTCATTAAGGTCATTGAATGCCACTTGGGCTAGTCAGAAACACTCTGTTGACGTAGTCGGGGAAAGAGTGTTGGCCCCCAAGACCCTACCTAGGCGGGATAAACTGGGAATGTTGTTGTTGTATCTTATACGATGTCGTGTGCAATTTCCAACTTGCAAAAAGGAGCAATAGTACAGTTATGAAGTTTGATTCCTTATTCAGCCTATTGACACGGTCTTACTAAACCTGCGAATCTTGTTGTTATGGCTTCTCCTAAATTCTTCCTATGTTTGATTATTTTTTATTCTGCATAGCAAGCTGCTTGCTGCTCTGTGAGGCTGTGAGTCTGCCTGTGACTGTATATGAAGCAGATCTGTAGTTTATGTTACCGTAATTATAAGTGTGTTACACAATTGGACAGAAGCCCTTCTCTGGAATCTTCAAGTCTAGAATTGAGGGAAAGATCTGGAATGCATTTTATTGTGCTGGAATAGCCGAGAATCATTTGCTATGCCTTTGAGTTACTGTTGTTAAAGTGTTGGAATATTAGGGGGAATGCTTAGTGAGTATTGTAATCTGGTCGCTAGTGAATGCTCTGGCCAATGGATTGGTTACTTTTGTATTCATGTAGCTTGGGGTGTGATCTTTGTGTTTGTGATGATTACCAACCTGAATCCCCGTCAATGTCTGCTTGTAGGACAGTAGTTCTTCACTTCTTTGCACTAATGCACCCATTTGGACAGCGTTAATCTGCTAGCTTATTTTTTAAACAAGTTTTCCACTGGTTGAAATTAAAGCGTCTTTTCATCCGTGTCTCAGGAAACTCAAGATTGGCCTGGATTGCCAAGAGGTGTCAAATTTGACCCATCCGATCAAGAGATAATCTGGCATTTACTTGCCAAAGTTGGCTTCGAGAATATGGAACCACATCCCTTTATTGATGAATTTATTCCCACGGTTGTTGAAGATGATGGAATATGCTACACACATCCCCAAAAGCTACCAGGTTGACATTTGGCTGACAGTTTACCTTTATTTTTATATTCGGAATAGGTTACACTTGCTTCATCTTCTCGACATAATTCAGGTGTGAGGCAAGATGGAACTGCATCTCATTTTTTTCACAGAGCAATCAAAGCGTATAGTACTGGAACTAGGAAGCGCAGAAAGATTCACGGCGATGATCTAGGTGATGTTCGCTGGCACAAAACTGGAAGGACTAAACCGGTTATCATGGATGGTGTTCAGAGGGGTTGCAAGAAAATAATGGTTCTCTATGTGAACCCAACAAAGGGTGGAAAGGCAGAGAAAACAAGTTGGGTCATGCACCAGTATCACCTGGGAACCACAGAAGACGAGAGGGATGGTGAATATGTGATCTCGAAAGTCTTCTATCAGCAACAGCAGCTCAAACAGAATGAAAAAACCGTTGAAGATATTCCTGAACTGGTTGATGCTGTCGTCATGAAAGTTGATCCAGTCACCCCCAAATGTGTGACTCCTAATCCTCCTCGCACTGATAGGCAATCAATTTTCATTCCCAGAAAGCAGTCTGCTTTATCTTCCATGGATGATCCTGCCCAGGAGGTGCTATATCTTGAACTTATTTCAGTGTTTTATAAGATTGATTGCAATTACAGATTGTGCTTAATCTCAAATTGAGGAGTTACCCGCCTCACCGTTTCTTGATATCAGTTCTTAAAGCATTTTTATTCTCCCTCTTGTAGGACTACGAAATGGAACGGGCTGAACGAGTTGAGCAAACTGAACAAGATATGAATATCAATAAAGATGAACAAGAGCCAGAAACTTGCATAGATCAAGCAGGAGACCACCACCATAGCGACACTGAAGCTGGAGGAGAAGGACAAGGTTGGGAGAACATGTCACAAGATATACTGGATTCCCAGCAGCTGGTAGAAAGGCTATACCTCTGCGACGATCTCATAAACAGCCAGCCTCTCAACGGGGAAGAGATCGGGGAGAATCCACATAAGGAAGCAAAATCCAGTCTTTCTGTTTACGCTCGGCTGGGGCCAGAGGAACTGAAGAAGGATATCGCAGAATGCCAGAACTTGGCCTCAGACCCGGCCAACATATACCTGGACACGCCCCCAGATTTCAGACTGAGCCAACTGGTGACAAGCGATGTCTTCTTTGTTTGTTCGTTGTATATATTTACAGGCGTATGTTGTTATTCTGATCCCGTGCTGTTTATGTTATGCTTGAATTGGATGTTGGTTGCAGGAGTTTGGATCGCAAGATAGCCTCACTTGGGGATGGTAGCAAGATCTTCTAAACAAATGATCATTTCCGAAGAAGTTTTCAAGTTTGGATTTTGTTTCAAATCTGCTCTGGATATTTTCAGTCCGTCGAAGTTCTTTGGTGTAAGAACCGACCTTGAGCAGATTGGAATGTATCATTCTAGTCTATTTTAGATGTGTACTACTCGTGTGAACTTTACATGGAACTAGTTGCACTCCGCGTGCTTCGCGCACAGGTATCTTTGCCTTTGGTAATTTACCCAGTTTGTTTTTGTGTAGAAAGAGGTAATGAATAATGATTATCTCTATGAATATAATCCTGATTTAAGTTAAGGTTTATTAATTACTATTCTAATTATTACCTCATTGGTTCAATTTCCTAATTTTATGGAAGGTAACTACTGTATTACTTTTAGGATGCCCTAATCATTTCCTCCCACCACTTAAGCTCACAAAAATTATGATCATGTACATTTTATATGTAAAATTTAATCCCTTTCCATTCAGTCATTCATTCCTTCTCGTAGAAACAATCGAGCCCTTAATGTTGTTAATGTTGCAATGATAGTAATGGTTATAAGTTCAAACATGCTAGATTAGTACAAAGCATTACATTTACAAACACTGATAGGCAAAATGCCATAAAATATTACAGATTGCAAAAACTTCTCAATACCTTGTTTGTTGATAAAATGACTTGTTCAATAAATATTGTTGGTGCTGCAAAAAAAAAAAGCAAATAAATAGAATGTCAATTTTCTACATTTGCTAAATAAGCCAATAAACAACAACAGTACAAAGCTTAAGCTTGATCTTTAATTCATTGAACAATATTGAGTTGGGAAACTATCCACCATAAAACATGGAACAAGATCATTTTGTCTAATTCAAACTAAAACCATCCGCCTTATATTGCCAGAATCGTAAGAACATACATTTTAGGAATCCAAAAGAACAAACCTAAATTTGATGCGAGGTACACATACATGTAAAGAGACCTGAGCTCTTATGCTTCTTGAAATGGTAAATATATAGATGAGGCATGAGGGGGTTAACCAAAAGCTCTTTTGCTTCCATCAACATCCTTGGGTGCGAGTTTACACATTGTAGATTAGTCATGAATTGGCCAGGAGCAATTCTATTAACTCTGATGCTGAATTTTTTTGTAATGCTAACTACCTATCAGAGTACAATAAAGTTATTAGAATGAGAAAATATGTTAAGCAACCTATGAATATGATGTACAATTTTATAATGTAAAATTGTCCCAAGAGCAATAAAGTCATGAATTGGCCAGGAGCAATTCTATTAACTGAGACATGGATTTGATATCAAGTTGCTTTGTACAAGTTAGCAGCTTGGTTAGCTCAAACAAGCCAAAATCGGTAATGGAAGGATGTAAAAGAGGAAGGCCATGACGGCTACTTTCATTGATTGAATGGGGGAATCCCCAAAACCCTATTGAGTGACTAAGGATCAATCAAGGCTTATATAGTCCAATGTCACACGTCTATCACGTGATGGCAGCTAGCATTATTACAGCAATGTCCCAAATTAAGGTGAAATGACAAAGTAAGGAAGCAAAGAAGGAAAACTGAGAAAATGAGCATATGAAGTGCTATGAAATGCACATGATATTCTCCATATCCCCCATTCAAGTTGGACTTGGGGAGAATCCAACAAGTCCTAACTTGGAAGAGTTGTAGAGATGCTGCTTTTCACCCAATGGCTTGGTCATAAGATCAGCTAATTGAATGCCAATCCTAATTTGTTGGGGAAGAACAAATCCATCTTGCAGTCTCTCATGAACATAGTGGCAATCAATACGCAGATGCTTGGTTCTTTCATGAAAAATCGGGTTTTCAGCAATGTGAAGAGTTGCCTTGTTGTCACAAAATAGAGGGATAGGTCTAGGAACCTTGATCATAAGAGCATGTAGAAGTCCATCAATCCAAACTAGCTCACTGGTAGTCATGGACATACTCATGTATTCGGCTTCCGCTGAAGATTTAGAGACTGTATGTTGCTTCTTTGTCTTCCAAGACACAAGAGAAGTACCAATAAACACACTATAATCAGTAAGAGACCTGGTTGTGAACTGGCAGGCCCCCCAATCAGCATCACAGAACCCTGTGATTGTAAAGGAAGCCTTGTTTGAGTAATGAAGGCCAACATAAAGAGTTCCTTTTAGATATCTAACAACATGTAATGCAGTTTCATAGTGTGGCTCCCTTGGTTGAGTCATGAATTGACTTAGGTGTTGCACAACATAGGAGATGTTTGGTCTAGTAAGTGTTAGAAATAACAACTTACCAATCAATCTTCTATAGGATTCTTCATCCTGCATCAGGGTCCCCGAATCTGTTGATATCTTTAAACCTCTTGGAAGAAGGAATAAAGCTGGTTTGCAATCAGTAAGCTTGCAATCTCTCAATATGTCAACAATATATTTTCTTTGATGTAATAAGAGGCCTGAGTTATCTCTGTATAATTCCAATCCCAGAAAGTATCTAGCTTCACCAAGGTCCTTGATTGTAAATTCTGAATGCAAGGCATGTTTGGTGTGTAATATAATCTTCTCATCATCACTAGTAAGGAGCAAGTCATCCACATAGACAAGGGCTATTACCACCCATGTACGCACCTTCTTGACAAAAAGAGAATAATCTTCTGCAGATTTCACAAAGCCAAGCTTCAAAAGAAACTTGCTTAATTCAACATTCCATTGCCTTGAAGCCTGTTTCAGGCCATAAATGGATTTGTGAAGCTTACAAACCTGTCCTGGTTGACCAAGAGTGAATCCCTCAAGAGGTTTCATATATACTTCTTCATCTAGATATCCATGCAAGAATGCATTGTTGATATCAAGTTGGTGCAGAGGCCAATTCTTCATGGTAGCTACTGCAAGCAACACTCTAAGGGCATGTTTGGTATCAACCAAAATCAGGAATGCGAATGGGAATGGATGATTCCCATTTTAGTGTTTGGTACGTCAAAATCGGGAATTAAATCCATTCCCGGTAATCCTCCCATCCCCATTTTTTATCCCCTTTCATTCCCTAAAAAAACCCAGGGAATGGGTGATTCCCAATTTCATACAACCCCCCATCTTCATCCATCTCCTTCTTGGATCTCCACCTCCACCGCCCATCGGCCGTCTACCTCCTCCGTCCACTGCTACCACCACCGCGCCGCCGCCTTCGTCCAGATCTACAGCGCTGCCGTCACCACTGCAACCACCATCGTCCACTGTCGTCGTTGTCGTCGCCACCACCATCGCGCGCCCAGATCTGAAGTCGTCGCCGTCGTCCTCCAGTCCTCCAACGCCATCGCCACTGCTCTCTCGATCCCCGTCGAATCCAGGCCTCTCTCTCTCTCTCTCTCTCTCTCTCTCTCTCTCTCTCTCTCTCTCTCTCTCTCTCTCTCTCTCTCTCGATCTGGTGCTCCTCCGTCGCCGTCGCTGTCGCCACTGACTCTCTCTCGATCCCCGTCGAGTCCAGATCGACCGCCGCCCTCCGTCATCCATCCTCCGACCTCTGGTTGGGTCGAATTAGGGTTTCCTCCCTCAACCACCCACCATCCAAGTTCTGTAAATTGGTTAAAATTTGTTTATCTTTTTGATGAATTTGTGAAATTGGAGGTTGATTTTGTGTATTTTTATCCTTAATTTAAAAGATTGAATTGGTTTGTTCTTGAATTTGATAATTTGAAAGATTGAATTTTTAGATGTTTAGAGGTTGGATTTGGGAATTGTTCATTCCCGATATCATACCAAACAACATGCCTTGGAAATCACTCATTCTGACTTTTGATTCCGATTCCGATTCCCATTCCCATTCCGATTACTACATTTATACCAAACGAGGCCTAACTGTAGTAAATTTTGCTACTAGTGAAAAGGTGTGCTTATAATCTTTTCCTTTGACTTGATTATAGCCCTTTGCCACCAGACTTGCCTTGAATCTCTCTACATTCCCATCAGGTCTATACTTAACCTTATAGACCCATTTGCTTCTAATTGCTTTTTTACCATAAGGTAAATCAGCCATGCTCCAGGTTCTGTTTACTTCTAAGGCTTTCAACTCTTGCTGCATACCTATAACCCAATTAGGATCACTAGCAACCTGAGAGTACTAAGAAGGTTCATATACTACACTCATCATGGCAAAAGTGTCAGCATAACTAGGATCCTTTGTGACAATGGGACCCAAACAAGCCACTAGGAAGGGCTGAGACATGGAATGATGTCTTGTGTCTGAACACACAAAGTCATTCAACTTTTGCAGGCCTGGTTATGGGTTTTGTGGACCGTCTTAATGGAGGAAATTCGACAGGATCCTGAAAAAACTCCTCAAATGTTTGTGGAGAGTACTGAGGTGTGGGATGTGACTGAGATGAGCCTTGACTCTCTGGACTAGGTGTGTCCTGAACAACATCATTTTGATGACTAGAATATGAGGGATTTTCCATCACTATAGGAGCCATAAAATCATCATGATCATCTGTTGGATTCACCAAAGGGAGGCAAGGCGTTGGTGTTTCATGACCAGCAATCTCATTTTGATTCATTTTGAAAGGGAAAAGATTCTCCCTGAATATCACATCCCTGCTTATAAACATGGTTTTCTTTTCAATGTCCCGCAATTTATAAGCCTTTTGCCCATGAAGGTAGCCCATGAAAGCACACTTTCTGGCTCTAGGACCCATTTTATCTGCTGCAAAAGGAGACATTGATGCCTAGCATAAACAACCAAACACCCTCAGTTCATCATACTTAGCAGGTTTCTAGAACAATCTCTCATAAGGAGTATCCCAACTCAAAACTGCACTAGGAAGCTTGTTGATTAAGTGTGTTGCTGCCAACACACACTCACCCCAGAATCTGATAGACAAGCCTGCATGAATTCTCAAGGCCCTAGCAGTATCAATGAGGTGTCTGTGCTTTCTCTCTACCCTCCCATTCTGTTGAGGTGTGTAAGGTACATATTTTTTTATGAAGAATCCCATTCTCTAGCAAATAAACCAATACATTGCCTTTGCAAAAACTCTGTGCCATTATCTGTTCTAACACACTTCACCTTTCCTCCAAACTGTGTCTTGACATAGACAATGAAATCAAAGATCACCTTAGGCACCTGCAGTTTATCCTTCAACAAGAAGGTCCAAGTTGTTCTAGAATAGTCATCTAGAATAATTAAAAAATAAGTAAAGCTTGTAAAGGCTCGGATTTTTAAATCCTAAATTTTTGGAAAAAAAGAAAAATCAAAATGAATTTAGAAGTGGAATTTAACGGAAAACTCGCTAACTCGGATTTTTGAACTCTTAAAACGAATCCCGACCCAATTTTGAAATTTTGAGATTGATTTCGTCTTTTCACCTCGGGATTGAGAACGCCTTCGGATTTCAATATCCTTTTTGGATTTGAGAAGTTTGTATCGGATCGATTTGAGATAAGGTCGAGTGAGCGGGTTTTGAAATTTAAATCCGGGTAACTTAAATTGATTTTGGGACCACATGATCCTTGTCTCCTTACTCCTCCACATGTTTGATTTCAACAACCTCCCTTTGGCCCTCTTTGTCGACAACAGCAGCTAGGTAGTAGTATCTTTCACCTTCTCCAACTCTCCATTTCTATTCCTGAGTTAACCTCCACACACACCCCTTTTCCCTCCAAACAATTGTTCCCTAAAATTGGCAAAAGTCAAAAGTCAAACAAAACTTGTAAAGCCCCTTTTTCTGATTTCTACAAGGGATCCCTTCACACCTACAATCAAACAACCCCACTACTGTTGAAACTTGAAACCACTCTTTACAAATGGAACAAACTAGAGATGCAACCTATTCTTAAAAAATCAGACAACCCTCTCCACATTTCACTTTCACTTTCAATCCCCTCCTTCTCCCTTGTGAGGATGCCGAGAGCATGGAAACCCCTCTCCTCCTCTAATTTCAGTCACCACCACCTCCCTCCACCACCACATCGTTACTTCCATCACCACCCTTCCACCGCCACTGCACCACCGCAACCACCGTCCCATCTTTCGCTCCTGTTTTTCCGAGCTGAGAGCCCAGTGCACACCCACCTCCTTTTCCTTCTTCCAATGCGAGCAGCAGCCCAGCCTTTCCTCAGCTTCCTTCTCGACGTCTCCGAGCGACCAGATCCACCAGTGGAGTCCCCGGCAACCGAGCGCAGCCTCCTCCCCGTCCTGTTTTCGGTTTCGTCGCGGTAATGTCTCGACTCCTCTCGACCTCTCTTCTTCACCTCTTATCAACCTAAATCTTCCTCCTTTAATCTCCCGCACCTCTCCCAGGAACTCCCGGCGAGAGTCTGACCTCGACGCGCCCCGGACGCCACCTCCTCGAGCCAAGCTCCGGCGAGACGAAGGCCCTCGGTGAGCCTACTTCTTTCCTTCTTCTTCCTTTCGTTTCCTGTTCGTGTGTGAGTATGGGTGTCGATGTCGTGGTCGGAGTCGGAGTTGGGAACCGTCGCCGGCGAGCTCCCAAGCTCCCTCTCCCTCCTCTTTCTCTATCGCTTTGTTCAAGTTTCCTTTGTCTGCTGCTTTCGAATAGGAGAGGAAGAAGAAGAATGGGCCCCACCGTTCCACCTTGGCAGCCACATGGCATGGGGCCCTCTTTTTTTTTTTTTTTTTAATTCCGGCTTCCAATCAAAATGGAAAGGAGAAGGATAGATTCTTTTTTGGCCTAATTTTCTAATTCCTTCCTTTCTAATCTTTGAGCCTAATTTGGTTTTAAAAAGAGAAACGATTTTGGGCCTATTTTACCAAATGAAAATCGATTTTGGGTAAATTCTAAAATAAGGTACTTGGTTTGGGGATTTTACAAAATGAAGGGGGTTAGTTTATAATTCCTATAAAATAAGGGTAGTTGGTAAATTTCATAAAGGGCTGATTTTATTAAATATTAATGGTTGGGGTTTTAAAAAAGGATTTAGAGATATTTTATGAAAATGTTTAAAAGAAAATGGAATTTGAAATATTATATAATGTTATTGAGAAAAATATAAAATCATATCTTGAGATTTAAATAAAATATAATATTATGAGAATTGAAGATTTAAAAAGGGTTTTATCGGATTTAACTCGAAAAAGGGATTTAACGAATATTTTCCAAAGTCGAAATTTCTAACTAGTTGATTCAGATTTTAAAGCGGTTTCGGGACTAACTCGGGAATTATGTGATTGGTGACTAACTAGCAAGATTGATGTGAATGGTTGACTAATATCATGATTGGTGTGTACTAATGACATGATTGGTTGAATAAAGGCATGATGAAGTGTTAGACTGGTGTATCGTTAATTTATGCTTTCAAGATATGATGAATATGATGAACTTGATATATGTGATATGCGGATATAGTGTGGCGAATACATGAATGTGGCTGAATGGAGTGATGAGAATGATATGGTCTCGTGGAATGTGGCAATATGATGAATGGTTGAACTTGACGTAATGATGATTGCGATATGGTTGCTATTCCCGTTGAATGATATGCTTGAGTGCTTGGATGATTAGACGTAGACTTATATATGTATGTTATGATGTGTATCTAGGTGTTACTTTGTGATTATGAATGATGCATGTCGAATCTTCTATTATGTTGTTCTGCATAACCAGGTGAGTTCCTATATGAGCTCACTCGGATTCGAAAAGAGATCTCCCTGCTTGTAGCCATGTGCATACTAGGTGCTTGCATTCATAATAAAGCATGTCATGTAGTATCTTGTTAGGATTGCACTCATGATTGAGCATTCGTTTACTCATTGCTTTTGTAAACAGAACGAACGTTATATGTGAAGTAACCAGAGTCATTGCTAGGGTTATAGGACGACCTAGTCTCATCGGGTCCCGTCCTGAGTCAATCGAGTCATGAACTTCCTTATATTATGAGATGCATGCGGGCTTTATTGTGGAGCGGGTTGGGCATGCGTGCCGCCCGATTATTGTTGGAATGCATTCACGAGCTGGCCAGTCTCCGCCCTATCGGAAGGGGGTGGAGGTAGGAGAGGGATATACCACTTGGTATTCGGTGCTAATGCCTATCATATTTATGCACTTGATCTTAGGACCATGCTAGCGTGTTAATATTCCGCCTTGCATCTAGAAGCATCTTTATTAGGACTAGCGTGTGTATGTGTCTGCTTGTTTGAGATTACATTGCGTAGGGCTTCGATCTAACACCGCCCCGCATACATATTTTTTAGGTTTATTTTGCAACATGATTGTTCATTGCTTCTATAACGTGGAAACTCTCTTGGGCGATTGCAAAGAAATGGTCTAACCTTAGATTTCGATAAATACGCTTACTGATTTGGTTTTGACCCGGCTCTGCCATGGCACCCTCTTGTATTACACCTTGATTCTACTATTTGCATGACTGTTGGTTTTCCACGCTTAGACTTATGACAGGTATAGGGGACTTCCCCGGGGATTCCAATGATCCCTTCGAATTTTGGGTATGAAATCCCACTTGAAAAACGTTAGAGTAGAATTTCAAACCTTCAACCTGTATTCGGTGCGCAAGATCCTAACGAGGGGTTTCATCCCTTGAAACGTAACCCAGGAATCATAATCTCGGGCCGTTACAAAGCCATTATAAGTAGGAACCTTATAAGGTCCTAGAGATCCATGTGGATCAAGGCAAATAAATCTTCTGCTAAGCTTTCACTCCTGTCAAATGGCAATATGTGATGTTTAGATAATTCACAAGTCTCACAGCCAAAATCACTTAGGATTCTTTTATTAAACACATTCAAATGCCTAGGTTTGGAAATAGAACTGTGCCCCGGTCTAGCATGCATAATATCGAAGTCAACACTGACTTTGTTACAATTTTTTGAAAAACAAAAAGAAACTGATGTCTGTCTCTATTTCCATTGGCTTCATGATCCTCCTTGAACTTCTCTTTCTGGTTCACTTCTGAGATTCTGTACAGGCCATGCTTTCTTTCTCCACACAGCACCACTTTTCTAGTTCTAGGGTCCTATATGTAACTAGACCTGTCAAACGGGTCATTCGGGTCGGGTTTGGGTCGAGTCACTTCGGGTCTCAGGTAAAACTAGTCCCGGGTAAATCAGGTTCCGGGTATTTTCGGGTTGACTCGAATCCGGGTTTGACTGGGTTTCGGGTCATTTCGGGTCGATTTCGGGTTTGTCAATTTTTTCTTTTTTAAATTAAAAAAATCATGATTTGATAGTTTTGCAATAAATTTTAATTATATATAAAAAAAATTTAATTATATATAATTATAAATTAACTGGGTCAATTGGGTTATTGGGTGAATCGGGTCAAAATTACCGGGTCACCGGGTCGAAACCCAGATTACCCAAAAAATTTCCGGTTTGTCGGGTTCGGGTCGAAAAAAATTTCCGACTCGAAATTTCCGAGTTCGGGTCGGAAATTTTTCGGACGTTCGAGTCGGGTCACCGGGTCGAGTTGTGTTTTGATAGGTCTATTCCCAACTGATAATAAGTTGTGCTTGAAGTCAGGCACCATAAGAATATCATTCAAATTTACTCAGTCTGATATCTTCTGATTACCCATCTCAGTTACAGATTTGATTGTGCCATCAGGCAGTCCAATATGAACCGCTTTACTGATCCTAGATTTGTTTAAAAGACATGAGGATGCAGATACCATATGATCTGTGGTACCCGTATTCACAATCCATTCATATGAAGCAGTAGAAACTGCAATAGAATTGACATTAGAGTTTTCCATTTCACCTGCAAAATTGGCAAAAGAGTTCTCACTGAGACTCTTTCCCTACATTTTCCTCATAATCTCTTGGTAAACAGCATTCACCATAGCAGATTCAACATGATTTGAACCTCCTTTGTCATAGACAACATCATCCAGAGGACTATTTTCATGAGCTAAGTTCCTGGAGCCATCCCCTTCATTAAATCCTCTATTAGATTCCACATTCATAGCTCCTCTGCTAGCCTGATTTCCCTTTTCCTTATCCCTGGTGGACTTAAACCAATCAGGATATCCATGAATCTTGAAGCATTCACTCATAGTGTGCCCTCTCATGTTGCAATGAGTGCACAATTTCTCAAGTTTCCGTAACCTTTTGATCTCCTTCCAATCTTTCTTGAAAGGTTGACTCCCAGTGGCCCCTGTAGGTGGATTATTCTGTGCATGTTTCCCAGCAGCAAAAGCACTTGAATTAGTAGAGCTACCTCATGTCCCTCTAGAGACTGGATTGCCATTTTCCACGTGCTGAAGAATATAATAAGCTCTATTCAAGGATGGTGGAGGGTCCATGGCCAATATCTGATTCTTAGCAGCTTCATATCCATCGTTCAGACTCATTAGAAACTGCATCAGCTTGTTTCTAGAGTCAATATATGCAATTTTCTTAGTCAGATTGCAAGTGCATCGAGCAATAGCACCACAAGAGCACTTTGTTACACTTTCTAATACTTGCAACTCATCCCAAAGACGCTTCAAGGTGTTGTATAAATCTGCAAGACTCATATTACCCTGTGAGACCTTATTGAGTTTCTTCCTGACTCTAAAAATCATCGGAGCATTTGATTGACTAAAGCGTTCCACCACTTCATCCCACAATTGTTTAGCAGAGTGAACAAACATAAAACTCTCAGCAATGTTCTTTGCCATAGAATTTAATAACCAACACCTTACCATGAAGTCAGCTCTAACCCACCTCTATAGATGAGGTGATTCACTCGTTGGTTGTGCACATGAACAATTGATGAAACCGAGTTTGCTCTTTTCTCCTAGAGCCATAGTCACACCTCTGCTCCAAGTCATGAAGCTTGAACCATCGAATGGAATAGTTACGAGTTGTGCCCCTAGATGATCAGAATTCGACAAATAAAGAGGATCATTGATGTTACCTTGAGCTGCCATTTCGTCTTCAGGTGGTCTGTTGTCTACAGGATCACTTTCAGTGCCACTGAACATGTATAATCCGTGATCAGATTGCCAAAAAAAGGATTGAATCCCTTGCGCTCTGATACCATGTAAAGTTGTGTGCAACTCGGTTAGCTCAAACAAGCCAAAATCGGTAATGAAAGGTTCTAAAAGAGGAAGGCCATGACGACTACTTTCATTGATTGAATGGGGGAATCCTCAAAACCTTATTGAGTGACTAAGGATCAATCAAGGCTTATATAGTCCAATATCACACGTCTATCACGTGATGGTTCCTAGCATTATTACAACAATGTCCCAAATTAAGGTGAAATGACAAAGGATGCAAGCAAAAAAGGAAAACTGAGAAAATGAGCATATGAAATGCACATGATATTCTCCATATCCCCCATTCAAGTTGGACTTGGGGAGAATCCAACAAGTCCTAACTTGAAAGAGAGATAGAGATGCTGCTTTTCACCCAATGGCTTGGTCATAAGATAAGCCAATTGAATATCAGTCCTGATGTATTGGGGAAGAACAAATCCATCTTGCAGTCTCTCACGAACATAGTGGAAATCAATACGCAGATGCTTGGTTCTTTCATGAAAAACTGGGTTTTCAGCAATTTGAAGAACTGCCTTGTTGTCACAAAATAGAGGGATAGGCTTGGGAAACTTGATCATAAGAGCATGTAGAAGTCCATCAATCCAAACTAGCTCATTGGTAGTCATGGACATGCTCCTTTATTCGGCTGCTGCTGAAGATTTAGAGATTGTAAGTTGCTTCTTTGTCTTCCAAGACACAAGAGAAGTACCAATAAACACACTATAACTAGTAAGAGACCTGGCTGTGAACTAGCAGGCCCCCCAATTAGCATCACAGAACCCTGTGATTGTAAAGGAAGCCTTGTTTGAGTAATGAAAGCCAACAGAAAGAGTTCCTTTTAGATATCTGACAACATGTAATGTAGCTGGATAGTGTGGCTCCCTTGGTTGAGTCATGAATTGACTTAGGTGTTGCACAACATAGGAGATGTCTGGTCTAGTAAGTGTTAGAAATAACAACTTACCAATCAATCTTCTATAGGATTCTTCTCATCCTGCATCAGGGTCCCTGAATCTGTCTATATCTTTAAACCTCTTGGAAGAGGGAATAAAGTTGGTTTGCAATCAGTAAGCTTGTAATCTCTTAATATGTCAACAACATATTTTTTTGATGTAATAAGAGGCCTGAGTTATCTCTTTATAATTCCAAGCCAGAAAGTATCTACCTTCACCAAGGTCCTCGATTGTAAATTCTGATTGCAAGGCATGTTTGGTGTGTAATATAATATGCTCATCATCATCAGTAAGGAGCAACTCATCCACATAGACAAGGGTTATTACCACCCATGTAGGCACCTTCTTGATAAAAAGAGAATAATCTTCTGCAGATTTCACAAAGCCAAGCTTCAAAAGAAACTTGCTTCATTCAACATTCCATTGCCTTGAAGCCTGTTTCAGGCTATAAATGGATTTGTGAAGCTCACAAACCTGTCCTGTTTGACCAAGAGTGAATCCCTCAGGAGGTTTCATATATACTTCTTCATCTAGATATCCATGCAAGAATGCATTGTTGATATCAAGTTGGTGCAGATGCCAATTCTTCATGGTAGCTACTGCAAGCAACACTCTAACTGTAATAAATTTTGTTGCTTCGTATGATATTTCTTTTTACACATTGTTAAAAAGCAAACAACAAATAGAGGAATTATATCATGTGAAGCAATTATGTGACTCATAGAGTTGGAATTATATGTATCGGGTTTGATCATATTAAATTATAACAAAAAACATAAGCAAACTTAAATGACACGAGGCCAAGGAATTAGTTACACCTTAATGATAGTTTAGGAGATCGAGGCAACTATGAAGGTATTTTTTTAGAATATCTGAATTGGTGCTAACTAATATATTAAATGTACATAATCTTTGGATCCAAGCAATAGGTTTATCTGAGCAATAGGACGCTTTGAAGGAGTGTTATCTGAGTCAAAAAGGGTTAGTCCGAGCGGGAAGAGGAGGTTGGAGGCATATCATTTTAACTTTCATGTTTTGTCTCTCAGTGTTCTCGGTCCTTTTGTTTATCATCTTGTTTTATTGTCGATTTTTATTATTTTCTGCATGGTTTTATTTGAATGATAATGTGTCTTTTCTTCCTTCTATGCCACTATTAGGTCACATCCAAAACGGAATAGGATTCTCTCCTAATGAGAGATCTCCTAATATCTACCTAATAAGTCAATAACAACTATTAGATTTAATGAAGGGGTGAGATTAGAGATCAATAATTAATTACTTAACTATTAAATTAAAAAAAGGACATCCCTGACCCGAGCTCTTCCGCTAGTAAGTAAAGTCAAGTGTGACAGAGTCCAAATCTGAGGTTTTCACTTTGTTCCCCAAGGATTTCCTATGTCGCCTCTACCGACTGGTAGATGAGTTGCCGCACATTGCTCCGGTTCTATCATCATTTATGCTCCGATTCTGTCATCATTTATGCTAGTCTTTGACTTTAATTGCACTTTTGTAATTTGGTGGCTCTGTCTGTTGTTGTTTTTTTGTCTTTATCTTGTTTGACGGGTTATCCATCGCCAAGTTCTTCGGCCTTTCGACCCCCGGGCATGTCCGGGCGTCGAATTCTTACTTAATCAAAAAAAAAAAAAAAGTAAAGCCAAGTGAAGGATCCCTGGGGCATTACTAAGGAGCCCAGATCAGGGAGGGTGCGGGTGTTTTCGAGGGGAATACAATGGAGCTATAGTCGTAGGCAACCGAATAAGGTGGCGGATAGCCTTGCGTTGAGACAACCAACAGATTGTTTCTTTACTAGTTTTGAAACTTTTTTCTTAGGATATTGTTGCTAGAATTAAATTTCAACTCATCCTGATAAAAATTCATTTGGAACTATGAAAGTAGCTTGGATAAACCGTGGTCTTTGTAAAAAGCATGATTCGGTGTACTAGAATCATTTGCCATTTTTCCAAGTGCAGCAACCAAATTTCAAAATGAAATTCGGTCCCTTTCGGTTCGGAACCGAACCAAACCGAAGTCAAACCGGCTACAAACCGAACCAAACCTATTAGTTTAGGTTCGATTTTCGGTTTTATTTTTTGGGATTTCAGTTTTCAGTTCGATTTGATTCGGTTCGGTTCGATTTTAGGCCGATGATGAACACCCCTTGTAAGCCATTATTTCATATTTTCATACGGTTTGTTTCTTCTAATCTATTTTTTACTTGAATTGTGTATTTATTAAAAATTAGGGCAAGAATAAAGGGAGGAGAATATGTAGTTGTATTCCATTGAATTGTTTGTGGAGTATCCACCAATACAATATATATGAGTCATATCCTTGGGTTCCAAGTATAAGATAAATCTATCTATAAAAGGCAAAACTCTATCTAAGTAAAGTGTATATCTTTGTATATCCACATAATAATATTATAACACCCCCTGGATGTACAATCTTTATTTCGCCAACTGCCTCGTTAAAAACCTAGCTATGAAAACCCAATAAGACAAAACCATAGGTTAGAGAAAAAGAGTGCAGCCTTCTATTGTACGCTCTTGTTGTTCTGCCTCATTAAAAACCTTGTCATGAAAACCCAGTGGGATAAAACTTGATCGAAGGGAAAAGAATGTAATACGTGTATACTCTCCCTGAATTCAACATCCTCCTAGAAGTCTTCTCATTCCTCTTAATGTCGCCATCTTCATGAGCTTATGGTCGAATCTCAACATTGTCTTTGATGTGTATAAGCTGGAATGTCTTCGTGATTGACTTTGACGTGCTTGACTTCCATGGATTGGTGTTGGACTGCTTTAGATGCACAAGCTGAAGGTACTTCAGGACCTAGTGTGATTTTCATTGTTGAAATGGGGGATCTAATGTATTAAATGATGCTTAAGTTGCCTCGTTAAAAACCTTACCTTGGAAAAAACCAGTGGGATAAAAACCAAGCTTAAGGAAAAGAGTACCACTTTGTATGGTACTTCGGGTCCTATTAAAATGTCACAACTTTCACAATTATATTTAATTCAAGTACTCTAATAAGGATCTTTAACCAATTGTACATGACATGACTTTGACAATAATGCTTCAGGCATTTTCAATCGATTCTTTATATTTATATGGGTATGCACCTACAACGTCCGTCATTTACATTTGGAGCTAAAATTATATTCACTCCTGATGAATACATTCTCATGTAACCTTTAATTGGCTTTTGTGCAATCAATTTGGCTTTATATTTTCCTTTGTACGAACATCCACTTAAAACCAATTGATACTACACTTTTCAATGTTGGAGCTACATGTCCAAAAACTTCATGCTTAAATAATCCATCTTTGCATGGATTATTTCTTTCTAGAATTTAGAATATACAATGTATCCTTACGAGGGGATTTACCCCGTTAAAAACCTTTCTTTGGAAAAACTCAAACGGGACAAAAATCAAAGTTAAGGAAAAAAGTACAACTTTTCTCTCCCTCAATTTAGCATATAAATCATCTATTTTCTTTTTTTTTGGTCAAGAAAATCATCAATTTTCTAAAGACATTGACTTCTGGACTTAATATAATTTCACAATCTAATCAAAGATGAAAAGATCATTTGTCTTCATATTGTAATATATCTATCTTTATACACTCAAACTACAGGTTGAGATATTTTCAGAGTTTTCAACCAATTTCCAACTAATCATCTACTTATTGGATATCTTATGAATTGTTCAATAAACCAATCGCATTACTTCTGTTTAGAAGCTCTAATTATTCTTATCAAGCACTTCAAGTGCAAACTTAGGTATGTGCCATCAACGATAATCAAGGATCTGGTTATAATCAATTCGAACACTGTCAACGTTCATGAAATCTTTTCAGGAGTTTTATACTAGTGAACATATCACTTCTGTTTGAAGTTACTACTAGAACCTCGATCTAAATCATGCTAGTGCATTTACTAGTGTCTTTACTAGTCTGTTTGCTACATAGTTCATTGAACTTTCGGTTCACTTCTCTTCCATGCACTATATTACTTCTTGATCTTCTTTTCCTCTCCCCCTAAATACCGAGTCTTTTATCATCCGTGATAAACTCTAGGTATTTTATCATCTATTGGTACTCAATTCTCCATATACATCAACTTGCTTGATTTACATCAACTTAGTGTAATCTGGGGAGATTTCGATACCTATACTAAACATGTAAATACCAAGCTCTCTACTAGAGATAAATTACAAGAAGGAGAATTTATTCTATTGTTGACCGAAATCGAATGAATCTATTGATATTCATGCATGCTTGTTAGCTATTATTGACGACTCTACTGGGTCATTCCATGCGTTAGCATTATCCTAAATGATAATCTCATAAGTAACGAATTCACTTGGTTGATTTAATCGTCAACTTCTCAATGCTCTTTTATCCAACATATTAATTTCATTGATAGCATTTCCATATTATATCCATATTGCCAACATGAGTAATCTATTTATTATATGTCTGGTCTTCTTTTGACATCCTCGACTAGAGGAAAAATCACTGCTTCTGGCAATTATCGGCTTTCATGATCCCAACTTATATGTCATCACTCCTTCCCTTTAGAGTGTTTTGACACTCTTCTAGAGTCATCTTCTCATATAAGTTTTACTGCTTGGTTATATCCATAGGCCTTCGAGGACTAGTTTTGATGCTCTTTTAGAGTTATGTATAAAGTTCAATTATGCCAAGTATAGGCTTTATACAAATACTGATTAGTTATTTCATCATGAAAACTTCAGGTTTTCCATATCATCAGATACCAAGCTTTAAACCATTCTAATATTTTTATATGATGGGAGTCGACTCATACTCTTCTAGAGTCATCTTCCTTGACTTGTTCTTCCACATTCTTCTTCATGTGGGAGTCGACTCATACATGATTATGTATAATCATTTTCAAAAATTATGACCAGTATCCTAACAACAGTCGCGCGCACCGTATCCTCTTCATTTCCTCTGCTAGAGGTAACAATATATATTGCATCTGGCAATAAGAGAGGTTGTTATGAACCACATGTCATTTAGCTAACTATTTATTTGAGTTCTACCATACCCAAGTAGATTAAGAACAAGATTCCAAAATAAAGAGTCTCCGGGCTCTCGTGAACTAATTTTATTAATGTCATACAATTTAACAAGGATGTGCTACAAACTCTTTTCCCAAATCATCATTTGTTGAATAAAATTGGCATTATCTACCCATAATTGTTTCTTCAAGAAACATTTCCAATGCATATTCATATACATAAAATGCAAATCAAATCAAATAGATAAATAAAATAAAGATTTCGTGTACCTTAAAATAGCCAATTTGAACTAATAACAAACCAAAAATGGTAGAGTTTACATAATCAAAGGTGTTGGATCATTTAGGCTCTTCATTCAATAGATATCGTTTATTAACACTAATGACACAAATAATCTTTGTCAATATAAAATTACATATGTTTATAGCATAAAAACTCTTAACAAGTTGTTTCTTCTGGAAACAGTTTGAGTTTTGAATTAGAAAAAGTAAATTGAGATATATACACCTCACAAGTAAATAACAAAAGTAATCTCAATAAAAATAAACACTCTAAAGATAATTAAAATTTATTTGGCCGCTTCGGGTGGATATCGATTCAGATATTCATCATTTATTTTCAATAAACAATATCATTCACAGATAGATTAATATGTCAACTTAAAGTGATAAGTTCAATAATTATCTCCAATTTCAATTTCATGCAATTTAAGTTATATACAAATCAACTTCATAACACATAAATAATGTCAACTTCTGGTGACAAGGAATCGAACAGGTTTAACCACTTCAGGAGTTTATATTTCACCTTCTATGAAACAAATCATATATGAAATAAGTTACAAGTACAAGATGGAATAAAAAATATCATCTTAGCTCATCACTACAAGTATACAAAGGCAAGGCTAATATTTTAATCGATGCATGATGTCGTTATTTATTTATCAACTTATCAATTCATTTAGATATCATTTATCATGTATTCATCCAATATATGGTCAATTTACCCAATAACCATATCTATATGCATCATCAACCTCAATCGTACATGATTTATCAATGCTCTGAAATCTTATATATCAAAGTATATTAGCACTATGGCATGATTAATGATATAAAATCTATATGTTCAATCAATGATGTCATTTTGCAATTAGCAACTAAATTAAAACATGATAATCCATATTTAATGTACGAGATCAACTCATAACACATATATATATATATAATCACTTATAATCAAGAGGCACAAAAATCATAACTCAAATATATGATGTTTAGGCTTACCTGACCGCAAGCTCGATCCCATATACCAATATTGAGAAATCGGTCAAACTCCATCACGAGCCTTAAAGTTGAGCCTATCACAAATAGGCTCACTACCAAGTAGAGTTCAATCTTCTAAGGTTCAGCTCCTTTTACCATGAGATCCTAGTGTGGATTTGTGGACAAACCAATCGCATGACACCACCCATCACCAAATCAAAATATTGATAAATTATAATCATGGTTTATTTAAAACACATACCATATAACATAATTCTATCAATCCTTATGTATAAGACCTTAAACATTTTGAAATTCTAATTAATCAAGTAAGGAAAGTCAACGTACCTCTTTTGTGATCAACACTTACATAATCACACCCCGAAACAGATTTACAATATTATCATAATGCCTTATTTTTATTAACTTTCCAATTGGTGATAATCTATCTTTATTCATTATCTACTTCGAGAGATATGACTTTTCATCTACTTCAGGAGATGATGATAAAAAATATAATATACAAATAAAATAAAACAAAACAATAATAATTACTCATCATTGTAACACCCCCTTTTATAACCCGAGGGAATGTCACAGCGCCAGTGATTACTCGGACTTTAATGTCTTTGTAACCACCTTAGGCTTATAGGGACATGCAACCATGCTCCCATAAACAAGATGATAATAACTAATAAATGAAATACAATTAAATAGCGGAAGAATAAAAATAACTCTTTAATAACATGTCCTCTCAAATTGAGGATTTAACTTTACAAGTTGACAATATTACAGCGAAAGACTTTTAAATGAAATAAAATATTTAAACACACATACAATATATCTAGAAAATTTAAACTTAAAATACAATGTTTAAAAGTAACTTAAATGTCTTCTCATCTTCTTTTATCTTCTCTTCTGAGACTCGACCTAAACCTGCGAAAACTGGTCTGGTATCCGTAATGAAGGACACCAGCCATCCAAATAGAGGACGGTTAGTTCGCAAGAACTAGCAAATGACGGCTCGAAAACTGGGACTTCTCTGAATCCAGACCCAGTGACCATAATACGGTATGAATCTAAACTCAAATGTGATTATTGAGAATATTCTGTAAAGGCTTAACTTTTGAAAACACGACTCCTGAGACACGGATAACCCCGAAGGATTGAGTAACAAAAGATGCGAGTGACGAGCACTCTTAGGAACCATACTCCGATTACAGATGGAATATGATATAGCTTGAATTAATTGTGATCATTATAAAACATTTTTCTCACTATGTTAACCAGATGTATATATATCACACACTTCGCTCACTTCCTCACGTCAAGTAGCTTAAAACAGTTTGATATAACACACTTCACTCACCTCCTCACATTGAGTAGCTTAAACACAAAGTTACACACTTAACACGTTTACGACTTTTATTATCAGTTGAAAGATTTCCAACACACTATTTGTTATAATATGATACTGGCCCCGCTCTCACTAGCAGATAGCAGCCTACTACCGGAGGTAGTTTAACATTTCTCTACGCAAATGATGATACCGGCCCCGCTCTCACTAGCAGATAGCAGCCTACTACCGGAGGTAGTTTAACATTTCTCTACGGAAATGTGTTAGTTTCATGAAACCCTTTATAGACCGGGCACACACAGTCCCGACCTGTTTCCATTATTTTTATTACTTTACATACTGCATTCACTTTACTCTGCATTGATTGACACGTTTTTGATTGACACGTTTTATTTGATTGATCTTGGTTCAGTTGAGTTCCAATCGTAACACACAATCCTCACATTGTTAACTATTTACTTTTACTTAACCTAGGTGATCACACAACACACGATAACCCATGTTATTTATAGGTAACATGGATGCCAAATGAAATTAAAACAATTAAAATAAAAGGATGGAAACATTAAAGAAAAAGGCGTGTTCCATTCCTAACCAATCAGCATGAAAGAACAAGAATAAATCATGCTTTAAATAAACGGTGGGTAACTATATTATTATTATCTTATTTTAAGGTCACCCAATTAAACTTGCGAAATCCAAACTGAATGGTAAATAAATCACACAAGCAGATGAACTGTAATTTATTTTAAATAATTTGGCAAGCAATCAAATGAAAGAAAACAACAAGACACGAAGGCACCAATTGAGCGGAAAGGCTCGAAAAGTCACTTGCCTGATTCGTCTTGTTGGATTTCGGTACCAACTATGGACTTCAAAGCACTTGGTGACGGGGTTAACGAAGTCTACGAATGAATCAATGCTATCTTCTTTGGAATCTTGACTCATTGTGGATGGGTAAGGATTTGAAGATAACGCCACAAACAGGCCTCAGCCGGACAGCCCCCTCTCGCAGCTTCAACAGTGGTTTTGGGCGATCTTCCGGCGGCCCGTTCTCCTTGCACATAGCTCCGTTTGATGCTTATGACCTATCAAACTGACGAGTGCAAACTCTACTTCAGCGTGGTTGTATTTGTATTGTCGGAAGGTGAAAGAAAATGTCGAGACAAGTGCCTGAACAGTGTCTGCGATTTAAACAAAACAGGACACGCACACACATGCCTGGTTAGGTAAGTTCGACAACAATTCGACGTCAATTAAGGACACCGAAAAGGGGTCTTTCAAACTTACCACTGCTCATTGATGTGTAAGGTTTCTGTGGAATTGATTCGGGGTCGAAGGCGTTGAGCTATGGCTGCGGAAATGTGGACCAACGCACATGAACTAGATTAGTTTAGAATCCTGACAGACCTTTGAACATACTTTCATAACTCCTTCGTATGAAATCGGAATTAAGAAAAACTGAAAGTTTTGGAAACTAGACTTACCGAGCTTCGTTTTGATATAAAGAACAGGGGGTTTGAGCGAAAGACGACGGAGAACGGGGTCCCGCAAGTCGTCACAGTTTTCGCTCAATCCGGAATTTTCCTGGGCACTTGCATCCGCCTTGATGCTTCTAAAAATCTTGAATCATTTAGAATTTGACCAAGACTTGTGAATAAAAGATGTAGTACACGGAGTTGTCTTTGAAACGTGCTATCAACGGATAGAAACGACCCATCACAGCCTCCTAGGGACATCCCGCAAGAACCTGTCGACAGTTGCTATAGTCACAAACGCTGCTGTATTTCGGCTTCCATAATTTCCTAATTCCAGATCGGAATTGAATGAACTTAGAGTAAATGGAAAGTAGACTTACAGATCTACGATTTCGTATAAAGAATTTGAAATTCCGTGGAGAAACGAGAGAGAACGAAGGGTCGGAAGTTGCTGCAGAAACCAGTCGACACAGTGGCCTCAATTCAAAGCTTGAGGCGGCTGCTGTGCTTTGTTCAGAACTGCTTCTGTCAACCGGCTGCGTGATACCTCTCCTGGGCGACTTCCGGGTGCAGTGGTGGACTGGTGGTCGCCTGCGTCGGTACGTTGTGGCCAAAGCTCCGGTGCCGACATGAAATGGCGTTGATCGAGAGGAGATGTAGATGAATAGGGGGTGAGGAACGGGATGCCTACATGAGATATTTACATGGGATTATTAGTTATTACGGAAAAGAGGATCGGGATCAATCTCTCTGAAGGATTTTGTACGCCAACAACCAGATTCACCCGAAACCAAATCAGCCTGAAGAATCGAAACTAATCGTTAAATGCTCGATCTGTTGCACGCAGCAGCTAGATTAGTGTTATTAACTAATCTCCGTGACGGTGTGTAGCTAAATAAATATACGGAAAAAAATATCTTCATATAAATATATATATATATATATATATATATATATATTATATTTATAGACATTTGTTGTATCTATTTAATCGGTATAAATTAAACGCCGTATTGAACTTTAACTAGTTATAAAACTTATATATTATATTTACTTAAAACGGAATACTAAAAGATAATTTGGGGTATTTCAATCATTACATGGAAGATACTTATTGTTTCATCACTACGGGGATGAAATTTATCAATCACATTACGTGATTCACAATATCAATTTCTTTACTTTCATCCACCTCGAGGGATGTAATATTTTCTACTTTGGGGGACCAATTAAATTATTTAAAAACAAAATAATAAATCAGAAAAATCAAATTGTACTTACCCCCATGACGACGCACTTTGGGGATTTAAATTTATTCGATTAATTCAACCACTTCGGGGGTTGATATAATTTTATATTACACATTATTTTCGGGGATGTGTTTGTACTTTACAGGGGCAAAATATGCTGCCCTAAAAGTTTTAGGCCGCTTTCTATAGTTTATATAAAATATACAAGCCAATCTGTGATTTTTAAAATTTTTGGTCTGGTTTCCTGATTAATTAGAAATTCCAACACAAACCTTTCTTCCCCGTTGGAAAATTGCAGAGATGGCGGCGGCGGGTTAAATTGCACATCGGGGCGTCGGCTGCCATTAGAGCTTTATTCCACCGACGATGAAGAGCGCATCGGGATCCTTGGGCATGACAGAAGCCAATTGGTGGGAGGCAGCTTGCAGGTGACGGTGGAAGCCACCAGCAACGGGAAGAACCTTCTCGGGAACATCGGCATCGAAGTCACACCACCTGAGATTCCGATGTCGTATCTGAAGACGAAGCCTCCCATGGCTGCAACAATGCAGGTGACGGTGGTACGAACGGAGTCAGGTTGCCGGGGTAGTCCTTCCCTGTCATAGCAGGGGCTATGCCGACGGCCAACATCTTTTTTCTTCTTCTCGATCTAACGAATTAATTGATTCTGTGAAGGAACACATGACGACGTATGCTTAAAGAATATGCAAAAGAGTTCTCTAAAATCTGCTCGCGAAGGAGGAATCAAATCGACAAAACAACAAATTTTTTTTATCAGGAAAAAGTTCGGGTGAGTATGCTCTACTCGAAAGCATCCTTGCGGATGAGGTCAGTAAAACCGAAATTGTTGCAAATATCAATACCCTGCCAAAGTGGCTAGGGTGTGCAACCTTATCTGCCACTCTATTGCTAAGACAGGGGACATGAATGAAAGAAATTTCTTTCATAGTTGATAAAAGAAATTGTATGTCTGACAAGATGAGTTCGATTTCCCATGGGCATCTGGACTTGTTGTTGAGATGGTTAATAATTATGCTGAAATCTCCTTCAATCTGAATTTTGTCAATATGTAGCTGTAGGGCCAGTTGTACCCCAAGTTTAAGTGCTAGGGCTTCAGCTTGAAGCGCGTTTTTAATACCTAATTGTTTATAGCCTATGTGTATTGGTTGTCCATTCCAGTCCCTGATAATCACACTAGCGGTACTAGTGTTATCAACGAGAGTCAATCCGTCAATGTTGAGTTTGAATGTACCTTTCGGTGGTCTGTGTCATTTGATATGATGGGTTTTTATTCCTCTTTACTGGATGTCTGACGCTTTGTGAATGAAGGGCGGTGGTACCATCTAATGTACTGTCATATTGGTGAGTGTTACTCAAATTTATCTCGTGTATAGTAATAAGTTTCAAAGCGGTGTCCCAAGGAGGGACTGGTACCTGCCTAAACACATGTTGGATACGAATATACCATGTCGTCCACCAAGCGAAAGCAAGTTTACCTAGAGCAGGCTTTGGTAGGTTATTACCAATGAATGACATGATTGGGTTTATATCTCTTGATAGTGTGATTTGGCTGACTAATATGGAGTTTATGTGCACCGGGAATTGGACGAGGGATCTCAAGTATTGACATTCGAATAGTAAATGAACATAATCTTCCACAGAGCAATTACAAGAAATTCTTGATCTTTTATGTCATTTTGACAGTTACCTCTCAAGATATAGTCACTAACTTTGGGAGAGCCTATCAGCTGTGGGAAGGCCATTTTGACAGATTTTCCACAAGAAATTCTTGATCTTAGGTGGGATGTCGAGACGCTAAATCCAAGAGTTGTTGTCTAAGGGGAGTGACGACTCGGCGGCAACCAATTTATATGTGCTAGACGTAGTGAACCAGCCCTCTCGGTTCGGCCACCAATATAACCTACCCACAAAATTTGAAACTAGGAGCGGAATGTCAAGAATTTCCTCCACAATGTTGTGTGGGAGAACATCAAAGAGTTTCTCCTCCCACCAGTTACCTCTCAAGATATAGTCACTAACTTTATCACTGATGTTGTCAATTCTTGGGCAATCATCCCTTAACTGAATAGAAGATGTTGTAATCTAAAATTTGATAGAAGTCTCGGTACCAACCGACCAAATAAGCCCCCTTTTCAACTTATCAATTAAGATTGTAAGTTTCGCCCATTGCCAGGAGGCGGCACCACTTTTCTTATAACAGAGAATATCATCCGATCGAAAATATTTATATGTGATTATTTGCACCCAAACATTATCCGGCTCAACCGGCGTTTTCCCTAGCAGTTTTATTTGTAGTTCTTCATTCATTTCTTTGGATTTTCGAATCCCCATGCCCCCGCATTTCTTTGTTCTACAAACTCTATCCCAACTAATCAGCGGGCGGTGTTGCAAATCTTTATTCTAGAAAAATGTTCTATTGATCTGATCAAGTTCTCTATGAATCGGAGATGGCAGTAAGAAACTCTACATCGTATATAGGGGTTTGACTGATAGATTTGAGTTTATAGGAATAACTCAACCTTGTTGAGATAGAGAGTTAGCACACCATTTACTTAGTTGTTCTCTAGATTTACAAACAATGTCTTCGAAGGTTTCTTTGGTTACTTTACCGTTGATAATTGGACATTTAAGATATTTTTCCAGGGGATTGACGTTGGAAATAGTTAGGTAACTGAAGCGTTCGTGGAATTTCACCTATACTTATTACCTCATTGTGACGACAAAAATGACTAGGAATACCTACAAGCCTTGACCGGCAGGGGTTATGATTAGATTACGTATTTTACTGGTCCAAGCGATGAGGGTGTTATGTTTGGCTCGCGAGGATATGAGTCATTCTGTCGCAGACTTGGGTGGGAGTCAAGTGATTTTCTTATTCCAAGAACGTTCTTCTCCGATCACGGATCTCGAGAACTCAACTCCGGGGGTTTTATGTCCGGGGGATGATAAGAGCTCTTCTGCTTTTCTTATCTTGAAATCGGATCCTTTCCTTTGAGGTCGGAGGGAGGTATTTATAGGGAAACCAAGCGAGCAGCTGGCTGGCAACCTCGTGGTTCTATATAGGACACGTGTAACGCATGCCCACACGCTTAGGGCCATAGGCAATACACGTGGAGCTATATAGAGGTGAGGTGCTTGAGCCAGCGAGCTGCTTGCTAGGATCCCGGAGGGTTACGAGATATTTGGATAATTCACTCTGATTCTTGCACAGGGTTTAGGTCGCTAGGGAAACAGGGGTCAACGTTCTTAGGGGCGCTATGTTTAGTTATTTGGTTTTGATTAGGTACCTTGCTAACGATGGATCTAATGGTGGGACCGGATATCCTTTTGCGTTGGATGACCCATTTATGATGTCATACTTGTGTTTATTTTATAGTCTATTTTCCATGGCATCGTCATATCTCCTCGTATCCAAATCGTGAGTGATACGTCATTCGCGATTAGGCTTCGAAAAATACGATGCTCCCCGCTTAAGGACCAGTTTATTGGATAGGCCTTAGTTGGGCCCATCGTGCACTTCGGCCCACTGGGCGGGGTGGTCCCATAGAGACCTATAAGTATGGTTTTCGCCCTCGCTCTTCCTTATTCCACGTCTCTGAACACTCAAAGAGAAGAAGAAAGAGAGAGGGAGTTCAAGAGTTTCCTGTACTATTCGAAGAAACGAGATCGGAGTTAGGTGGTGGTCCATTCCCAGTTTTCTAAGCTTACCGGCGCTTCTCTTTCGCATTTCTCAAGTGAGTTTTCTCCGATCTTTCTCTTGCCCTTTTTAATTTCTAGGTTTGCGTTATTCTCTTGAGATTTTTAGGGTTAGCTAGAAACACTGAACCCAGTGGTGGAATTACCTTCTTCTAGTGAGGTGCACGTCGGTTATGGGGTGGGGACCGGGGTATGCCTTGGTGCCTCATCCCCCACCTCCTCCGCTGCTATGTCGTTTTATCCCCTACCTTCTCCTTTGTTCCCTTAGTCATAACTGATTTTTATGGAGTGGTAGACGGATACCTAGTAATAGTGGGGTGGTGTCGGAACGGGACAGTGTTGCATTTGAGTTTTTTCGGAAAACCTCCGGCGGTCTCTTCGGGCTTATTGGAAAATCTCCGAGGACAAGGGGCGGAAGAAACCTTTCGTCTCCCCTTTTTGCCTTTCTCAGAGGTGACTTATCGAGAATCGAGAAACCTTTATGGATGAGACGAAAAGGCGTCTTTTAACCGTCATCTTGTAAGGGGGGAGATGTCTTTTCAACGTCCCTTCAAAGGGCGCGTAAGGCGCCAACTTAGGCCTCCAAGAGGGCTTTTGGCGCCAAATTTGCTTAGTCGCGATGTTGAAAAGGTAGTTTCCCCTTGCTGATTTTTCCTTTTACTGCATCTTTTTCCAGGGGATTTTCTTCTAGTTTTTAGAATCACGATGTCGCAAGAGAGCGATAGACATAACCATAGCGTGAGATATGAACATAAGGAGGTTAGTTCTTCGCGAACCGGATCCCAGGTGGATGGCGATTCGGATTCTTCAGCGAGTCCAGCTCCTCCCCCATCGAGTAAGAAACCTCGTGAGGACAAAAGAAAAAGGGTGAACCCCGGGGCCGGCCCAAGTGCGAAGAAACGGAAAATGGCAGAAACCATCAAGCGTTCTTTGAAAAGGGACAACCCGGAGTACTGCCATACCTCGGAATCCATAAACGACTTGGGAAAGGGCGAGTCGTCCCGCATACCCAAGAAAGCTAAAAAAACCTGTCTGAGTGGTCCCGGGCGACTTCGCCCTGCCTCCTTACAATCGGACAGAGGTAGATAAATGTAGCTTCTATAAAGGTTATGCTGTCGCGACGCCTCCTCCGCTCCCAACAATATTTACGAAACGCGTAGATCCTACCGTAGTCAAAACGCTGGGTGAGGAGTCGATTCTAAATGTCAAGCACTTGGAGGAGGTGGCGAAGCTTTATCCATGGCCAGTCGGGGTAGAGATAGGCCTAGGTACCGAGAACTGGGGAAGTTCGAATGAATATAAAGACCACGTTGTCATCCACCTAGGCAGTTTGCTCCAGGGGTTCCGCCTCCCTCTTCCCCCACTCTACTCAGATTTTTTGGCATGCATAAACCAATGCCCTGCCCAACTTTCCTTCAACGTATGGATGTACCTGGCGGTATACATTATGCGTTGTGCTACCATCAAGCAAACGTCGTCGTTAGATCACCTTTTCTCTGTTCTTTCCTTGAGGCATAGTGAAGGGTTGGTGTCCGCCTCCCTGACTGGAAATATTGTTGAGAGGTTGTCTAGCAGTCCCGGATGGAGGAAAAAATGGTTTCTCGTTCGCGATCCAACCAAGACTATTCTGAACTTTGTGACTGAGCCTGGTAAGTAAGTCGCGCCTGGCGACAAAAACGTCGCGGCGGATGGATGGAGAGCTGCGTTCGGGAAAGGGGTTGCGTTGGTACGGGGTTATAGGCATGTTGTGACTCCGGTTCATCTGGAGATAGCCGGACTTAGCCTACCACATCGACTAGGTCGGTGTCTAGGAATTTTTAAGTCCTTTAGTATTTTGACCGCGATTTTCTTTTGTTTTGACTTGTTTTAAATCTTTCGCATATATGATAGTTGACAAGTCAAAAATTTCCCTGCTTGCGAAGAAGAAAAGTGCCGCAAGAGGTGGATCCAGGTCTGCACTTACTATTACCCCGCGGCCGGGTGGTGGTCGACAGAACGTTCCCCGTGGGTCTCCTCCTGCGAATAGGAGTTCGAAAGGAAAAAAGTCGGTTGATGATCCAGAGAGTATATCGTCAGATGGCTAGCCACTGGCCCATCGCAGGCGAAAACGACCAAGGGAGGGGACAAGGGGAACCATGCTCTTAAGCTCCGAGCCGATTACTCAGGCGGGGATTTTAATGACTGCTTACAGGTTACCTGGGTCCGACCCCATTGACATCAAAAAGATGGAGATTCCTAAGAAGAGTTGTCCAGCTGAGAGGGACTACCTTCATCATTTGACGGATGAAGAGTTGGTGGAGCATGGTCACCAAAGCAGAGGCTGGGTAACCTCCTTCGCGATTCATGCTTTTATTCTTTTCTTCTTTCCCTATTTTACTTATGCGTTCATTATTCTCCATGTGTTGTCGTAGGACAATCTGCAATGGTCTGAAATGGCTGGACGTTTGAGAAATTATGATGACAAGGTGAGGGAGTTAAGGACGATAGTTGCCAGTCTGAAAGCGAAGGTGGAAAAGTTGAAGGACGCGGAGCTCCGGGAGGTAACCATCGAGGGTCTTAAGGATGCTTTGACAAAATCTCAGAAGGATGTGGAGACGGCGAGGAGCGAGCTGGATCTATCGCGAGTCGAACTCGTAAAAGCTCAAGAGAGGGGGGCTCAGCATGAATCGGAGGCCACGTGCTTGAGGGCTCAGCTCAGGGATCTCGAGCGTGAGTTGGGAGTGGTTCGTGACGAGCTTGTCAGCGCGAAGGTTCAGTTGGAGCGCTTTACTTCCGGGGAAGACACTGTTCTTTCTAGGAAAACGCTTCGCGAGTTTATGCCTAGTGACGACGGCCAGGGGTGGCTATCTGATTTCTTGGGAGAGGCTGGTCGAGGTTGGCTTAATCATTACCTTGAGACAGACGGACAGGATGTTCTTTACGACAGGGTTACTGACGCGTACATGGAGGGGGTTGAAGGTGGGATTGTTCAGAGCGCCAATTGCTTTGCTCACCTTGGCGATGAGGTGAGGATGTTTTCTCCTAGCTATGAAAACGAGGATATGAAGCTTAAAGACCCCCAACGCGAGCTGCCTCTCCCCCTTGACATTTCAATTGATGGTGTCGCTGCTAGACCTGGGCAAACGCGGGTAGGCCCGCCCGACCCGTACCGCCCGCCCGCATTAGAGGGTGGGCTTGAATATGGGGAAAAGCCCACGCGGGCTACTAGGCCCGGCCCGCGCCCGCAGCGGGTACGGGATTGGACAGATTGATCAACCCGTTACGGGTACCTGCCTTTTTTTTATTAAAATTAATATATATGTAATAAATAATATTAATTATTCATTTTTAAAATAAAATAAAAACAGTATATGTAATATACATACATACATACATACATACATACATACATACATACATACATACATACATACATACATACATACATACATACATACATACATACATACATACATACATACATACATACATACATACATACATACATATATATGTTTATACATACATATATATATACATACATACATACATATATATATACATACATACATATATATACATACATACATACATACATACATACATATACACACACATAATATATACATACATATATAATATATATATATATACATACATACATATACATACATATAATATGTATGTATGTATGTATGTATGTATGTATGTATGTATGTATGTATGTATGTATGTATGTATGTATGTATGTACAGCTTACAACATTAAGCTCTTTTTAATTGTGTACGTAATATATATACATATTAGCTTACAGTAGGCAGAAGTCTTCTTCAATACATATTAATAATGTATTAATAATATATATACATATTAGTAATATTAATTGTTCATTTTAATAATTTTCAATACATGTATCGATTAGCTTACGGTAGCCCTTTTTTCAATACATATATAGGTAATAAAAACCTAATTAGTATATCTTTAATTAAAAGAATTGATTAGGTTTGCGGGTACCCGCGGGCTACCCGCACCCGCATTCGCGGACGGGCTTGAACACGACTTTTAATCCGTTAAGCAGGCTTAGCCCGGCCCGCGCCCGCAACAACGGGACAAAATCTCGGGTAAAGCCCGGCCCACGCCCGCATTTGCCCGGGTCTAGTCGTTGCCCTCGATCCTTCCCTTATTGGTGAGAAGACCCCCGAGCCCGCTCGCGAAGATGATAGGCCTTCTGTTGATGTTTAACTTACTTACTTACCGTCTCTCCACTCCTTATGAAGCTTTTTTGTGTAAAGAAGTTTGAAAACATTTTTACCCGTGGTTAGAGTCTCGCACTCTGATGCGGTTCACTCGTTCGCTTCTCGGGATGATGAATATTTTCACCTATGACAAGCGATGTCTTGTTATGGTGTTTTGTGAATACCTTATCTTTTGAATCCATCGCATTTTCTTTGATGCCTTTTGTTTGTTTTTCTTAAAGGCCTGCTCTGCTGATTTTTCTTACGTTTTCTCGTGCCTAGAACTTGACCTATTCACCTGTCCGCCGTTTTTATTTGCAACGTAAATTCGCGATACCCTTACCTATCTCCTGTCGTTGATCGTTTTATGAAATGAATTGTGAAATGACATAAAAGTACGGTTCGCGTATTTATTAGATGTTATGCAAAATGACAAGCAAAGGTGAAAACTTCTTAGCGATGAAATAAAGCAAAGAACAACTTTCATTCTTTATAGTTATATTTCTTCGTAGCATAGGTAGTCAGGCAAGACATCTCCGTTTTCGTCTGGTCCCAGTTGCTCTATTGCCACGTCAAAGTGGGATTCTCCTGTATATTCGAAGGTAAGACGGCTGCCTATTATGAGGTTGTTACTGCTCGCGAAAGACCTTCATCCTTCCGAAAGAGAGAACCAATCTCCTTCATCTCATTCAACAAGTACGGCGAATTCCTGGTTCGTGGGAGAACATAGAAAGATTTGGTCAAGTATTTCTTCCCCGAATTCTACAAAGGTATATGGTAGGGAAAGCCTGCGTAGTTGGCTTTCCCTAAGGATTATCCTGGAAAATTTGGGATTTGGTAATAGCATAGTATTCATGACAAAGGGTGGCTGTGGGATTTCTGGTGGAGAGAGTTCTCCTGAAGCCATGTCGAAACATGGCATTTTGTTTTGGTAATTTCGTTTGTATCTCACTTAAAGCTCTCGTTTATACTATTCTGCATCAAGCGGATATGGACGCTTATTCTGGCAAGGTTATCTTTGAATCATTATGAAGCAGGGAGGTGCGTGTCATCAGCCTGTCCTTCGTGCATCTCAGTGTATGAGGTTTAGTTGTTGCTTTACTTGCCGTGTGGCGTGGGGTCGTGTTTGTCATGTGTTCGTTGTTGTGTTGCTTGATATTTATTGACCTCGTGGTGGACTAGGGCGGTCTGTGGTGCCCCCGGTTGCTTTATCCTTATAGAGGTTAATTATAAATAGATAGGCAGCCCGGGATTATTATAGCAGTTTTGACTCGTGGTGATGATGCCTATGACGCCGGTTGATATTCCAGGTGTAACTCTTCCTCACGTGCGCGGCTTTACACGGGATATTGTAGTGGAGGGGCATTTATATAGGCTGGTGAGTTCTGATTTGCGTAATTTTTGTTTGACAAGATAACTGAATTTTTCTGACGTGTTTGTTATTATAGTCTCTACCGTCTGTGTATCATGATTATGGTTATGATGCACTTGGCTTTGTGCATTTATGGACGCGAGCTGATGAGGAATTTGTGGGGAGGGTAGAGGCGTTAGGGTCTAACAACTACTAGTTTACTGGCGGGTGGCCTGAGTTCGTTGTTTCGAACGAACTTCGTATTGGGACACGCCAGATCTTTGAGTATGACGGGAATTCCTGCTTCGAAATTGTTGCCATAGATCACGGGCCTGCCCAAATTGGTGATGTGGATTTCTTGGTTCGGTGTTGAAACTTTTCGTCTTCGCGACCTTTGGAACAGTTACGTCGTTACTTTTTGTTATGAATGGTTTTGCTTGATGTGCAATTAATAAATCAATATATTGTCGCGGTGCTGATTGTTTTTGAGCTTGTCACGAATAGTGGATAAACAGAGTTGTAGTACTTTAGCTATATATCGACTCTTGTTTAAACCAATTTTTAGTGTGTTGGTCGGGGAGGGGATACTTTCTTACCAAGGCCTAACATCTTTTGACGCAGGGAGGACTAGGTAATATGCGTGTCCGTGGTGGACAGACTTGCCTAACAATCTCCAACATCTTTGGACGCAGGGGGGTTTGTTTAAAGAATTAAGTAGTATTCAGCGCGACGTTCGCGATGGATAGGCGTCCATCTCCAGCATCCTTGGACGTTGGGGAACTGAAATTAAAAACCCAGTCATCTCTAGCGTACCACTCGCGATGGAGAGATGTCTCTCTCCAGCGTTCTTGGACGCTGGGGAAATGAAATTAAAAACCAAGTAATCTCCAGCGTATCGCTCGCGATAAAGAGACATTTATCTCCAACGTCATTGGACGTTGGGGAAATAAAGTTAAAAAACCAAGTAATCTTCAGCGTATCGCTCACAATGAAAAGACGTCTATCTCCAGCGTCATTGGACGCTGGGGAAATGAAGTTAAAAAACCAAGTAATCTCCAGCGTACCGCTTGCGATGGAGAGACATCTATACCCAGCGTCATTGGACGCAGGGATTTATTCCTCGTATTTCTAGACAAAGAGTAGTGGTAATATGAATCCAAGGAAACGGGTCTTGATTGATAGTCCGAGTAATTTCTTTGAAAATTGTAATAAGAAGACCACTACTCGCCGAACTGTTCCTGGGATCTAGTGGAAATCATTTGATGTTGGGTCGTTGTAGTCGTCATCGTAGAGTTTGTCCTCGAGGTAGTAGCCTTCCTTGTCGAAAAAATGGACTTCAAACTTTGCTTCTCCGAGGTGGGTGAACATTATTGATGTTTCCAAATCAAGTCCGTGTGTGATTTGACAAAGTCCTTCCATCCGCGGGCCACCCAGTGAGATCCATAACTGCCCCCTACGATGTGGACAGGGAAATCTTTTACGACGCGAGTGGATAAAAAGATTTTCTCAGGTACATGGGGTGCGAAGTGTCGACCGAATTCATAAAAAAAAAAACATCATGCGTATGTATTGCTCGTCCCCTACTAAGTAAATATCAAAAACAAAGGGATTGTTTGGATTTTGATCGCTGGTATTGGCTTCCATGTTTCTTTTTGGAAAGATTTTTGATGAAGAGGTTGTGCCCTTCAAACTGTAAGGCAGAAATCTTTTTATAGTGGTATCGACTGGGATTTTTTTTTTTGCAATAAATGACTGTTTCTGGATTTGAAATTTCCCAGTGTACCTGGTCGAGTTCTGAGGGGATTCTCTGCCATGTGTTATTGTTGTTGCAGGCAGGAGGTCGAGTATTGAAATAAATATGAAATATAGTTCAGACTGACTTCCCTGTCTCAGCAAATAATACAAGACTTCCTCCCGTTGTAGTAAGAGAATAGTCAGGATCGAATCCACGAGGAAGCACGTCAGCAGTTCTCAGGTAGCTGTAAATTCTCACAGAAGCAGCAGAAAGGACAGAAACACAGAAAGGAAAGAAACAAATAAACCCGGCAAGGGCAACTAAAACAAAAGCAAAGAACAAAGCAAAACAGGAAAAGACAAAGCCAAAACGAAAAGCAAAGCAAAGGCGTACTCGATCTCGACCACAGTTCCTCGAGATCGACAAGACAGTGAACAACAGAAAGTGAAAATCGACGAAAACAGAAGAAAACCAACTCGACCTAGACCAAGTCCTACTCGACCTCGACAAGGCACTACTCGAGGTCGACAAAGGCTCCTCTATGTCGAGTACAGTAAAAGATAGAAACTTTAAAAGGGAAAATTTTCGAACCAAAACTCAGAATTTCGACAGAAATAAATCAATATAATAAAAGACTCCCAAGGCCAGGGTTTCAACACCACAACGATAACCATGCAAAGTAACACATAAAAGCATAAAAGATCATGCTTTCCATCAAATAACTGTCGTCATTAACAAATAGGCATATAGAGGCTTTCGCATAAACCCTAATTGTTACTAACCCTTTTCACATAATTAATCCAAGTTGCATTAAGATCACTTTCGCTTCAATAACACAAACAAGGATCACCTTCAACTCTCGCAAAAGAATCATGCTCATAGGGATAGAAGATGAATCGCACAAAAGATCTGACCTTTATCGCATCGCCTCACATCGCCACCGTCGGGCTCACCCCAGCCCCAGAAGTGGGTGGACTACTCACGCCTCATCGCAATCGCAGACATTGAATGATGAAAAGAAATAACTTGCATAAAATAAACTCCAACTTACAACCTCTCTTTATGTAACTAACTAATTGTCTCTGAAATTGAATCGTGATCTGGAATGAATAAAACTGAGCCCCCTAGGGCCTTATTTATAGGCTTCATTCCCTAGCTATTCTAGGAAAGAAGATATCTATCTATATCTAAAACTTTATCTAAAACTTGAAAGATAAATAAATTGTTTTTACGGAAATAAATCTAAAAGGAAAAGATAAAACTAATTAAGGTAGGTTTTCATGATGTGATAGATCTTGTCTCCTTTGGTGATAGAACTTGATGGAATCGAATAGAATCTTCCGCCTTCGCGCCCAAGGAATGCAAAACCGAGTAGGATTCGTCAAGCCGCGTCGAACAGCTTCTGGAAGCTTCGTCGACCTCGACAAGGCTCTTGTCGATCTCGAGTAGAGGTCTTGGTCGACGGGCTCGGTTCGTCGTCTCGGCTAGCTGGTGCTCGACAAACTCGGACTCTGGCTCACGGTGCTCGTCGACCTCGACAAGGCCTAGTCGACCTCGAGTAGACTGGCTTCGCCGACTAGGTCTTCTCGGGTAGATCTCCTCGATGTGGATCGGACATGGCTTCCTGGGCTCGTCGACTTCGACAAGCCCTAGTCGGCCTCGAGTAAGGTGGCTTGCCGACTAGGTCTTCTCGAGTGACTCTTCCGCTGGCAGCGAGGTTTTCCGCGGCAGCGAGCGGTCCGCTGCAGCGAGTCGAGTCGCTGGCAGCGAGTGCTGCCTGGTCGTCCTCGGCTTCGTCCTCGGCTTCTCTCCTTGTCGACTCCGGGTGGTGTGTCTGGGCTTCGTCGATCTCGACCAGTGGTCCTCGAGATCGAGTAGGGTCCGGAGCCGGGTTGGTCTGGCTTGCTCGATCAGGCTCTGTCGACAAGGCTGTGCTCGGACATGCTCGTCTAGGTCGAGTAGTCCTACTCGAGATCGAGTAGCCTTGACTCTCAGACTGGTTTCGCTGCTTTGACCTTGGACTCCTATAATGTTTTTCCGAGCTTTTCCGACCTTCTGTAGAGTTGCTGTAAAATGCCTTGATTTCTGCGAATTAAACAGAAACTGGTGTAGATTCTATAATTTGGCAAATAAACATAAACTTCATAGATTCTGTACTATATAAACCCAAATGAATGCAATGTATACAGAAATCGATATAAAAGTTACTGTAAAACATGGCAGATTCAGCTCACAACAGTTATTCATGCAGTGTATCTCGGAAAAACCTTATATCAGACTCTCTTTTAGATTCAATATACGCCATGAATGCTTTCGTTGTACATTGAGATTTTCCTAGTGTCGTTTTGCATATAAAAAGGGGCTACGTCCTTGGTGATCTGTTTTATCCATTTCCTGCTCATTATCATTGCTAGAGATGGCACTTCCCAACTCCGAGACGCGTGATTTTTATCGTTGTGTTGATGTAGAGGGGAGGATGCATCGTTTGGTAAGCTTGTTTATATTTGTTGTGTATTGTACATGTCTGGGTTTGAGTTGCTGTGATGAAGGGCTTGTTTTATCTCGTTTCATTTTTTTTTGTGGCCTCTCCCTTGTGCATTCGAAATGATGTAAGGTCATGTCGTGTCTAATCATGTATGCTTGGTCTCTGCTACTGGTGAAAACTTTCGTGTTGAAGTTTCCAAAGATTGCGCAAATCGTTGGTGGTTGTCTGAAGGTTGGGGAAGATTCACAACCAATAATGGTGTTCGAGTTGGTGCGTCAATGGTGCTTTTTCAGTACGTGGGAGGGCACCGTTTCAAGACCCTTCTTCTTGAGGATGAGTAGAACCTTATCGTTTTATAATGGTGGTTTTAGTGGATAATGGCGTACTTTTTAGACCTAATGTTATGCTTTATTTAGTGTAATCGTGAAGTTTTATGTAATGACATTTGTTGTTTTGAACAGCGAAGTAGATATGCTTCCGTTCTTTGTGTTTTTGTCTTTTCCAAATGTTGATGCGACTTTTCCTGATGTGTTACTGTGGCTCTGTTTTTCAAATGGGTGCTCTGAGATCCTGCCACTTGTGTGGCATGTGGTTGTTTTTGGAAAAATTTATTTGGACGGGGGTAGACTCTTGTTTTATGATGTGACAACACGATATGTTGCTTGCTTTGCTTGCTGATAAATATCAGAAGTTCGGATAGGGATTAGGCAGCAATCCTTTTTGTTTTAGTTTAGGTATTTTGAATTTTGAAGAGTTATGACTTCTCCTAACCCTCGTCGTCGTGACTTTTTTCGCTCTATTGACTCTGAAGAGAAATTTTAATATATGGTATTCGTTCCGACCCTTGTTTTGCAATTTTTCCTTTTCTTGGTTGATATTTGTTTTTGGTTATTTGCAGCTTTTGTCTGATTCTTTTGGTGCTCAGTACGCTCGCGAGGGATTGACTCATGTGTTCTTGATTTCTCCCACTGGGCGTGAATTTCGAGTGAGGATGTTTCAAGATAGCCAAACCCATTATATCCTGATTGAGGGTTGGCGCGCCTTTGCTGTTGATAGTGGCTTGCGTGTTGGGGGATCCCTTATCATTTTTAAATATGAGGGGAGTAATCGTTTTACCATAATACTTCTTGAGACTAGTGAGTAAGCCGATGAGATCGTGGCAAAATTCGTGTTGTTGTTGTCTTATGACTTCTTTGCTTTTTGTTTGTTGCGCGAACCTTTAAACACTTGTATACTTGGTTTTCGGATTTGTTCGTATCAATCCTGTTGCGTGTTTGGGACTATGTTCATATGTTGGTTTCAAGAAAATGCGCACGGGGGAACCTAGCTTCACTGATTTCGTAAATAGCCTTATCGGTAGGGTTGTATGGCTTATTCTGGTGCATTATATTCTTAATAACCGTTCAATTGAGTCAGTCGGAAATTAAAACAAAACAAAAAATAAGAAAGAGTATAGGAAGATAGATGAATTTTATTGATTCTTTGAGGCTTGTTTACATATCCAAGTATAAGAACGTAAAAAAGTTACCGAATTTATTATCCTTAGCGGCTTACTTGTATATCCGTGTTCGAAAAACACGTGATTGCTAAATTTATTCTTCTATGGAGGCTTACTTGCATGCACATCCGTGTTCGAAAGACACACGATTCCTAAATTTATTCTCCTTGGAGGCTTACTTGCATGCACATCCATGTTCGAAAGACACGCGATTGCTAAATTTATTCTCCTTGGAGGCTTACTTGCATGCACATCCGTGTTCGAAAGACACGCGATTGCTAAATTTATTCTCCTTGGAGGCTTACCTGCATGCACATCCGTGTTCAAAAGACACGCGATTGCTAAATTTATTCTCATCGGAGGCTTACTTGCATGCACATCCGTGTTCGAAAGACACGCGATTGCTAAATTTATTCTCCTTGGAGGCTTACTTGCATGCACATCCGTGTTCGAAAGACACGCGATTGCTAAATTTATTCTCCTTGAAAGCTTACTTGCATGCACATCCGTGTTCGAAAGACACGCGATTGCTAAATTTATTCTCCTTGGAGGCTTACTTGCATGCACATCCGTGTTTGAAAGACACGGTTTGGAACTTTCATTTATATATATGAAGTGGTATACCCAATTGGGAACCCTGACGACCCCTATACATGGAAAATCTAAGTCATCAGAGTTCTTGTTATGTCTAACCTTTACGCAAAATAAGCCTTGAGATTCTTGGCGTTTCATGCCTTCGCGAGTATGGCGCTTGGTTTGAGACACAGTGGAGATCTGGGAGGTTAAAGCCCCTTTTGTATAATCGACCGTTTCAGATGCGAAAACGGACCGCTCTTCTTCTGATGCTCTGGATGTTCTATGACTCGCCTACTGAGGGTCCTTCAGTTATGTACTGCAGGAGGGGTATCCGCTAGTCTCCGATGTTTGATATCCTAAATACCCCCTGGTGGATTCCTCGGGCATGTTTCTGTTCAATAACCAGACGATCACTTAATCCCAATGAAATACCCAAAATTATCTTTGAGTATTTGGTTTTAAGTATATATAATTTTCGTAATAAAAGTCCTTTTATTTTAAACTTAGAAAAGTTTTTCAAATTAACTATATATTTAAGTTTTATAACTATTCTCGAGATATTTCATTTTTATGGTTTTTTTTTTATTAGGAAATAATTCGAGACCGGACAGGCCCGGACCTCGAGAGGCCGACATAGTCGGCAGATGGCAAGTCGTCTAAACATACAAAAAAGCAAAAGGAAATACAATATGGAAACAGAATACAGTCACCTAATACAACAAAAGACTACATAAAATAAACCCGGAAAACCCCAGACCCTAAGCACACCAGCGGACACAGCAGCAAGAAGAGGGAGACCCGACATGGAGAAGTGGATAGCGAGCGCATGGGACAGCATAGCTGACACGATGTCTTGCCGCTGGAAAGACGGAAAGCAGAAATCCTCGTAGGGCAAAGACGACACCTGGGGAAGTGTGGATCACAGGGCGTTCCCTCCACCTAGATGAAGGATCTTCGGAGACCACGAACACCACTAACACGATCACTTCGATCAACCAGGGCCGCAGAACTGCTCCTCAACCGAAACTAACCACGGATCCAATAGACAGAACTCCAACCAACCCGAGAAAGTGAAGCACGACCGCGAGAGGACGAAGTGCGCAAGAAAATTCCGGAATTTATTTACACGAGTTATTTTATTTTTACTTTATTTTATTTTATTTATTTATTTTTTAACAATCAAATCGGGCTGCCCCGGGCCCAAGGCTATGCCTTGGGCCCAAAGCACAGCCCGACAATAGGCAATCCAACAAGCTCGGGCCACCTTCGGGCCCAAGGCACGCCCGAAGGCCAAAGAAAGCCAGAGAAGCCAGATCCACTAACACATCCCCGATTGAAGCGACGAGAGAAACCAGAGGGGGGACCAAACCGCGAAAGAGGATGACAGACGCATCGAGGCGGCGCCGGAGAAGCCAGATCCACCATACCCAGGGCGAAAGGACGCCGAGGAGGGGAGAGAGGACAACAGCGGGAGGTGGCAGCGGTGGAACCGGGGAGGCCAAACCTACCATGGATGAACCACCGGCGAACCACCAGGAAGACGCCGAGGAGGGGAGGCCAATCAGGTAGATCAAATTGGGATTTGGGGGAAGAGATCACACATAGGTGAAAACCCCCAAATCAAATGGAGTTTTGGGTGAAGATAAAAAACCGATTGATAATCAGGGGAATCCGGATGCGACAACCCCCAAGTGCACCGCGAAGATGGCGGCGGCGGCGCCACAGGGGCGGTGGGAGGCGACCGGTGTGCCGAAGCCGGAGACGAGCGGCTTAAGTTGTAGTTGGAGCCCCTCGCACAAAGCGATGGTTGAGGAGGGGAAGGGGGTAAGCGACGGCGAACGTCGGAGATAGGGGGTGGTGGCGGAAAAAGGTGGGGCTCCCGGAGGAGATGTGTGGGCTCCCGAAGGAGATGTGTGGGCTCCCGGAGGAGGTTACCACTTACCAGATGAATCTACCGGCGCAATTGAATGGCGGAGAGCGGCGACAGTGTTCCCCGACCCCAAATCAGGGTTTTTTTTCCCAAGCTCAGAAGAGAGCGTTAGTTTTATTTGGAGGGCTATTCATTTTTATTGTTATTTATTCATATGCATCTATAGTAAATAAATTAGATTTGAAGTTATATTGTTTAAGGCAAAGTTGTATGGTTTTTCTTCGAAATAGAGAGGGAATTATAAATGTACCTTATTTTAATATAAGGTTTTAAAAGAAATGTTATTGTGCAAAATGAAATGTATTTGAATTAAATTTTATGTTATTATTTAAATTATGTAGGATTTAAATAAATGAAATTTCGGATATACATGTACATATATTTATATATAGAAATAGGGCTTGAACCAATGGTTTCTATTTTTATTTCTTTCGATTCAAGTGAACCAAACTCATCAAAAAAATGCTGAACCGGTTCGGTTGAACCCATCTTCTTCCTCTCGCCTGCGTCGATTCACTGTAACCAAGGTGAAATTTCACTTCGTCAAATCTCGCTCGAATCTCAAACCTTTTTCTTCTAGAACGTTCCCTATCCGTTTCTAATGAGATTTATGCAACTGATTTTGAGATTCGGGATCGAACCGCAACTGAACGAACTTATCCCCAAATCTGAAGCTCATCCAAATCCGCTCCGTTCGAGACGAATCCCATCAAATTGAGGATTGTGATAGCGTTATGAGTAATTATCTAGTCGATTTTCGGATTTATTTTAATCAAATCCATCCCCAAATCCTCCTCCTATAAATACCCCTTCCGGAATCACCTTCGAAGCACACCCCCATCATTTCTCTCTATATCCGAGCCTTCAAACTAGTTCATAGTGTTCTAAACACGTTAACCTACAATCCCCTTCACAAAAATTTCACAAAAACATCCTGATTTCAAAACCCCCCAATTTCGATTCAACCTCGCCGGTGCCGACCCGTACGCCGATTCCAGCCGCTTCCAGACCCACCAAGACACCAGGGGGGAGCACCTCTTTGCCACGAATCCGTATCCACCGATCGAGTATCATTCCGAGTACTAACGAAGTCCCTATGCCTCGCCGAAATCTCGTCGGGAGCAAACAGGAAAGTTGTTATTGAAGTTGCTGTCGGGTGTGAGGTTGAAGAAGGGTAATTACAGAAAACCTCCCTAAGTTACGGTTTTGTTAAACTATACCCCTGTTTCAGCATAATTAATTTCAGAAAAAATCCCATACTTTTCAGGGTATTTTAAACGTTTTCAATCTCTTTAATTCCGCAGTGCTTCGTCAATCCCTAGACGTCTAGGAGGGAATTCAAGTCAACCCAACCATTTAAGTCAAAGCTTGTGACTTCGAATCCATGCAAGTGACTTTCCGAGCTTTTCCGCTCATTTCAGTACCTTCGTGTCAAGTTATTTTCTTTTCTTTGATTGCTTGCCAAATTATTTAAAATAAATTACAGTTCGCTTGTGTGATTTATTTACCATTCAATTTGGACTTGGCAAGTTTAAATGGGTGACCTTAAGACAAGATAATAATATAGTTACCCGCCGTTTATTTAAAGTATGATTTGTTCTTGTTCTTTCATGCGAATTGGTTAGGTATGGAACATGTCATTTTCTTTGATGTTTCCATCCTTTTATTTTAATTGTTTTTATTTCAATTGTCATCCATATTACCTATCAATATCATGGGTTATTTTGTATGTTGTGTGGTCACCTAGGATGTCTTAAGTAAGTAGTAACAATATGAGGATTGTGTGTTACGATTAGAACTCAATTGAATCAAGATAAAACAAAGTAAATCTACCAATCAACGTAAACCAATGTGCAACGTAATGTGCAAACTCGAGTGAAAGTGATGTTGTAGAGTCAGGTTAGGGCCGTTACTCCTCAGTCTAAAGGTTTCATGAAACTACACACTTCCTGATGATGTGTGTTACACAACCAAAGCGGTTGTAGGTCATAACCACTATATCAGGGTGGGACCGGTATTAGTCAGTAATCAGTTACTCGTGTTAATCTAAAAGACGTAAAATGCATTAATCATGTAAAGTCTGTAACCTTGTGTTTAAGCTACTCAACGTGAGGAAGTGAGTGAAGTGTGTGTTGTATCAATTTGTTTTAAGCTACTCAACGTGAGGAAGTGAGTGAAGTGTGCGTTATATCAATTTGTTTTAAGCTACTCAATGTGAGGAAGTGAGTAAAGTGTGTGCTATATCAATTTGGTTTAAGCTACTCAACGAGGAAAGTGAGCAAATAATGTTTTGAAAACTGTTTTCATAGTGATTACAATTTGCTTTGTATCATGCTCCATCTGTAACCGGAGTATGGTTCCTAAGAGTGCTTGTCACTCGCATCTTTTGTTACTCAATCCTTCAGGGTTATCCGTGTCTCATGAGTCGTGTTTTAAAAATGTTAAGCCTTCACAAAAATATTCTCAATAATCGCATTTGGGTTCAGATTCATACAGTATTATGGTCACTGAGTTTGAATTCAGAGAAGTCCTGATTTTTTAGCCGTCATTTGCTAGTTCTCGCGAACTAACCGTCATTTATTTGGTTGGCTGGTGTCCTTCATTCCGGACGCCAGACCAGTTTTTGCAGATTTAGGTCGAGTCTCAGAAGAGAAGAGAAGTTGAGAAGATATCTAAACTATTTTTAACGTTATATTTAAAGTTTAAATTTCTAGATATATTGTATAGGTGTTTAAATATTTTATTTCCTTTAAAAGTCTTCCGTTGTAATATTATCAAGTTGTAAAGTTAAATCCTCAATTTTAGAGGAGACTTTAATAAAGAGTTATTTTTATTATGCAAGTCTTCCGCTATTTCTATTTATTTTACATATTATTTATTTATTATCATCTTGTTTGGAGTAATCACTGGCACAGTGGCATTTCCTTGGGTTATAAAAGGGGTGTTACAGAAGGTGGTATCAGAGCGAGATTTTTCTACAACGTTTTGAACATCGTTAACTATTTTATGAGTGTTTTTCAAAAAGTGAATTTCAAAATTTTTCTTAAAAGTATGTAATATAATTTTGAATTCTTTAAAGGTGAGAATTAACATTAAATATATTTTTCTAAGAATCCTTTCCAATAAACTAAAATACTAATACATATAATTTTGATAATTGTGTAAAAAAAACATTTACTAAAGCTCTTCAAAACCCTAGTGAAAATTTTCCTTTATAGCAATTTTACAGTGTGGATCATGAATTGCAACTTATAATTTCATAAGATAGTAAAATATTTATTTAGAAATAGTTTTATAGATGTCATTTCATTTAAGACAAAGTTTATTCAATTATATATTGGTATTCCGTTAGGCATTTTTAAAGTGTATTTAATATAAAAAAAAAGTGTGTACATATAAACAAGTGGAAAAAAAATTGTATGATTAAGAGAAGTTAACTAACAAACATTATGGTATGTTCCTAAAATATTTTTTCATTATTTTTTTTAGATTTATTGAAATATTATATTAGCGTATGTTTCATGAGAAATTTTGGTGCTTGAAAAAAATATAAAATGAGTGTTTCGAAAATGTTTTAATTAACCCAGTAACATACACATGTGTTTGTAAAAAAAAATTAAGCGTAAATTTTTCTTTTCAAGTTTTGAGTGTAGAATCTAAGTGTTAAACATATGTTATGATATTTTAAAAGGATTTAATGTGCTTAGATGTTTATTTGTTTTCATCTCCAATATATTTTTTGATATTTAAAAAAATTATTTTATGGGTTCATGTGTGTACAGATTATATATTTTAAGTACTTCCTAGTATTTCAAGAAAACCTTATAGTATCAATCTTTTCACCAAACTTTCTAAGTGACGATTTTACTATTCTATACAAATCTTAAAGTTATGGAAAATAATGCTAAATTTGTAAGTGCTTTTGAAGTTAATGGGTAATGTTTTGTGAAAGATTTAATTGGGTCAAATTGCAATATCTCAACTCAAACTTCTCAATATCGACTTTAAACTACCTTAAAGAACCCCAAGCTAAGTGATATGTGCTTAGCATCTCCGTGCCCTAGTAATCTGCTACTATAAGCATACGCGATAGATACCTTATAAATTAATACAAGCGTTCAATGTGCATGGTACGATCAATGTGAGATTCTCAAAATTTTGATAGCGAAGACGTGAACTTATCGTGGTGCATCGTGTGGGTGGTGAAGGACCTTCTACCCCGTGAGAGATAAAACTTTATGCGTTACATGTGTTCTCCCGTTTGTGTCTTAATGAAGAATCCATAGCTTCTCTATCCGAAATAGGTGTAATTTCTTGATAACATTACTTCGTTAATGATCCGAACTCTCATTGGTCAAATGTAGTGCTAGTAAAAAAGACCAGCGGAAAATGGAGAATGTGCGTTGACTTCAAAGATCTGAACAAAGCCTACCCAAAAGATAGCTATCCCTTGCCATCTATCGACGAGCTGGTAGACACCACGACAGGGCACGCTACTCTAAGCTTTCTAGATGCTTATTTGGGCTACAATCAAATCAAAATGAGTCATCGCGATGAAAAAAGCATTGTCTTCATTACCAACCTGGGAACCTTTTGTTATAAGGTAATGCCGTTCGGGCTCAAGAACGCCGGTGCCACCTTTCAATGGTTGATAGAGAGGTGTTTTCGTCGCAGATCGGAAAAAATGTTGCGGTTTACGTCGACGATATCGTGGTCAAAAGTCTCACAAAGGAGGACCACTGCAAAGATCTACAGGAAACCATCAATACACTAAGAAGGAATCGCGTTTGTCTGAATCCGAAAAAGTGTGTTTTCGGGGTAAATTTGGAAAATTCCTGGGTTTCATGATAAGCCATCGAGGAATAGATGTGAATCCCTCGAAGGTGCAGACTATCATCGACATGGCCCTCCAAAGACGTTGAATGATATTCAGAAGTTGAATGGGTTAGTCAACTACTTAAGTAGATTCTACTCGCGATTAGCTGACCACTCCATGTGACAGGCCTAAAGTCGTTATGCCAAATCAAAGTAAATTCCTAAGATGCAAACTATAACAAGTATAGTAGGTAAGTTAGGGTCGAACCCACAGGGAAACAGAATCAGTTGTAAGAGCAAGTATTATTACCAAAAGTAACTGATTAAAGGGGGAGTTTTGTGTGTGAGAAATAGTAACAGAACAAGTTGCAAGTAAAGGTTGTGAATATATGATGGAAAGGTATCACACCAGGTAATTATCCGCACAACAATTAAGATGGTTCATCATCGCATTCTATGAGTCTCAAGTTCTAATGTCCAGTAATTGTTCTCAATTCAGATCGTGTAATAGCTTTTAGTCCTACCAGTCCTAAAAGCACTTATCACTAAATTACAAGGGAAAACCTTCACCAAATAATAAAGCAATAGCATTAAAGCATGAATTATAATGAGATACAAGCGATTCTAACAACCCGTTAAAATAGCCTGTAATCGAATCTCCCTCACAATCTACCACAAGCGACCGCGTATGGAGATTGTGTTTGCTACAATGAATCTACAACCCAAGACCTGGAATTGGAAACCCTAGCAGTATGACTAGTATCGATAAACCTAGGTGATCAATCTAGATAAATCAATAATAAGCAATCAAGCAATAAGCTCAGGAGATCGAAACAATTAACAAAGGACGAACAAGAGTAGAATACTCACAACCAAATCAATTGAAGGCTTCAAAGAACCAAGTGCAACAAAGGAGAGTTAGTTCTCCATAGGGTTTGTGAGATAATGCAAAAGGAAAATATGTCTCTGGAAAAATAACCTCATGATTCTCTACTGCCTTCTCGGCCTATATAACCTAATAAAATCGGGTTTAACATCCCGTACAATTATAATAATAAAATATTAAAACTAATAAGATAACAGAATCAGATAAGAATCCGACTCCAGGACCGACGCGGGCGCGCCAGCCTCGTCTGTTTTCGTCAGCAGCGCGGCCACTTCCTCCTAGCAGAGTGGCCGCGTCGGGTAGCAGCGCGGGCGCGCCAAGTGCAGCGCGGCCGCGCCAAGGTCTTCAATCCTCCAGCTGCTTCCGATCTTCTTAGCTTCTGTAACTTGCATGATTTCTTCAACTTCTTCAATATGCTCCGAATCACCAAGTTCACACTAATATCTCTCATAATGTCAGGTAAATGATGACAAAAACTACTAAATGCGCTATGGAATATATCGCATATCAAATTCCCCCATACTTAAACCTTTACTCGTCCCGAGTAAGCATAGAAGCTAGCCTACTCTCACTATAAATCTCAAAGGTTCACAGACAGTACAAGGAAAATGAACACTAAGTACTAGTAGTTTTCACCATCTCACCAATCAGCTCAAAAGACAATCAAAATAGGAAATAAGAATTACAATTGTATCTCAACCATCTACACCTTATAGCTCCCAGTGGCCTACCCGAAAACCTCCTTATAACTCCTCTTCTTATGTCGCCTTCGCCAAGAGATCAATCCTAATCACTCAAAGTAAACGCTCATCTTGCCAAGGCGCCCTTTCGGGTTTTCACCAAGCCACTCATTTTTTTTTTCAGGGATGGTACTCACATAACAATCTCACTTCCCTCAAGCCTCATATTGCCAAGCCTAAGGCTCGCCAGACTACCTGCTTTTTGCCTGAGTCGCCCTTCCAGGTTTTCAACTCATCCCAGGATTTTGATTGCTTTCTTTCTTCTTCTTTTTTTTCATTTTTTCATTTTTTTCATTTTTTTTTTCTCTAAATAACAAATGCAGAATCTGTACACAAATAATGCTGAAATAAAATATGTACATGATGTGTGAATCCTTTCCCTCCCCCATACTTGAATGAAGCATTGTCCTCAATGTGAAAGAAGACAGAATTAAGTAGGGAGAAAGGAAACAGAAGGACTCACTGAGGTGGTGGATAGTGGCGAGAGTAGTCCTCTCGCATGCGGCGCAGCTCCTCCCTCATCTCTTTGAACTCGCCGAAGCCCTGTAAGATGTCGGCCTGCTGGTGGAGAATCTGGTTTGTCACTGTCGTCAGACTCCCCACGTCTTGGCGCAAAAGGCCAATCTGATCAACCAGGTGGCCCCACTGCTGGGGCTGCTGATAAGTATCCTGAGAAGCTTGTGCAGGCCAAGGGGTCCACTGGTGCGCGTCCTGCTGGCTCTGATATGCTGGTTGAGAATCCCAACCGTGCTGATAAGCAGGCGTCTCCTGATATGGGCTCTGTGTGAAGCCCTGTGTATCTGCCTGAACAAACGCCTGCTGAGCCATAGGCGCATCCTCCATCGTGGAAGCTCCAGCTGTGCCACTGCTTCTGCCTACCTCCATGCGACGCCTTCTCCCCAGAAGTGACGTCGGAAAGTAATCCGCCTCAATGTACCAGTCAGACCAAGATTCTGACCAAGGCAGGGGCTTAGGGAGCCTGAACTGATGCTCCTTCTTCTTGCCCGTGCACCAAATGGCTCCCCCATCCGGTGCAGTATCCAGCATCAGACATCTCCGTAGATAATCCTCAGTATAGGTCATCGCGATGACCTCTGTCTCCTCCAGCTCAACCAAACCATTCTGCCCAACGCATGCAGCAATGGCGACTCGAGTAATAAGGCCGCCCTGAACCATTTCTGGTCCAGCGGCACTGCGATCCCTTCTGATCCTGTCGAGGCCATCGAAAAAGAGCATAACCCAGTCAGGCGTATAATCCGCAGTAGGCACTGCGCTGTAGGCAAATCTCAGATGCGTCATGGAAAGCTTGGTGTCTGTAATCAGCCCATAGTACGTCCCAGCAACGATCTTGCACAACATCCGGAAGATAGGATGAGTGATCCTGCTGTTGTATTCGTTGCTCGTCAGAAAATCCTCTCCAGACACCGCTTTGAAGAAAGCAACAAGGTCGGGGTCGGACACAGCTGTGGCCCATCCATCCGTTGGGGCTTTAGTAACCCCCAAAGCTTTTCGTAGCCTTGATATAGAAGCCCTGTAGGTGGTACCATTATATCTGAACGAAACCCCTCTAATGTTGTGATCTCTCAGGTGAACCTAATAAGTGGCGAGGAATTGCTTGCTCAGTTCCGGATACCCTACAGCTCCCAAATCCAGAAAACCACTAATACCGACATGCTCTAGACATTGCTCCATACATTCTAGCATCTGAAGCTTCTTAAGGGTAGGTCTATGCAAGTATTTGGTAGAACTGGCACAGCTGACCTTATTGTAAATCGCCAATTCCTCATTAGACAAATCTAGCCCATGATCAGATCTACTCGTCTCCTCCTCCGATGAACTCATACTTGATATATAATACGAAGAAATCGGAATCGAAAGAAGAACAGCGGAAAGAACTCACGAAGAACAGCTCGGCGCAGGAGGCAGACGCGGGCACGCTGAAGGTGGCGTGGGCGCGGTGGGAGCAGCGTGGCCGCGTCGAGACTGTATGCTTCCTGGTGGGTCTTCTCTAACAGCGCGGGTACGCTAGGGATGGCGTGGGCGCGTCGGGAGTAGCAGCGCGGCCGCGTTAGGGTTGGCGTGGCCGCGTCGGAGCTCTCTTCAGATCTGAACGTCGGCGAAGACGGCTTCGTCGATGTGAGGTTCGCCGAGATTTCTCCGGTGCCGGCTTGTACTTGGCCTGGTGGGGGCTGCCGTCGGCGGCTGTGTGCTTCAGGGAGGACCGAGATGTGGTGGTCCAAGGTGGGGGCGGCGGTTGTGGTGAGGAGAGAGAAGGGAGTGTTTGGTGAGGAAAGTTGGAGAGGGATGTGTGGTGAGGGTGATGTGGGGGCTGATGTGTGGGGTGTAGGGTTTTGGTGGGGTTGATGGTTTGATACTGGTTTTTTTTTTTTTTTTTTTTTGACGAAAATTAACACTGCGGGTGCAGTGGGTCCGAAATGCGGGTGCAATTCGTCACCAGAACTCCGTCTTTAGTACCTACAAAATAAAATAAAAATAGAGTTAAAGAAAATAATGCAGTTCCTTGGGTTGCCTCCCAAGCAGCGCCTTTGTTTCATGTCGCTGGCTCGACCAAGCCGTTTTGGCTATTCTAACTCCGCATGTGGCTCCTCCAAAGCTAACTCATCCATAACCTCCTTTGTGAACCCTTCATAGTATGTCTTAAGCCTATGACCATTTACTTTGAACTTCTTTTGGCTATCCGGGTCATATAGCTCTACCGCTCCATGTGGGAAAACTTCAGCAACAATGTATGGTCCCCCCCACTTTGACCTGAGCTTCCCAGCGAAGAGTTTCAGGCGAGACTGAAAAAGTAGGACTTTGTCACCAGCTTTAAAGTCCTTCCTATTGATGTGCTTGTCATGCCATGCCTTGGTCTTTGCCTTGTAGATAGCCGCATTATCATAGGCGTCCAACCGTAGCTCCTCGAGCTCACCCAACTGTAGCTTCCTGTGGTCTCCAACTTCGTCACTCTGCATATTGCATTGTTTCACAGCCCACCAAGCCTTGTGCTCCAGCTCAACAGGAAGATGACATGCCTTCCCATAGACAAGTCTGAAAGGAGACATCCCAATTGGAGTTTTGTAAGCAGTGCGATAAGCCCATAAAGCATCATCAAGTCTCAAACTCCAATCCTTCCTGTTAGGACTCACGGTCTTCTCAAGAATGGCTTTGACCTCTCTATTGGACACCTCAGCTTGGCCATTCGTCTGTGGATGATATGCGGTGGAAACTCTGTGTGTGACATGATATTTCTTAAGCAAGACAGTCACAGTTTTGTTGCAGAAATGGGTACCCCTGTCACTAATCAGCGCTCTAGGAATACCATGCCTGGCAAAAATATTGCTTTTCAAGAACCCTGCCACAACTTTAGAATCATCAGTCCTGGTGGCCTTCGCTTCCACCCACTTGGAAACGTAGTCCACCGCAAGTAAAATATATAAATTCCCACAAGAACTAGGAAAAGGTCCCATAAAGTCGATACCCCAAACATCAAAGATTTCGCAAAAAATCATTGGTGATTGTTGCATTTCATTCCTTTGGGAGATATTCCCCATTCTTTGACACCTATCACATGCCTTGCAGAAAGAATAAGCATCTTTAAAGATATGTGGCCAATAAAATCCAGATTCAAGTACCTTTCTAGCAGTTTTATTAGCACCAAAATGTCCCCCACATGCTTCAGAATGACAAAATTCAAGAACAGATCGTACCTCATTATCTGGAAGACAACGACGAATGACCTGATCTGCGCAATGTTTCCAAAGGTATGGGTCATCCCAAATATAGTGGTTGGCTTCTCTTCGAACCTTCTCTGTCTGGGCCTTGGTATGACCCGGAGGAAATTCTCCACATACTAAGTAGTTCACAATGTCCCGGTACCAAGGACTGACGGAGTGAAGTCCTAGAACGGACTGAGGAGATCGGAGAAACAATGACGTGGGCGCGTCAGAGGGAGACGTGGCCGCGTCGGAGGTCAGCGCGGGCGCGCCTTGAAGCAGCGCGGGCGCGTCAGATTGCAGCGCGGGCGCGTCAAGCCTCCAGTGTGTTTCTGTGCTCTCGAGTCTGCATAAGGTGTCGTCCGGAAATGTTCCTAAGATGGGTTTTTGTGACTCCTGCTTGTCCTCCTCATTCACCAATCTGCTCAAGTGGTCAGCCACCAGATTCTCCGCTCCTTTCTTGTCCTTAATCTCCACGTTAAATTCGCTGAGCAACAGGACCCATCGAATGAATCGTGGCTTTGTCTCCTTCTTTGTCATCAAGTAGCGGAGGGCTGCGTGATCTGTGTAGATAATCACTTTAACCCCAAGCAGATATTGTCGAAACTTCTCTAGTGCAAACACCACAGCTTGCATTTCCTTCTCAGTCGTGGAGTAGTTGCGCTGTGCTCCATTCAGAGTCATGGAAGCGTAATGGATCACATGAGAGGCTCTTCCCTCTTTTTGGCCTAGCACTGCTCCCACTACATAGTCGCTCGCATCACACATGATCTCAAATGGGCGAGACCAGTCTGGTGCCTGGATGATTGGTGCACTAGTGAGGCGTCCTTTCAACTGGTCGAACGCCTCTTTGCACTCTTGTGTGAGTGCAAAGGTCACATCTTTCTTCAGAAGCTCGCATAAGGGTAAGGATATCTTTGAAAAGTCTTTGATAAACCTGCGATAAAAACCTGCATGGCCTAGAAAAGAACGAACTTCGCGCACATTAGTAGGATAAGGCAGAGATTGAATTACATCAATCTTTGCCTTATCGACCTCAATACCCTTTGCAGAGACTATATGACCTAAAACAATTCCTTGTTCTACCATAAAATGACACTTTTCAGAGTTCAAAACCAAATTAGTTTCAACACATCTTTTTAATACTAGTGCCAAATGGCTCAAACAAGTATCAAAGCTATCCCCATGTACTGTGAAATCATCCATGAATACTTCAATGAAATTTTCAATGTACTCAGAGAAGATACTAACCATACATCGTTGAAATGTCCCGGGTGCGTTACATAGTCCAAATGGCATCCTGCGATATGCAAAAGTACCGAAAGGACATGTAAAAGTAGTCTTCTCCTGGTCCTCTGGCGCTATAGCCACCTGAAAATAACCAGAATATCCATCAAGAAAGCAATAATAGGGGCGCCCAGCAAGGCGTTCTAGCATCTGATCAATAAAGGGGAGAGGGAAGTGATCCTTCCTGGTTACTGTGTTCAACTTGCGATAGTCGATGCACACCCTCCAACCTGTTTGTGTCCTGGTAGGGACCAACTCGCCTTGTTGATTCTCCACAACAGTAATCCCTCCTTTCTTAGGGACAACTTGGGTAGGACTCACCCACTGACTGTCAGAAATTGGGAAAATCATGTTAGCTGATAGCAATTTCAGCACTTCCTTCTTCACCACATCCATCATGGGAGGATTGAGCCTTCTCTGTGGTTGGCGTGATGGCTTAGCGCCTTCCTCCAGCAGGATCCTGTGCATGCATGTAGATGGACTGATTCCCTTGATGTCAGCGATGGTCCACCCCAATGCAGTTTTGTACTCCTTTAGAACCTCTACTAACTTTTCCTCCTGCTCCTCTGAGAGCTTACTTGACACAATAACTGGTAAAGTGTCATCAACTCCTAGGAAAGCATACTTGAGATGACTAGGGAGTTGCTTGAGTTCAATTTTAGGTGCCTGCACAACAGATGGAACAAGCACTTCGCTTGGAGTCAGTAGATTGGGGCCAACGCCCAAAAGAGTAGGGGACTCACCTTCCATATTCATATGGGCTACTAATTCCTGCATGTTAGATGAGATTGAAAAATCTGTATAGGACTCATCAATATCATTCTCAATAATTGACTGCAACTCATCTTCCCTAGAAATATCAAATAGATCTTGAGCTAATGGTTCAATCACATCAATAGAGCACAGAGACTGGTCATCAACAGGATGTTTCATAGCCTTATAGAGATCGAATTCAAACTTTTCTCCATCAAATTCCATTGTTAGTGTCTCAGAGACACAATCGATTTTTGTCCTAGCAGTTTTAATAAAAGGTCTACCTAACAGAATAGGTGCATCATGCTTATCGTGTTCCATATCCAGGACAAAGAAATCTGCAGGAAAAATCAGTTTATCGACCATAACCAAAACGTCTTCAACTACTCCTTTAGGGTACTTATTAGACCTATCAGCTAGTTGCACAACTACTCCAGTTTCATGCAAAGGTCCTAAATCTAGTGATTTGTAAAGTGAGTAAGGAAGCACATTTATGGAAGCACCCAAATCAAGCATAGCTCTATCAAATTTTACATCTCCAATGACACAAGGGATACTAACCATACCTGGATCAGCGCACTTTTTTGGCATTCTCCTCTGAAACATAGCGGAGACCTGCTCACTTACTTTCACCTTCTTTTTCCCTTTCAGCTTCTGATTCCTCTTTACTGTGCAAAGCTCCTTCAAGAACTTGGCGTACTTGGGCACAGTTTTTATCATTCTCAGCAGAGGAATGTTCACCTGACACTTGCTATATGTCTCAAACAGCTCTGAATCATCGATTATCCTCCTCTCCTTAAGTGCCTCAGGGAACGGAGGTTTTGGTTTCTCAGACCCGAGAGGGGGAAAATTCGGTCGAACATAAGTATCGACATCAGGTTCAGATTCAGGCGGGATTGGACCAGGTGCGGGCGCGCCAGAGGTAGGCGTGGGCGCGTTAGCATCAGGCGCGGGCGCGTCACTTTCCGGCGCGGGCGCGCTGCTGGCCGGCGTGGGCGCGCTAGTGGTGGGCGTGGCCGCGTTGGCCTCCGTCGTGTTTTCCTCCTCGGATTCCTGACTTCTCAGCTCCTTTCCATTCCGAAGAGTTATAGCACTGACGTTTTCCTTTGGATTGACCACTGTTTGAGATGGTAGACCCCCTGACGTCTTCGCCTCTATTCTAGTGATTGCTTCAGCCATTTGCCCCATTTGCTTCTGTATATCCTTTATGCTCGATTCAGTTGTCTGAACATGCGCAGTAAAGTGCTGTGTCAGGGTATTGAGCATGGACTTAGTGGATGGAGCGTTACCCTGCTGCCTCTGATTGTAGGGAGGTGGCTGCTGCTGATGTGGTTGGTTTGGTGGATCCCTCCATCTGAAATTCGGGTGATCTTTCCAACCTGGGTTGTAGGAGTTTGAGTAGGGGTCATGTCTGGGTCTCTGAGGTCCATTTCCACCTATAGCACTCACTTCAGCGGTGTCTCTCTGGAGTGTAGGACACGCATCAGTTGGGTGGAAGTCATCACCACAGAATTCACAAGCCTTGAGTTGTTGAGGAGTCCCTTTCAGAGTGAGTCTCCTAACCATATCCTTCAATTCAGCAATATCATTGGCTTGGTTAGAGTCTACCGAGTTGACTCCTTTCTTTCTGGTGGACTTCCCAAAATTCCTAGTCCCCTCAGCCATTTCCTGAATCTTTTCCATAGCTCCCTCTGGCGTGGCATTCAGAATATTTCCTCCGCAGGCGGCATCGATCATCCTTCTATCAGATTCCAGCAATCCCCCATAGATGTATAAGACTAGGTCCTTCGTGCTGTAGCCATGGAAAGGGCAATTAGCACACAGCTTCTTGAACCTTTCATTGTAATCATAGAGGGTCTCATCCTCCTCCTGCTCTATATTGCTGATTGCCTTCTTCAAGGTGTTCTCCTTCTTAGCAGGGAAGAATTTCTCCAGGAAGGCCTTGTGCAGCTTAGGCCAAGTATCGATGCTCCCAGTAGGAAGGCTGTAGTACCAGTCATCCGCAGCATCGACCAGCGTGAACCCAAAAGCTCTCATCTTTATCTGTGCTTCAGTTATATTGGCTGGTTTCATGCTCATGCACACATTATGAAACTTCCCCATGTGCTTGATGGGGTCCTCTCCAGCCGATCCATGGAATTTTGGCAGTTGGTGAATCAGCCCAGACTTAAGCTCAAAATGGTTGTCATCCCCTATAGCAGGGATTGTCACAGCAGGTGCCTGCTGTGTGATGTTTGATGCTGTCAGCTCTCGCAACGTCTGGTTAGCAGCCATTGGATCGGGTTGGTGGTGTTGTTCTCTAAGACGGCGGTGGTATGTCCTGTCAATTTCCCAATCAAAAGCAAAAAGATGGGGATCAGTAGCACGAGTGCGAACCATGCAAGAGGTTCACACCCAAACAGGTAATAAAACAAGAAAGAACAAAGATTAACCGTTTCCCCGGCAACGGCGCCAAATTTGACAGGCCTAAAGTCGTTATGCCAAATCAAAGTAAATTCCTAAGATGCAAACTATAACAAGTATAGTAGGTAAGTTAGGGTCGAACCCACAGGGAAACAGAATCAGTTGTAAGAGCAAGTATTATTACCAAAAGTAACTGATTAAAGGGGGAGTTTTGTGTGTGAGAAATAGTAACAGAACAAGTTGCAAGTAAAGGTTGTGAATATATGATGGAAAGGTATCACACCAGGTAATTATCCGCACAACAATTAAGATGGTTCATCATCGCATTCTATGAGTCTCAAGTTCTAATGTCCAGTAATTGTTCTCAATTCAGATCGTGTAATAGCTTTTAGTCCTACCAGTCCTAAAAGCACTTATCACTAAATTACAAGGGAAAACCTTCACCAAATAATAAAGCAATAGCATTAAAGCATGAATTATAATGAGATACAAGCGATTCTAACAACCCGTTAAAATAGCCTGTAATCAAATCTCCCTCACAATCTACCACAAGCGACCGCGTATGGAGATTGTGTTTGCTACAATGAATCTACAACCCAAGACCTGGAATTGGAAACCCTAGCAGTATGACTAGTATCGATAAACCTAGGTGATCAATCTAGATAAATCAATAATAAGCAATCAAGCAATAAGCTCAGGAGATCGAAACAATTAACAAAGGACGAACAAGAGTAGAATACTCACAACCAAATCAATTGAAGGCTTCAAAGAACCAAGTGCAACAAAGGAGAGTTAGTTCTCCATAGGGTTTGTGAGATAATGCAAAAGGAAAATATGTCTCTGGAAAAATAACCTCATGATTCTCTACTGCCTTCTCGGCCTATATAACCTAATAAAATCGGGTTTAACATCCCGTACAATTATAATAATAAAATATTAAAACTAATAAGATAACAGAATCGGATAAGAATCCGACTCCAGGACCGACGCGGGCGCGCCAAGTGCAGCGCGGGCGCGCCAGCCTCGTCTGTCTTCGTCAGCAGCGCGGCCACTTCCTCCTAGCAGAGTGGCCGCGTCGGGTAGCAGCGCGGGCGCGCCAAGTGCAGCGCGGCCGCGCCAAGGTCTTCAATCCTCCAGCTGCTTCCGATCTTCTTAGCTTCTGTAACTTGCATGATTTCTTCAACTTCTTAAATATGCTCCGAATCACCAAGTTCACACTAATATCTCTCATAATGTCAGGTAAATGATGACAAAAACTACTAAATGCGCTATGGAATATATCGCATATCACCATGCCTTTCTTTGATCAACTAAAAAACAAGTGCCCGATCGAGTGGACTACCATTTTGGACAAAGCCTTCAAAAGCATGAAGGAATACCTGGCCACTTTGCCCACCCTTCATTTTCCACGCGAGCATGAAACCCTGCTGCTATACCTCACCGTCGGGTCCACAACCATCAGCACGGTGCTTACTAGGGAATCTAAACTACCCATCTATTTTGCTAGCAGGGTCTTGCAGCCAGCCGAATCCAGATACACTCCGATTGAAAAATGGCTTTGTCCGTGGTTTTTGCTGCGCGAAGATTAAGGCCTTACTTTTAGGCTCACACAATCGAGGTACTCTCCGACTTGCCCCTTCATCAAATCCTGCATTCACCATCGCTCTCAGGAAGAATGGTCAAATGAGCAGTAGAGCTTTCCGAATTTGACATACATTTCAAACCCAGAAAAGCCGGTCTAGCTCAGGCCTTGGCCGACTTCGTAGTAGAGGCTGTCTTTACAGACCATCAGGATCGCGATGGGGAAGACTGGATCATTAATGTTGACGGATCAGTATCAGCAGGGGGATGTGGGGTCGGGGTTACCATCACTAGCCCAGGCGGGGAGGTAACCGATCTATCATTCCAACTACTATTTGAAGCTACTAACAATGAAGCTGAGTATGAAGCGCTGATCGCGATTATTGAGAAAGCATTGATCAACGGAGCTCGGCAAGTCCAGATTTTCACAGATTCACAAGTAGTAGCTCAGCAGGTTAAAGGGGAAAATGAGACGAAGACAGCTACCTGAATATTTGGCACGCGTACAAACACTCACGGCGGCCTTCGGGAAATGCTCCATCTCGTCCATTCCTCGTGATCAGAATGAACGCGCCGATACCTTGGCCAGGATGGGAGCCACCTTGCCCCTAGGTGTAATACCTCCTTTTATAACCCAAGGAAATGTCATAGCGCCAGTGATTACTCGGACTTTAATGTCTTCGTAATCACCTTAGGCTTATAGGGACATGCAACCATGCTCCCACAAAAAAGATGATAATAAATAAATGATATGTAAAATAAATAGAAATAGCGGAAGACTTGCATAATAGAAATAACTCTTTATTAAAGTCTCCTCTAAAATTGAGGATTTAACTTTACAACTTCATAATATTACAACGGAAGACTTTTAAAGGAAATAAAATATTTAAACACCTATACAATATATCTAGAAATTTAAACTTTAAATATAACGTTAAAAATAGTTTAGATGTCTTCTCAACTTCTCTTCTCTACTGAGACTCGACCTAAACCTGCGAAACCTGGTCTAGCGTCCGGAATGAAGGACACCAGCCATCCAAATAAAGGACGGTTAGTTCGCGGGAACTAGCAAATGACGGCTCAAAAACTGGGACTTCTCTGAATTCAGACTAATTGACCATAATACGATATGAATCTAAACCCAAATGCGATTATTGAGAATATTTCTATGAAGGCTTAACATTTTTAAAACACGACTCTTGAGACACAGACAACCCCGAAGGATTGAGTAACAAAAGATGCGAGCGACAAGCACTCTTAGAAACCATACTCCGGTTACAGATGGAGTATGATACAAAGCTAATTGTAATCACTGTGAAAACAGTTTTCAAAACATTATTCGCTCACTTTCCTCAAATTGAGTAGCTTAAACCAAATTGATATAGCACACACTTTACTCACTTTCTCATGTTGAGTAGCTTAAACTAAATTGATATAGCACACACTTTACTCACTTCCTCACGTTGAGTAGCTTAAAAAAAATTGATATAACACACACTTCACTCACTTCCTCACGTTGAGTAGCTTAAAACAAATTGATATAACACACACTTCACTCACTTCCTCACATTGAGTAGCCTAGACACAAGGTTACAAACTTTACACGATTAATGCATTTTACATCTTTTAGATTAACACGAGTAACTGATTACTGACTAATCCTAGTCCCACCCTAACATAGTGGTTATGACCTACAACCGCTTTGGTTGTGTAACACACCTCATCAGGAAGTGTGTAGTTTCATGAAACCTTTAGACGGAAGTGTGTAGTTTCATGAAACCTTTAGACCGAGGAGTAACGGCCCCGACCTGACTCTACAAAATCACTTTCACTTGACTTTGCACATTACGTTTCACATTGGTTTACGTTGATTGGTAGATTTACTTTGTTTGATCTTGATTCAATTGAGTTCCAATCGTAACACACAATCCTCACATTGTTACTACTTACATTAGACATCCTAGGTGACCACACAACACACAAAATAACCCATCCTATTGATAGGTAACATGGATGAAAAATGAAATAAAAACAGTTAAAATAAAAGGATGGAAACATCAAAGAAAAGGACATGTTCCATACCTAACCAATTCGAATGAAAGAACAAGAGCAAATCATGCTTTAAATAAATGGCGGGTATCTTAAGGTGACCCATTTAAACTTGCCAAATCCAAACTGAACGGTAAATAAATCACACAAGTAGATGAACTGTAATTTATTTTAAATAATTTGGTAAGCAATCAAAGGAAAGAAAACAACTTGACACGAAGGTACCGAAATGAGCGGAAAAGCTCAGAAAGTCACTTGCCTGGATTCGAAGTCGCAAGCTTTGACTTAAATGGTTGGGTTGACTCGAATTCCCTCCTAGACGTCTAGGGATTGACGACGCACTGCGGAATTAAAGAGATTGAAAACGTTTAAAATACCCTGAAAAGTATGGGATTTTTCCTGAAATTAATTATGCTGAAGCAGGGGCATAGTTTAACAAAACCGAAACTTAGGTAGGTTTTCTGTAATTACCCTTCTTCAACCTCACACCCGACAACAACTTCAACAGCACTTTCCGGTTAGCTCCCGACAAGACTTCGGTGAGGCATAGCGACTTCGTTAGTACTCGGAATGACACTTGACCGGTGGCTACAGATTCTTGGAGAAGAGGCGCTCCCCCTGGTGTCCTGGTGGTTCTGGAAGCGGCTGGAATCGGTGTATGGGTTGGCACCGGCGAGGTTGACTCGAAATTGGGGGTTTTGAAATCGGGATGTTTTTGTGAAACTTTTGTGAAAGGGATTGTAGGTTAACGTGTTTAGAACACGATGAACTAGTTTGAAGGCTCGGATATAGAGAGAAATGGTGGGGGTGTGCTTCGAAGGTTATCCCGGAAGGGGTATTTATAGGAGGAGGATTTGGGGATGAATTTGATTAAAATAAATCCGAAAATCGATTAGATAATTACTTCTAATGCTATCACAATCCTCAATTTGAAGGGATTCATCCCGAATGGAGCGGATTTGGATGAGCTTCAGATTTGGGGATAAGTTTGTTCGGTTGCGGTTCGATCCCGAATCTCAAAAACGGTTGCATAAATCTCATTAGAAACGGATAGGGAACGTTCTAGAAGCAAAAGGTTTGAGATTTGAGCGAGATTCGAGGAAGTGAAATTTCACCTTGGCTTACAGTGAATCGACGTAGGCAAGAGGAAGAAGATGGGTTCAACCGAACCGGTTCAGCATTTTTATGTGATGGGTTTGGTTCACTTGAACCGAAAGAAATAAAAATAAAAACCATTGGTTCAAGCCCTATTTCTATCTATTTTTTTTTGTGTTTGATTGGGAAATAATTCGGGTGGGATAGCCCTACCCGGAAGCGTCCTTACGACTAAGGTCAAGAAGACCAAAATCATTTTTAATATCGACTCCTCGGGCAGAATGGCAAAGGTGTGCAACCTTATCAGCCACTCTATTGCCCATTCGAGGAATGTGAAAGAACATTGCTTCTTTCACCGTCGATAGTAGTAGTTGAGTATCCGAGAGGATTAGTTCGATTTCCCACGGACATGAAGATTTCCCGTTGGATACTTTCTATTTTGAGTTGCCGAACTTTTTGAACACCCAATTTTAGGGCTAAAGCCTCCGCTTTAAGAGGGTTTTGTTTGCCAAGCAGCTGGTGCTGAATGGATGTTGGTTGTCCTTCCCAATCCCTAATAATAGCCCCCGCTGAACTGTCGCCATTAGCCAGAGAGGAACCATCAAAGTTTAGTTTTTACGTGCCCCTAGGAGGTTTCCGCCAATGAACGGAACGTTGTTTGTTACTTTGTTTTCTCGAGTGTGGACGAGGGGTGCAAAGCTCCTCTTCAAATTCAGTTTCCCGCACAGAAGTTCTATTCCAGTTATCTATATGAGTATTGATCACTCGTATAGCAGTATCTCTCCGTTGGATTGCAGTTTGCTGGAATAGAAATTGATTCCTAGTATACCATGTCGACCACAAGGAGAAGGCAAGGCTAGTCATGGTAGTGGAGTTTAGGCTCTTCCCAAGAGCAGATAGAATAGGCCTGATATCCCGGGACTGGGCAATCAAGCAGACAACCATTGATTGATCTTGGTTCGAGAGCTGGTGTATTGATGTGATAAAGGGACATTCCAAGAATAAATGGACCTCGTCCTCCGTTGCCAAATTACATAGGGAACAGGTGGAAGGTACCACCGAACCCCTACAAGACAACCTAGAGGTTGTGGGGAGGCCATTCTGAGCCATTTTCCACAGAAAGTTTTTAACTTTCAGAGGAGTATTGATCTTCCAAATCCAGTCATTACTATCCGGGGTTGCAGAGACCTGAGATGTTATCAATTTGTATGCACTGGCAGTAGTAAACCATCTTTCCTTATCTGGCCACCACTCACGAGTATAGGCGGTCTTGCAATTCTGATGCAGGTAGCGGGATATCTAAAATGTCTTGAACCAAATCGTTCGGAAGGTTCCATTGTAGTTTCTCCTTCCACCACTGCCCCCCCCCCCCCCCCCCCCCCAAAATGTAGTCACTAACCGTTTCTTCCTGATTGTAATGTAGAGGGCAGTCCTCCCTAGCCAAAAGAGGGGAGGTAGAGATCCAATTTTCTGTCCATAATTTTACCGAGTGTCCATTTCCTACAGACCAAATTAGGCCAGATTTAAATTTGTCTATTAGTTCCGATAGCTTGGACCATTGCTAAGAGCACGATCCTGATCTACTATATTCGAAAATGTTAGTGGTACACAAATATTTATGTCTGATAAAAAAAACCCACACATTATTAGGTTCTGCCAGAATCTTCCACAAGAGCTTCATCTGTAGAGCGATATTCATATCACTTGATTTACGAATTCCTAAACCCCCAAATTGTTTCGGTTTGCAGATTCTGTCCCAACTAATAAGCGACCGGTATTGGAGGTCCTTATTCTAGAAGAAAGAACGGTTTATCTGGTCAAGTTCATTATGCATAGAAGCAGGGAGCACAAAGCTCTGCATTACATAAAGTGGCTTAGACGAGAGGCCGGAGTTTATCAGTGTAGCTCGACCTTTCTGTGAGAGAGTATTCGCTCTCCATTTTGTCAGTTGTTGTTTAGATTTACATATGACGTCTTCAAATGTACTACTTGTGACTCTGCCATTGATAATAGGACATCCGAGATATTTTTCTATTGAGTTTTCCTCAGTAATGTTGAGGCAATTACGCAACTGAAGAATCCTATGATTCGGAATCCTTCGAGTTGCTTGAAAGCATGATTTGTGGTAATTAACCTTTGGACCAGACACTTAGCAGTATGAATCGACGATCGTCCTTACTTTGCACCCTGCTTCAACGCTACCCTTTGAGAAGATGATGATATCATCATCAAAGGAGAGGAACGGAACTCGGGACTCGTTACGTCCAATTGGGAAGCCCAACTGAGATCTAACTAGGTTAGCTTCCGCCGTTAGTTTTCGGGCTAGAATCTCTGCCCCTAAAATAAATAGGAAGGGGGATAGCGGATCACCCTAGCGAATTCCTTGTGATGGGAGAAACAGTTCCGTAGTCCCATTGTTAACTAAAATCGAGAAGGAGACGGTCGTATCGTGAAATCCGAATTTGAAGAGCACACTTTTGAGGAAAAACCAATCCACCCTATCGTAGGCTTTCTCCATGTCTAACTTTATTGCCAACCATCCTTCCCGACCCCTGCGATTTTTGTAGGAGTGGAAGATTTCATGTGGTATAAGGATATTGTCCTGTATAGCCCTGTCTGAAACAAAAGCACCCTCAAGTGGATGTATGAGTTTACCAATAAACTTTTTCATTCTTTCTGTCAGAATTTTGGAAATTATTTTATAGACATTGGAACATAGACTAATGGGCCTGTAGTGACTAGTGATCGTGGGAGCATCTCTCTTGGGAAGCAGGGAAATAAATGTATGGTTTATTTGGCGGAGCATTTTACCGGAGTGAAAAAACCCTTTTACCGCACATATTACCGATTTTCCGATTATATCCCAATATTTTGTATAAAATTCAGTTGTGAATCCATCAGGACCCGGGGACTTGTTTCGATCTAGACTAAAAACAAATGTTTTAATTCCTGAGTTAGTCGGGATTGCTGTAAGAAAACGATTTTCATCCCGCGTGATGGACGGCTGTATAAGTTCCAGCAATTCGTTAAGACCTATTTCTATCTATAAATATATGTACATGTATATCCGAAATTTCATTTATTTAAATCCTAAATAATTTGAATAATAACATAAAATTTAATTTAAATACATTTCATTTTGCACAATAACATTTCTTTTAAAACCTTATATTAAAATAAAGTACAATTATAATTCCCTCTCTATTTCGAAGAAAAACCATACAACTTTTCCTTAAACAATATAACTTCAAATCTAATTTATTTACTATAGATTCGTCCCGAATCTGGGGTATTTACTATTTGAAAAACTTTTCTATGTTCAAATAAAAGGACTTTTATTATGAAAATTATATTTACTTAAAACAAAATACCCAAAGATAATTTGGGGTATTTCATATCTCCCCCCTTAAAAATAAGTTTCGTCCCGAAACTTAGAAAACGAAAAGGAGTACGGAGAAGAGGTATAAAGGAACGAGAGTACGGTATTGATATGTTTTAACATTGATCACGTAAGATACTAAAGTTAACGAGCAGAAGCTTAGAATTGAATGCGAACGAATCTCCCTAGATAGGGAAAGAACGACATCATTATCTCTCTTTGTACACACATGTCTTCAATTGTTTGAACTGCCACATATATGAAACTTGGAACGATATACATGCTTTTGAGTGGTTCAGGGGATCGAACTCGATATCTATGGAATTAGAAATAACCACGTACATCGATATATATACATGTATCTCCTTGCTTAAGCGCAAAACAACTTAATTACATCCAACGTAATTATTTGTCCACCAAACTCATCATTGCTAAAGTCTGAGAGTTATTTCTCTTACAATTACCTCTTAACCTAGGGTTAAGCACATACGAATGAGTTGTTTTACAATTTTTTTTCCATCTGATCACGTTCGATGATATGTTAGACATTAGTGCAAGTTAGTCAACTCTTATCACACAGTGAACATGGTATTCCAATCTACCCTTGGCTTTCTTCTAAATCCCATTTAGCTCCCTTTTCCAAGTTACCAAATGGTCCACGGTAGTTTTAAAGGCAGCCACTATGGGCAGTACTGGTGTCCTATTCAAGTATAATGGGTGTTCCGTATGAAACAGGTTCTTCTCTAGATCTCCTTCACGTTCGTTGAATAACATGTTGTCTGGTGTCTTGTCTTCTTCCCGAAAGCGAGCGTGATATCGAATTTATTCTTTTATTATATACTTCGATTGTATTTTACTTTTGTACTATCTAAGACGTTGACCAATGAAATGTATGTCAAATTCGGAAAGCTCTACTGCTCATTTGACCATTCTTCCTGAGAGCGATGGTGAATGCAGGATTTAATGAAGGGGCAAGTCGGAGAGTACCTCGATTGTGTGAGCCTAAAAGTAAGGCCTTAATCTTCGCGCAGCAAAAACCACGGAAAAAGCCATTTTTCAATCGGAGTGTATCTGGATTCGGCTGGCTGCAAGACCCTGCTAGCAAAATAGATGGGTAGTTTAGATTCCCTAGTAAGCACCGTGCTGATGGTTGTGGACCCGACGGTGAGGTATAGCAGCAGGGTTTTATGCTCGCGTGGAAAATGAAGGGTGGGCAAAGTGGCCAGGTATTCCTTCATGCTTTTGAAGGCTTTGTCCAAAACGGCAGTCCACTCGATCGGGCACTTCTTTTTTAGTTGATCAAAGAAAGGCATGGAGTGGTCAGCTAATCGCGAGTAGAATCTACTTAAGTAGTTGACTAACCCATTCAACTTCTGAATATCATTCAACGTCTTTGGAGGGCCATGTCGATGATAGTCTGCATCTTCGAGGGATTCACATCTATTCCTCGATGGCTTATCATGAAACCCAGGAATTTTCCAAATTTACCCCGAAAACACACTTTTTCGGATTCAGACAAACGCGATTCCTTCTTAGTGTGCTGATGGTTTCCTGTAGATCTTTGCAGTGGTCCTCCTTTGTGAGACTTTTGACCACGATATCGTCGACGTAAACCGCAACATTTTTTCCGATCTGCGACGAAAACACCTCTCTATCAACCATTGAAAGGTGGCACCGGCGTTCTTGAGCCCGAACGGCATTACCTTATAACAAAAGGTTCCCAGGTTGGTAATGAAGACAATGCTTTTTTCATCGCGATGACTCATTTTGATTTGATTGTAGCCCAAATAAGCATCTAGAAAGCTTAGAGTAGCGTGCCCTGTCGTGGTGTCTTCCAGCTCGTCGATAGATGGCAAGGGATAGCTATCTTTTGGGTAGGCTTTGTTCAGATCTTTGAAGTCAACGCACATTCTTCATTTTCCGCTGGTCTTTTTTACTATCACTACATTTGATAACCAAGTCGAATCATTAATCTCGTGAATAAATCCAGCTTGTAATAGCTTGTGTACCTCTTGTTTTACTGCTTTTGATTTTTCCGCAGCCATCTTCCTCTTCCTTTGGCACACGGCCTTCGCCTTGCGATTAAGTCTCAAAGAGTGCTCCGCAGTTTCTTGGGGGATTCCCTTCAAATCTTGTGGTGACCATGCAAAAACGTCGCGCGATCCTTTCAACTTGTTCTTGAGGCGCTCAAGGGCTAGACCAGTCAAACTGTGGTCGTGGTACAATGCTTCAGTCTTATTTGGGAAAGGAAAAAAGGCGATCTTTTCCTCCACGATCTTGTCGGTTATCTTCTCGGGCCGAACCTCTAGCTCCGCCTGTTGTCGTTCGGATGTGGCCTCTTGTTTGAGTTCATCAGTCGCTTCATCTTTTAAAGACCCTTGACCGCTTCCCTTAATCACGAATATTCGATTATGACCCTTCTTCAGCGAGGATAAGTAGAAAATCCTACTTTCTGCTTGTTCGCCCCGTGCTTCGCCCACCTTCCCATCGGCGCATGGAAATTTGATGCTAAAATGATATATGGAGCATGCTATTTAGAATTTGAACAGACTTACTCGGCCCATGATAGCGTTGTAAATGGACGGTAGTCTAACCACCGTGAATTCAATCATGTGGGTTCTTCCATTCGATGTTGTCCCCAACGTCAGGGCCAACTCGATTGTCCCAGCAACCACGACTTCGTCTCCAGAGAAGGAGACCAGCTTTCCTGAATACTGGCGTAAGGCGCTTTCAGCGATCCCGAGTTGTTCAAAAGCGTCTCAGTAAAGGACATCCACAGACAAACCTGTATTTATCATAACTCGCTTGACAGTTTTGGTTCCTATCTGTACATGGATTACCATAGGATCTGAGTGCGTAATTCTTAGGTCGCGGGCGTCCCGAGTATCAGAAATAGAGAAGTTGAGTACGGCGTGCTCGGTGGATGCTTGCTTTACGCTGGCCTCAGACGGGGGGGGGGGGGGGGGGGGGGGGGACGTCTGGCTTCTCTTTCATATTTTTTTCCTCTCCTGTTTACTGGTGCCAGATGTTGCCCTCCCCCCCCCCCTCCGCGATGGTATTAATGCACCCATCCGGCGAGGGGGGCTTCCGATGATCTTGGTTAGAGCGATCAGGTCGGTTGGATGAGGATCTGGCTTCCTATGCATTCCTCGTGTCTCTTGGTGGAGGTCTGTATCCCTCTCCTCTATTTCCATTCCTTCCTCCCTTATTCTAGGGGTAGACCCCCTGCCCCTCCCTTTGGCTGCAGATTGGGGATTGTAAGGCCTCGGCGGAGCATTTGGTGGTTTGTATTGCTGAGGCGGAATGACAGGGGCTGGTGTTGTTGTGGTGTTGCGATCAGATGGCTAGGGCCCGTTGGCAGGGCGCAAATTTGAACGGGTACTTCTTTTGGAGGGAGGGTTTGCGGGATCCCATAAACAAGAGGTGATATATAGTCGGGGTGGGCCATCATCACATTCGTCGGGGTACCGAGCCGGCCTGGTCCCGACCTTTGGTTGTACTGAACCTCTTGGATTTGAGGTCGCGATGGGATGATGGGGTATTGCCAGGGAGGATTGTGGGGTTGTTGGCCCCCGAAATTCTCTCTTCCTTAGCACTTGTTGGGGGCCCAGTGGTAAGCTGATGGTTTAGATTCAATGGGTCGCGAACTGGAGCTTGCGGCCTCCATGGCGTGAATCTGCTTGGTTACGAGCTCTCTTAGAACATCGTAGCTCTCTAGCTCCTTTCGTAAGAGGAAGATCTTAAAATCTTCTTCAGCCAAGTTGCCCATTAGTATGGTACTTGCAAATTCTTAATTGAACCTCGGGATTTGCACCAACATGTTGGTGAATCTGCTGAAGAAGTTTCCCAATGACTCGGTCGCTCCTTGCTTGATGGAGTTGAGGTCCAACATGGTTCTTTTTCTTGTGCGAGCATTGCCGAAGTGTGCGACGAACGTGCCGGACAGTTGTGCGAAATTGCTGATGGAGGATCGGGCCAAATTGGTGAACCATGTCAATGCTACCCCGCTCAGCGGGGATGGGAACGAACAACAATACATAGCGTCATTGTCATCATTCATCCTCATTGCTGTAGTAAATTGGTTGAGGTGATTGTTGGGATCAGTGTCTCCCTTGTACTTGGCAATGGAGATATCCCTCCATCTTTTGGGGACGGGTGCTTTGCGTATTTCCTTGCAAAAAGTGGATGGGAAAGTTGGTTCACCTTTGCGAGTATGCCCGGGTTCCCCAGGGGAATTCGAACGCGACAACACATCCCTAGCGCCGAAGACACGGGCGATTTTGTTGTAATTTTCATCGATCTCCAGACCGGGATTAAGGGGGCCGCCAGCGGGATTGGGGAAGTGATTGACCGTTATGGGCACAGGATCCTGTTTGTTGATAATAGCCACGGGGTCATGGTGGAATGGTACCCCGTTAGCTTGTTGGTTGAAGTATGTGCTATGCGGGTAACTCCCCGCGAAGAATTGGTATGGGGTTAGTGAAAAGTGTAGAAGACATATACCCACAATAGAAAAACTAAAAGTTCAAAACCAAAAAATCAAAAAGCAACAAAGTCTCAAAAGTCTAAAAAGTCTATGTACATGCTCTAGATTTTATAGTCGCTAGGCCGACTTTTCCATTTAGCTCAAGGTGGCATTTGCAGGGCCCATGTAACTTGGGCCTCAAATTGGACTCCATTCTTGTCCATCAGCTGTAATCCTCCAGAATGGATCTTGTTCACCACGAAAGGCCCCATCCGCTTCTTGTTGAATTTGTTGGGAAACCAATGATCCTTTGATTTAGAGACATAGAGCTTGTCTCCTACTTCATACTCCTTGGGCTCATCATTGGATATCCTGCACAATCGCACATACCAAGGCAGACCTCTCCCATGTATAGATAAATCTTTAATGGAAATAGGAGAAGAAAGATCCATACCTTGGCTTACCTTCGTAGAGACGAAATCGGGGACCACAGTGTTTGGTCGATCTTGACTAAGGCTAGTCGATCTCGATGAGGATGCTGGTTCTGGTGGTGGTCTGCTCGAGGATGCGGAAGTCGACGAAGGACAGGGCTTGTCGATCTCGACAAGGCTGGTCGACCTCGAGTAGGCTTCAGCTCCTAGTGGCTGCAGCGTCGAGGAGGAAGGATCTGGTGGAGTCGAGTGGTGGTCGTACTCGACAAGGCTGGTCGAGATCGAAGAGCTTGGTCCGTCTGGTGGAGTCTGTGTCGAGGAAGACGGTGTCCGAGGATGCTGAAGTTGGTCGACATCGAGTAGCGTACTCGAGATCGACAAGGGCTCTGGTTCTGGAGTCGTCTTCGTCGAGGAAGGCGAAGTGAGTTGGCCGAGTGGTGGTCGATCTCGACAAGGCTGGTCGAGATCGAGTAGAGTCCCGCTTCTGTCCGGCTGGTCGACGAGGCTGGTGCTGGTGGAGGCTCCTTGGTCTGGTCGAGATCGACTAGGGTACTCGATGTCGAGGAGTCTTGGTCGATCTTGACCCCATACTTAGTTCCTGGCAAGGCATCCGAAAAATAATTAATCCATAACGACTTACCTTGATCTGTGTCGATTGGATTCTCTATGTTCTCTTTGAGGATTGCCATGATCTCCTCCACCTGGGCCTCCATGTCCCTCTTTTCCAGCTCCTCAGGGGTCATATTTCTGACCTTGGGTTCCCCGCAGGTGATGTAGCCAGCTAAGATAGATTTGACCGCTTCCATTGGACCTGTATGCCTTTCAGTTTTATTAAAGGAATACTCAATTACCTCATCGCTGATGTTGAAAGTGAGCACTCCTTTCCTTATGCTTATGTTGGCATCCACCGTCGCCAAGAAGGGCCTTCCTAGAATAATTGGACAAGCAGGATCCTCTTGCATATCAACAACTAGGAAATCAGCAGGGACAAAGAATTTACCTACTTGTACTGGCACATTGTCCACCATGCATGTTGGAATGACCACCGTATTGTTGGCCATGTAAAGTCTAGCATCCACAGGCTCTAGGGCACCTATCTTAATCTTGGACCAAATCGTTAAAGGCATTATACTCACACTAGCTCCAAGATCACATAAGGCATTAATTTTATATGAACCAAATCCAATAGTTATAGCAAACTTACCTGGATCCGGCCTCTTCTCCAATATGTCCAGATGGCTGCACTCCTCTGTAATTTCCGCCATTGATCGCTTTTTGCTCAAAATCTCCTTCAGGAACTTGACATAAGATGGCATTTCATTGAGAGCTTCTGTGAAGGGGATGGTGACGTTGAGTTTCTGAAGCATTTTGATGAAGCGCTGAAATTTCTTCTCTGCCGGGTCCTTTAGAGATTTTGTGGGGAAAGGCAGCTTCTTTTTCTGATTCGGAACCAGAACAGACGTCGGAGGTGCTGCAGGTTTCTCTATGTCGACTAGGGGCTCCTCGACATCGACTACAGTCTTGTCGATCTCGACTAGATTTGGTGCTGTCGAGTTGCTGTGTGGTGCAGACGAAGGTTTCTGCATGTTCTCCTCGACATCGAGTAGACCGTCCTCGAGATCGACTAGGCTCTGGTCGACCAGCTGTTCTCCGTTGTTCTGCTGCTTTCCGACCTCTGGCTCTTGCAATTGATGGCCGCTTCTGAGTTTTACAGCAGCGATATGTCCGGTCTTTCCCTTAGGATTTGGTTCTGAAGATCCAGGGAGCGAACCTGACTGTTTGGGGATTCCTGCTACTAGCTGACCAATCTGTGTATCAACTGATTTTCGCCATATATCAATTTCCCCAAGCCTAGAGTTGACACCTTGCATCTGAGTATAGACGGAGTTGAAAGATTGCCTAGTTTCTGAGTGGTTCCTCCGTATTTCCTCCAGGAGGATGGTCAAGTATGAAATAAATATAAAATAAAGGATCACTTTCGCATAAACCCTAATTGTTGTTGCAGGAGGATGGTCAAGTATGAAATAAATATAAAATAAAGTTTAGACTGACTTCCCTGTCTCAGCAAATAAATACAAGACTTCCTCCCGTTGTAGTAAGAGAAAGTCAGGATCGAATCCACGAGGAAGCACGTCAGCAGTTCTCAGGTAGCTGTAGATCTCACAGACAAAGCAGCAGAAAGACAGAAACACTGAAACAAGGAAAGAAACAGAAATAAAAGCAGAAAATAACAAACAACTAAACGAGACAGAAAAGACAAAGCAAAGCAGCAAATAAAAAGCAAACCAAAGGCTAGTCGATCTCGACCACAGGGTACTAGAGATCGACAAAGGCAGGTCGACAGAAAACAGAAAGTGAAAATCGACGACAATAGAAGAAAACTCAACTCGAGATAGACCAGACCCTACTCGAGATCGACAAAGGCTGTACTCGATCTCGACAAGCTCTACTCTATATCGACTGGGAAACAGAAACTTTAAATTGCAAATTTCAACACAGAATTCAGATTTTCGACAGAAATAAATCACTATAATAAAATACTTCCAAGGCCAGGGTATCAACACCACAACGCTAACCATGCAAAGTAACACACAAAGGCACAAAAGATCATGCTTTCCATCAAATAACTTTCGTTATTAACAAATAGGCAAATAGAGGCTTTCGCATAAACCCTAATTGTTACTAACCCTTTTTCACATAATTAATCCAAGTTGCATTAAGATCACTTTCGCTTCAATAATACAAACAAGGATCACCTTCAACTCTCGCAAAAGAATCATGCTCATAGGGATAGAAGACGAATTGCATAAAAAGATCTGACCTTTATCGCATCGCCTCACATGGCCACCGTCGGGCTCACCCCAGCCCCAGAAGTGGGTGGACTACTCATGGCTCATCAAAATCGCATACATTGAATGAAAAGAAATAACTTGCATAAAACTATATTCAAAAGCCTTTACAATCCCGGCAATCAACTTTCGCAGAAAGCCAAAACCCTAAAAACCTTAGAACTCCTAAACTTCTCTGTGGAACTACTTGTCTCTCTCTGAAATTTGAATGAATAAAACTGAGCCTATGGGGCTTTATTTATAGTGATCAAATCTCGCTAATCAAGGAAATAATCATCTATCCATATATAAATCTATATCTACTTTGCTAAAAGATAAATAAAATGCTTTAAGGAAATAAATTAATAAGGAAAAGATAATTCTAAAGTGGTAAGTCTTCATGTCTTGATAGATCTTGCTTCCTTGGATAGAATTGATCAACTTTGGATAGATCCCGGCCAAATCGACTTCCTTCACGCCCAAGGAATCTCAAGTCGAGTAGGACTCGTCACGTCGACGCGTTTCTGGAAACTGGGCTACTCGACATCGACAAGGGTCTGGTCGACCTCGAGTAGGATTCATCGTCGACTGGACTTCTCGGCTAGATCTGCTCGAGGTGGCTCGGACTTGGCTCCTAGCGCTCGTCGACCTCGAGTAGCCCTAGTCGACCTCGAGTAGGATTGATCTGTCGACTATGTCTTCTCGGGTAGGTGTGCTCGACAAGCTCGGATCTGGGCTCTGGCCTTCGTCGATCTCGACAAAGGGTCGTCGATCTCGACCAGGGTTTGTCGAGTTGAGGTGTGGACTTTTTGGTCGAGGAACTTCTCCTCGGCATGGACTCGGAGTGGCGCTAGGTGTCTCGTCGATCTCGACAAGAGTTCGTCGAGGTCGACTAGGATTGTGCTCGGCTTCTCGATCAGCTCTTCTCCTTGTCGACTCCGGGTGTGGCACTGGGCTTCGTCGATCTCGACCAGGTCTTTGTCAAGATCGAATAGACTTCCGGAGCTGGGTTGGTCTGGCTCTCGACACTGCTCTTGGTCGACAAGGCAGTGCTCGGACATGCTCGTCGAGATCGAGTAAGGTCTACTCAAGATCGAGTAGGCTGATAAATATATATTACCTTGAACCATGGTGGTTGCAAGCACACAGTAGACCCAACGCGGTGGGTGCACCAGTCATAGAAATGAATGCCTTACTGAAGAGTAAGACAGTAATATTCTGCACATCAAGAGCAACGTGATAGCACCCATTGCACAGAGATCAGGCCTGGATGAATTAGACCAAACCCAACCAGGGAATTTCTGAGAAGATACAGGGATCGAAAATTGGATAGCAGTCCTAGCGTAGTGCCCAACCTGAAGAACGAATAGGGGTCGGTCTATCCCTGAATTACTATGTGCCCCCCACTAAACAATAACCGCTAGAATGCACATAAAACAGGTTCATCCAAGGCGCCACGTTAACACCAGATAAAAGGAGATTATATAAAACAAAACATAGATGAGTAGGTGTGAAATCAGCAATACAGCAGTGGATGATTTGCAAACATGGTAATTCAAAGCTAAGAAAGAGGAACCATGATCATAATACTTGACCAGTAGACCTGGGATGTGAAGCCAGATGTCGAGGACTGTGATCGGCTCAGAGAGAGGGTCAAAGTCGATCCTTAATAGGCGGATGAGCATCAGCTACTTGACGACATGATAGGGGCGGCCCAACCAAACATTGCTACAATCTTCGGGCAGTTCAAACCGAAGTTCAAACCAATTGTTCTTCATTTGAATAAACTGAAAGCTTCCTTGCACAAAATTCCAATCAAATGAGATCTTCTTTCTAATGGATTTCAAGCTCACTGGGGCGCCATTAATGGTGGCAAAACCAGAGGTGAGGCTAAGGTTTGTAATATTATCCTTGACACCTTCAAGGACACACTTAAAACGATCCAAGTTGAGGGTTTGCTTCTTTTGCTTTTTTTCCTTGTTTTCTAGTTGATGGCTACATCCCCCAGAAGGAGTAGCATTAGCAGGGTTTGGGGCCTCATAAAGAGGATTTGCACCCTTTCGGGCAAAAGATTGAGAGAGAGGAGGAGTCACTGACCCCATCGGTTTTTTTACCAATTGCTTTGTCGGAGGGAACCTGATCAGCCATGCTGGACAACAGACACAAGAGACCAGAGGAATAGAGGAGGGGGGGAAGAGAAGTGAGCAGGAGAGAAAAGAGCAGAGCAAGAGAGGGGGAAAAATTGGAACCCATACCCAATTTATAGAGGCCACATACCAAATCTCCGAGGAGAGAGAAATCGGATATGCCAAAACCGATCGCCGCCACCAAAGAATATTTTTAGAACACAAAATCCGAGCAGCACAACGATCCAAGGAACAAAGATCCTGAGGTGAACAATGGTTAAGTGATTTACAAGGGGGACCAGGCCAAGGGGGGAGGGGGCTTAGCGGCGCTTAAACCATCAGAGACCATGATTATGAATCCGAAAGGAGAATGATCATTATTCTTTCCTCTACCAACACACGACAGAAGAGGGGTGAACCCTATCCAAGTCTTGAGCGGCGCCGACCCTGGGAGAGAGAGGCGGACCCCCGAGCGAGGGAGAGAACCCACATACCATCCATGATTAACCTTCCATAAACAACAGAGTTTAAAGAGCCAAGGGAGAAGGGCAACAGTTGTGTAGGTATTGCTTATCACTTGAGATTCATCAGATCTTTTTTGGGTATGAGATTACACTAGGATTGGGATTGTAGAGAGCGCGTGAGGCGCGTTCAATGCTCCACATGGGAGGTTTTTCCGACAAAACAACAAATAAAGCTAAAAGGTTTAATGGTGAAATAAACAATAAAATAAATTAGCAAATTAATTTGATCATAATACTTCCCTTATTGATGTGCCAAATCTCCATTGATCATTGAGACTATCATGCTGATAACGCATTATAAATTAGGGCAAGAATAAAAGGGAGGAGAATATGTAGTTGTATTCCATTGAATTGCTTGTGGAGTATCCACCAATACAATATAGAAGTTATTTGGTTAAATGTCCACTTTTGTATAGCTATTTTGTTAAATGTCCACTTAAAACTACATTTTGCTAAATGTCCAAAAAACTTTTGTAATCCCCAATCTACCCCTATTATTAAATTATACGCTTCTCCCTTGAATTATAAAGGGCAAATTATACGCTTCTTCCTCTCGCCCTCCAAGCTCCCTTTCCCCATCCAGATATGAGATCTAGATCTTCGGCCAATTGTGGTAGCGGCGGATTGGATCTGGTGACGAGGGAGGAGATGCGGTGGCGTTGCGGTGGTGGTGGCGGTGGCGGTGGCGATTAAGCGCCGGTGGCGGTCTTCCTGTGTTGATCCTCCTATATGTTCTTCCCCTTTTCTCTCTACTTCCTCCCTCCAACGCCTATTTCTCGATCTCTGACATCGCAAACAAATGCCACGGCAACTTCTCTGTTCACTCATATCCAACTCTCCACTCTCGTCTTCCTAGTACGTTTTCTATTTGATGCTTGATTGAATGGTTCATCTCACTTCTGGTTGTGTGTTAGTTTCGGCGGTCATCAGTTTCGTGCTTGCTTACTGGCATTAGTAATCTTCTTCTAGAAATTGATTCGCCGATGGTGTGCAAATTACTCAATCGAACTCTCCCCATACTCATCCTCATTTCTACGCATCTTATCTGGTAAATTCAATTGTAGATTGGTTTAGCTATCTGGCTTTAAATGTTTCGGGATTAGTAGTTTTTGTTGTTCCTTCTATTTGTTCAATCAATTTGGTGAATTGATTTGTGAAGATCGGCTTGTTCTAGTGTTTGAATTTTGAATTGGTGAATCTATTTGGTGAATTGATTTGTGACAGGTAGAAGGTAGTCGGGGAGCGAGGCCACATCGCTGTCATTGACAGAGGAGGGTCTGGGAATTTCAGGTGGCGGGATGGGTGGAACACCAAACGTATGAGATGCCAAGAAGAGAAGAGGCGAAGGTGCAAGTCGGATGGGTTGTTGATAGTGATGGATCCGCTGCGTTTGCTGTCATAAAGCTAAAAGCATTTTACAGTTTCGAAAATTTTGTGGCACTTAGCAGAGAAACTTATTGCAATTAGATTCAATATAAAGCTGAAATCATTTTACAATTTCGAAAATTTGGAGCTTTGGAATACAAAAAGCTATCATTGCTTATTGCTGCTACATCGATCCCAGATAGGAATTTGGCAAAGAACAAAATCGGGAGATTAATAAAAATAAAGGTTTTCCACAAATGGTTTACTTCATTTATGGATTATCTAATAAAAAAGCACAGTGACTCAGTGTAATAGTAAACCTAGAATTGATCTCGTTGTTAATACCCCAAATTCTGATAGGCGGTTTGCGAAAATTGATAAGTTGTGATTGTCACTCTTAACAAAATAGTGTTTGATTACACTATATTTTTCATAAAATTATATGCTTTTTATTTTTATTCTTGTCGTATTGTGTTTGATTACACTATATTTTTTTATTTTTCATGAAATTACTTGTGTCACCAAGAGTGTCACCTCTAATAAGGGTGGTGACATCAACGGTGACAGTGATAAGGGTGATGACTAGGGTCGGGCACAATTTGGATCGGACCGGGACTAGACCGAAAATTACGGTCTTCGGATCAGACTGAGATATTACGGTCTGGTCCGCGGTCCAAAAAATTTGGGAATTCGGGTTCCGGTCCAAACCCGGGACCAGAACAGAATTTCCGATCTGGACCGGAATTGGACCGGAACCTAATTTATTTATTTTTTTTAAAAAGGGGAGAAACCCCAAAGCCTCGCGCGTGAATGAAATTGTGATTGTTCACCAAAGCCAAATCGCCCAAAGAGAAGAAACTCAGCCTCCGCTGTAGTGCCGCTCTTTGTTCGCCAATCGCCACTGTCGTCGGTCACTCCACCAGTATGCCCTCGTGCTCCCTACCGGCGGTTAGCCCTCCTTTGTCCCTACTAACGGTCAACCCTCCTCCTTACCGACGGTAAGCGTTCTTCACCCATCTCTTCTCACTTTTAGATTTAGGTTTGTTTTATAATTTTATGTATATTTTGATTATTTTCAAGAAATTAATGTCGATTTGAGTCTAGATTTCGAGAATTATAAACATTCAAGACAAATATTTGAGATACTTTTCAGATCTAGGATTAGAGAAATCTAGGGCTAGAGAAATTTTAATTTGTAATGTTTTTCAGATGTAGATTTTGTGCTTGAAATAATTATTAGTGTATTCAAATGGTTTTACTAAGAATGTATTCAAAATGGGTAGTATCAATTATTCAATTTGGGTTGATTACAGCTTTCAACATTTGCTCTTAATGGTTTTTAACGGTAAACTTTTCAATTTGTAGGACTTTTCTTCAAAATACATATTGCAGAAATAGGTTGTTGTATTGATGTAAAATACAGGAATTGGGACTGTTGTATTGCTTAAAATACAGAAATTGGGGGTTGTTGTATTGCTGTAAAATATAGATTTTTATTGCTGTAATTTTAAACAAAATGGGGTTGTTGTATATTGTTGTAATTTAAAAAAATCAGAGTTGGGCATTTAGGGCTGCTGTAAGTGTAAAATACATATTTGTTTTGCTGTAAAAAAAAATGAGGCTGCTTTGGCTATTCCGGTACAAACGGTCTTTCCGGTCCGCGGACCGGAAAACCCGGGATCATATGTTTCGGTCCCAGTCCGATCCGCAATCCATGTTCTTGAAAATTCTAGTCCATCGGTCTTGGACCGGACCGGAATTTACGGTCCGGTCCGGTCCAGACCGGATGCCCAGCCCTAGTGATGACAGTGATCTCGTAAAAAAAACTCTAAAAATAAATCTGTCACCAAAAAAACAAAGGTGTCACCACAGTGATAATGGTGATGACGGTGGTGACAGCAATAAGGATGGTGCGGGCGATATGGGTGGTGACAGTGATAGGGGTGGTGGTGACAATGATAGGAGTGGTGGTGACAACGATAGGAGTAGTGGTAACAGCGATAGGAGTGGTGACAGCGATAGGAGTGGTGACATCGATAGGGCGGTGACAGCGATAGAGGTGGTGACAACAATAAGGGTGGTGACAACGATATGGGTGGTGGTGACAGTGATATGGGTGGTGGTGACATCGATAGGATGGGTGGTGACAGCGATAGAGCGATGACATCGATAGAGGTGGTAACAGCAATAAGGGTGGTGACAGCGATATGGGTGGTGGTGAGAGTGATAGGGGTTGTGACAGCAATATGGGTGGTGGTGACAGTGGTAGGGGTGGTGGTGATAGTGATAGGGGTGGTGGTGACGACGATAGGAGTGGTGGTGACAGCGATAGGAGTGGTGAAAGCGATAGGGCGGTGACAGCGATAGAGGTGGTGACAGCAATAAGGGTGGTGACAGCCGTATGAGTGGTGGTAACAGTGTTAGAGGTGGTGATGGCAGCGATAGGGTTGTGATAAAGATAGAGGTGGCGACAGCAATAAGGGTGGTGACAGCGATAGAAGTGGTGGTGACAGCGATAGGAGTAGTGACAGCGATAGGGCGGTGACAGCGATAGAGGTGGTGACAACAATAAGGGTGGTGACAACAATATGGGTGGTGGTGACAGTGATAGAGGTGGTGGCGACAGTGATAGAGGTGGTGGTAACAGCGATAGGAGTGGTGGTGACAGCGATAGAGGTGGTGGCCACGATATGGGGTGTGGGGACAGCGATATGGGTTGTGGTGACAGCGATAGGGCGGTGACACTAATCTCGTTAAAAAAATATTGTTACCAAAAAATTTATTTATCATCATACATGTGTCACCCAATCTTGTTAAAGCCCCAATTCGATTCTACGATTCTAATGATCCTATGATCAAAAAATTGCAAAACGATCCCGATCTTTTTTTGTTTTATGATACTATCAATCCACAAAATATCTATTATAAGAAATTTCTAATATTCACATTTTAAAAATAACAAATTTTTAATAGAATTGGTTAGTCTATATTATATTTAGTTTACTTTTAAAATTTTAAAACATGTAAGAATATTATTTATGATTTAAAATGATATTTAACTAATATAAGATATATTAACTTCATTTTTTAAAAATTCATCATGTGGTGGTATCTTACTTTCAAAACCCATGGCCATGGATTTTAAAGAGTGTAAGATGTTGGGACCGAATATAATTTAGTATAGTCTTACACCTTTTAAAATTTTAAAAGTAAACTATATATATATATATATATATATATATATATATATATATATATATATATATATATATATATATATATATATATATATATTATAGTCTCTGCCGAAACATTTACTTGAGATTTAATAATAATAACTCTACCAAAGTAATAATGATAAATAAATAAACATTAGTAATTAATTTTGGGGGTATTTTGGTCTTTTAAATAGAGAAAATAGAAAATAGGTGCTTTTTTTTTTTATTAGGAAAAAATTCGGGGGAGAAAGACTCTACCCGAAGGCATCCTTTCGGATGAGGTCAAGAAGACCAGGATCATTCTGAATATTAGTACCCCAGGCAGAGTGGCAAAGGTGTGCAACCTTATCAGCCACTCTATTACCTAATCGGGGTACATGGAGGAAAGAAACACTTTCCATATTTGTTAGCAGAGTCGTAATATCTGACAAAATAAGTTCTATTTCCCATGGACATTTTGTTTTTCTGTTGAGATGGTCAATAATTATACTCGAGTCACCCTCTATGTGAAGTTTGGTAATTCGTAGATTTATTGCGTTATGTACCCCAAGTTTTAATGCGAGCGCTTCTGCTTTTAGAGGACTTTGTTTTCCCAGTTTTTTGTATCCTATGTTAATAGCCCGACCTTCCTAGTCGCGAATAATAGTACCAGCAGTGCTAGTCATGTTGGAGAGGGAGGAACCGTCGAAGTTTAATTTTAGACTACCTCTGGGTGGCTTACGCCAGCTAATATTTGTGCGATTTGTTTTCCGTCGGCTTTCATGCCCGGTTCGTGGCTGCGAGACAGAGTCAACCCCCGAGACCATCCTCAAAATTAGAGGATTTACTCCAATTTAGTTCATGTGTTTTGATGATATGGAGCGTGGTGTCCCCACTGGGAATAGGAACTGACCTCAAGATAAGCTGATTTCGGGAATACCATACAGTCCACCAACAGAAGGCAAGCTTAGCCTTAGATATATTGTTAATGGTGTCCCCAATGAAGGCCATAATTGGTTTGATATCTCTACATTGCCGAAGCATTCCCGCAATAGTTGAGCTAATGTCATTTGGGAATCTGAGAAGAGAGGTCGTGTACTGACATTCCAAAAGAAGATGGGCATCATCTTCCACAGCACAGTTACACAAACAACATGTGGTGGGCACTGAAACGCTTCGATGGGCTAATCTGTCCGCAGTGGGAAGGCCATCTTGAGATATTTTCCATAAAAAATTCTTTATCTTTGGTGAAATATCCAGGTTCCAAATCCAGAAATTAGGATCATGACACTGAGAAGACTAGCCTGAAATCATTTTATAAGCACTCGAGGTAGAGAACCAACCCTCCCTGTCCGGCCACCAGTAAAGACGGTCTTCAAATGGAGCAGAAGGTAAAGGAATATCCAGGATTTCGTTGACAATATTTGGGGGTAGCACCTGACGGAGCTTCTCCGACCACCATCTTCCGGCCATAATATATTCATTAACGGTCTCGTCCAGGTTACCAATAGGATGGCAGTCACCCCTAGCTCTCAGCGAGAGGCAAGAGACCCAGTTATCTGTCCAAAATTTTACCGATTTACCATTTCCTATGGACCAGATCAGCCCGGTTTTGAAAGAGTCAATAAGAGTTGTTAGTTTGGCCCATTGCCATGATGAATCACCCTTTTTCCTATATTCTAGCAAGTTTGAAGATCGGAGGTACTTGTGTCTAATAATGGAGACCCATGCATTTGATGGTTCAGCGAGAATTTTCCATAAAAGTTTCATTTGTAGGGCTTGATTCATATCTTTTGCTTTCCGAATTCCAAGGCCACCGACCCTTTTTGGTCGACAAATCCTATCCCAACTGATAAGAGGGCGGTATTGAAGGTCCTTATTCCAGAAAAAAGTTATGTTCACTTGATCTAATTCCTTATGTATCGAGGCAGGTAACAGAAAGTTTTGCATAGTGTGAAGGGGTTTGGATGCTAAATTTGTGTTTATTAGGATAGCGCAACCATGTTGTGAAAGTGCATTAGCACGCCATTTACTCAACTGATCTTTGGATCTACATATGATGTCCTCAAATGTGGTTTTGCTTACCCTACCATTGATGATGGGGCAACCTAAATATTTATCCAGAGAGGAGACATTAGGAATATTAAGACAGTTATTGAGCTCAGAAATTTTTGAGTCAGTAATTCCTTTTGTTGTTTAGAAACTAGATTTATGATAATTGACCTTCTGGCCAGAAACTTTACAATATGATTCAATTATTTTCCTAACTTTGTGACCTGCCTCAGTGCTTCCCTTAGAGAAGATGATAATATCATCCGCGAAGGAGAGGAATGGGATACGAGGACCCCCTCGACCAAAAGTGAAGCCTATTTGACCTTTTCCGGAGTTTGATTCTGCCGCAAGACTTCGCGCAAGAACCTCAGCACCGAGAATAAAGAGAAAGGGGGAAAGAGGATCACCCTGACGGAGGCCCCGTGTGGGGAAGAACATTTCCGTTGGACCATTGTTTACCAGTATTGAGAAAGAAACAGTCGATACACACTCCATCACCCAGGAGATGAAAGTCGTGTGGAAACCAAATTTTTGGAGAACTCTATTAGTGAAGTTCCAGTCAACTCTGTCGTATGCTTTTTCCATGTCTAGTTTTATCGCAAGCCAACCCTCACGGCCCTTTCGGGATCTGAAGGAATGGAAAATTTCATGGGCTATAAGGACGTTATCTTGTATAGCTCTATCTGACACAAAGGCACCCTGAAGCGGGTGAATTAGTTTTCCAATAATTACTTTGATCCTTTCAGTGAGTATTTTTGATATGATTTTGTAGATTGTGGAACATAAGCTAATCGGACGATAATGGTTTGTAGCTGTCGGGTTATCTCTTTTTGGAAGAAGTGAGATGAAAGTGTGGTTAATTTGTTTTAGGATTCTCCCGGACAAGAAAAAACCCTTGACCGCTCTAATTATGGACATGCCAACAATATCCCAACATTCTTTGTAGAACTCGGCAGTAAAACCATCAGGGCCAGGGGATTTGTTCTTACCAAGACTAAACACCACCGACTTAATTTCTTTGTTGGATGGGTGTCGGATAAGGAAAGTGTTTTCTTCTTCCGAGATAGCTGGTTGTATAAGATTAAGCAATTCCTCTAATAATCTGTCATCCGTTGATTCTTTTTTAAAACGTTTTTCAAAATCCGATTTTATTTCATTTCGGACATTTTCTTCACCGACAATTAGGGTGCCGTTACTAGAGAGTATGTTGCGGATTTGTTTTCGGTGCCTCCGGCCAGTAGCAACACGATGAAAATACGAAGTGTTTGAATCCGATAGCTTGATATGCTTTATTTTGGCCCTTTGGTTCCAGAACGTTTTTTGGAAGAGGAGGAGCTTTTCCTTTTTTTTAATGAGGCGTTGTTCTCTAGAAAGCGAAGGTAACACGACCCCGCTTGGGTTAGCCGATTGGATCTTGAGCAGTTCATCATCTACCTCCTGAAGTTGGCGAAAAATATTTCCAAAAGTTGACTTATTCCATATCTTGGCGTTTTGTTTCAGAATTCGATGTTTGAACATTAATTGAAACATAGCAGAGCCGGGGCAAGTAGCTCGCCAGGATTGTTTCACCAAATGACGAAAATCTTTCCGATGTAGCCATGCATTTTCAAATTTGAAAGGGGGAGCTTTAAAGGCGACATCATTCAAAAGTGAAATAAATATAGGACAGTGATCGGATGTTGAAAAAGCCCCGTTTTTGGTAATAAGGTTTGGATAGTCATGTATAATCTGATGATGGACAAGCACTCTGTCGAGTTTTTTGAAGATGGTAAATATACCATTGGCACCTTTTCTCCAAGTAAAGGGGTTTCCGAACGAGGGAAGGTCCACGAGGGAGCAGTTGTTCTTGAATTGTATTAATCGAGTGAAGCGAGAAGGATGGGGAGCAGATTCTGCCTGCTTGTCCTCGCTACAGGCAATTTCATTTAAATCGCCCATAATAATACAAGGGACGGGCGACGTGTGTATTATAGAGGTAAAAGTTTCCCAGAACTCATCCTTATCTCGAGGATCGGGGGGAGCGTAAGCAAAAAGCATGAGGATGACGTTGCGATCATGACAGTTTTCACATCTCAAGCCAATAATACGGGGTAATTGTATTTCTACGGAAATAAGAAAATTGCTTAGAAGGTGGGATTTCCACAACACGCCAATTCCCCCCGATCGGCCAATACTGGGGGACCATATTGCCTCGTCGAACCCGATATTCTTCCATGGTTTGTTTTCCGGGATGGATTTCGCTTTTGTTTCAGCTAACGACAGGATTTGAATATGCTCATTTTTACATAAAGCATCGATTTCTATCCAAAAAGTATTTTTACCTATACCTCTACAATTCCAGTAACAGACTTTCATTTATACCAACCGAATAGGTGGAAATAGGGCGGAGATTTACTGACCCCATTCATATGGTACCAAATTAACACTTTCCGAGTACATTGAATGTCAATATGAGGTAGCATGGTAAACATAGGCCGTGAAAAGCAATCACATGAGTGGGATCGGATGAATATGTATTTGAAGAACAAAGGGCACAAGTTACCCAGTTTGTGAAGCACAACCAATAAAACATTGAAAGCAAGCAGCTTGCTTATTTCACAGCAACATAGCCATATCCATTCTAGCCCAAAGCAAAAATAATAGCAAATACTCAAAGAATGGGCAAAAACATCATACTAGGGGCTTATCTTGGGAACTTGAGTTAGCTTACTGAGTATTTGAAGATTTGTATAATATAACAGCCCCTCTGAAAAGGTGTTGCACCAGAACATCCCGACATGGACTCTGAAGAAATCAGACCTCCCTGCCCAGCAACTAATGAGGTGATTGTAAACAAAAGCGCGAGTATGCAGACAAATAGAGAACCGACTGCAAGATTTGAAAAATGAATAGATCATAAGGATTCTTAACCCAGTAAATCGATATCGATGTAGTTTACTACCAATGATTTGGTGTCTGTAGCCCTCGTCTGGAGGTATACTCCCATTTTTTAAACCAAAATTAAGTACTAATTTAATTACAAATAGCAATGTCACCCCGCACCAGTAGCAAGATGAACATGAAGCATAGAAAGTAGGAGAGAGTATATGCAACAAGCCCTTAGGACATTGTTGAAAATAAACAAGATTCATGGTACCCATCCAGTAGGATCGAGTTCTTAGGAGTGACACATACATCTCATAACAGCAGTAGCATACAAGCCAAATTTTTGGGTGACAGACAAGCCGCCATTTCTCATCCGGGAGCAAGCTCCCTTCCGAGTGATTTGCCTCGTTAAGAGGATTTGTGCCCTTTCGGGATGGATTTGCCTCGCTAAGAGGATTTGTGCCCTTTCGGGAGTTGTTTGGGGAGGGTGATAGGAAAAATCCTTGCATCACATATGTTGATGTACCAAAATAATCAATTTTAAAATCCATAGGATCCAAAGAGTTAATAAGCCAGAAAAAAAGCAAATAACTCACGTCACACCAACCATGAGATTCAAAGAAGAAGAAACTAGAATAGGAAATAGGAATGACTAAAACCAGAGGAGACTCCATGGAGAACAAACCTATGGGCCAGCAACCAGAGATGTCTACGACAGGCCACAACAGAACCGAAGCCAAACAGGCGCAGCGCCACCCCCATCGACAAGCTACTTTCTTCCTTTTTTTGAAGTTTTTCCCCACCCTCTCTTCACCTCGCCGCCCGGACACATACAGACGAGGGAACTTCATCAACATCAATACTCTACAATCCCACCGCAGCCAAGGAAAATACAGTTTATGATCCTCAACCGACACCGAGGAAATGAGATCGGGGATGACGGCGCCATAAACACCGTCAAAGGCTGGACCGGGCGGACGAACACAGAGATTCATCCCACGAAACACCGACAGTAAGGGGCTGAGACCAGCAGGAGATCCAGGGATGGACGAAACGGCGTTAGATTAGCCGATTTGGCTGAGAAAAGGTACGAGATTGGGAGGGATGACGAAGAACTGGAGTTGATTAGGGATTTGGGATGAAGGGTTGCTGAAGGAAATAGGGGCGCGTGGCTTGCGCGTAGTTTAGGCCCGGAAAGGGATTTAATAGATGTGATTTAATTTGTACGCTCTTAGAAAATAGGTGCTTAGTTTCAAAAGACATGGTATAAAGGGTAGTTAAGTGAAATTTTTTGAATAAAGGGTGGTTAGTTGAGAAGAAGAGTGAATAAAGGGTGGTTTTATGGAATTCGGCCAATTTTTTTTGTGTCATCAAAATTGTGTCACCAAATTCATTGATTTTGACCGGTCAATAGTCAAAATAAAAATGGGAAGGAAGGAAGGAAATGGGAAAGAGGGGCAAAAGTGTCATATTATGACATTTTGCAAAAATGAATATAAAAGTGAACATTTTGCAAAATGTCTTGTTAAAAATGGACACTTGGCTAAAAAGTCTTACAATATATAAGAGTCATATCCTTTGGCTCTAAATAAAAGATAAATTTATCTATAAAAGGCAAAATTCTATCTAAATAAAGTTTATATCTTTGTACATTCACATAATAATATTATAACAGTATTTATCTTTTCGTTGTCTTTTTAATGTTGAATTTTTTAATTATCTCTATAATGTAGAATTTTTTAACTGTCTCCATAATCTTTTTAATGGAGAATTTTTTAATTATCTCTATAATCTTTTCCCCTTCATTAGGTTGCAGTATGTTGCTATATTTCTCTTGTTGATTCACATTTTGTTTCAACTATTGTCTTATGTTGATCTGAAAAAAAGGAAACAAAGATATTTTAGCATTAGTTTTTTTTTGGGTGCTTGAACCCTCTTTTAACAACATTCCCAACAGATTTCTCAAATTTTCTTGTTGATTCATGGTGTTTTCGTCGCTGATCTTATCAACCTCTTGACTCTCTGGACATGTCCAGTGAGTCAAATTCCTTTCCGGTTAAATAAATAAAAGGACATGAATGCTAACGATAGTGTAAGAAATAAGTAGAGTAAATAATATCAAGCAATGAAAATAAAAATAAAAATGAAAAATGATACGCCTTAGACACCCCTAAATTACACAAATAAGACCTTATGGACATGGATAACATATTTTATCTTATAACATATCCTCATTAATGTCTAAAATATCTGATCCGATTTACCTCGTTTCAGGTTCAAGCTAGGCTCTAGCTCTCTCTATAGCCCATTCATTTTTTTAGCTCATTCTTATTTATTGCAAATATCCTAAAATAATGGGTTTAAAATTTAATTCATAAATTAGTCACTATGCTAATGAAGTATCATAAATTTTATTAGCAACATGAGTTTTGTCTATTAGCAATATGGTTTATAAAAATAATTGCAATTCAGTCCTTTTCATTTTGTAGAGAATATTTACGAATTTGTATGGGTCCTAAAACAACCTTAATCACTATGCTAATGAAGTATCATAAATTTTATTAGTAACATGGGTTTTGTGTATTAGCAATATGGTTTATCAAAAAATTGCAATCTAGTCCTTTTCATTTTGTAGAGAATATTTACGATTTTGTCCGGGTCATAAAACAACCATATCATCTTCAACCTCTTCAAATACTAATTGAGCATCTCTAGTCGCCTATTACATGCTCTCAGAACCAAGGGATTTTGGTGGTTCTAGTGTATTTATTTCCTTTCCTTTATAATGTGTTGTTTTCATCTATAGGTGTTGTATTCATTGCAATGAATTCATTAAATATTTGTTAGAAAACTTAGATTTGTTGAATTTTTGGGTGACTAAGGAACTGACGGTGTTCGGCAAACTAGGTAGAGGTTATGCTCTAATCTCGATTGTGTTCTCCTAGTTTATATCGTTACCTCGGTGAACTTGGTCGAGCTTACTATATTAGCTCAATGAATCTTGTCGAGGGTAACTTGTTACCTCACTCCAGATCATTGAGTCCATTTTCGATTGATCGACCCTCCCGAAAATCCATAAAAATTGTCAAAAATCAAATAAATCAACGGAAAGTCAAAAACATTCTTATATATTGTTTTCATCACATTTCAACATGATTACTGGTATTTTTACAATTTTGAGATTTCGATACAATTATGCAAACCTCGACCTCTCTTCTCTCGGGTCAATACGTAATTATTTTGTCAAAAATAAAAAGGATACAATTGCAATTTTGTATAAATTATCTTACTAATAGGGAAACTCCATGTTGTCAAGATAATTACCAGTGAAGTACGTAGTATAGATCTAACTACACAGATCGGTTTGACCTTATGGCTTATTCACACGGATGCGCTCTTGCCGGGATCCTAAACAATACTAAAGTAGAAGTTGGATATGCCACGTGTTGCACTCTCCTTCAAAATTTTCCCACCATTTTTTTACTCCTAAAATGGTGCGCCACGTGTGAAATATTTTCCACCTATTTTTTCTTAATTTCTTTTCATACTTAATTTATAAAATTATTGTTATTTATGGTAAATAGTTAATCACTTGAAAAAAACCATCCGAATGGCCTATATATAGATTTACCTATTTAGGATATTATATATCTACATTTATGTATAATATATCTTATTTATTATATATATACATATTTGTTTTCAACTCATTGTGGTAGTATAGTCAAAACTTGCCTAGCCGTAAAAAATGGAGTATTTGTTTTTAATTACTATAAACTTTTAATTAGTTATGTATCATAGCTCTTTTAATCAATTATTGTATAATAGCAGTATTGGTTTTTAAATATTCTTTAATTTAATGGCTGATTAAATGGGCATGTATTTATTGTAATATTAATGCTTTACTAATTGAGATCCACAATATAATGTCATGTTGGATTTCAATATGATGGAGTTCTAAAAAATGTGAACCTTTAACGGAATCAATTTGTTGTGTCCTATCTCCATGGTTTGTGTTTAATTAGATTTCGAAAGGTGAAATGAAGAAAATCAGAGATCAAAATCTCCATTCCCACCCTATCCTTCCTCATAAAAAAAACCACCCTTTAACTTTTTTTTTTTTTAAATTTTAATCATTTTTTTAATTATGGGAATGGGGGAGGCCAATTCAAGGAGTTGCCCCATTTGGGACAGCGGATTCCGTCCGCACAACTGTTTATAACATCTTCCACTATCTGTAAACTATAACCTACACATAACCATGATGATTTATATCAGACCTGTATGACCTTCGAATTCATATCATATCACAAAAAAAGGATTTATATCATATCATAGGTTTGAACTTTAATTGTTGAAATTAAGTTTATAAATTATTTTAGTTATTTCTTACGGTAATAGTGTACATGGAAATATTTTGTATTTGATTTGTTATTGGTTTAAAATATGATAATTGTACTGATATAATTAATTATTTTATTTATGATTTTGATAGGTGGACCGGTGGTTATGAATATGATTAATTTTTTATTTTTAAATTGAGTATACAATAGGTTTTAGGCGAAGCAAGTGATTTTTTTATATAATTATGAAACTTCAATATTCTCAAGAGAATAAAAAAACCCATTTGATGAACGTGTGAGTTTTATTTTGACGAAGGTGGTATCCAGGATTAGAGATTTTTGAGATTGTATGATTGATCTTATATGTATGTTAGGAGGGCAAACAATTCAATTACATGTTTATTTTCTCGCTCAAATTAGATTTGTTTCTACTTTGTAGTTATTCTTTATCTATTCAATTTGTTTTAATCACTTGGCGTTGTTGTCTCCCTTTGGTGCCTAAAGCCACTTCTGTCACAAGGTGTACTACTGTTTGCCTTACAATGGAATGTGATCCTGAGTGCTGGATTGGTGATGTATCTGCTGCTCTATAATGCAATTTAAAGGTATGTCTTCTCCCACAACTCCAAAACTTTGGTTGCGCCCCAATGCCTTACCTATGGGTCATGTGGTGGCAAACCACCCCAACCTTTCTCATCAACATTCAAACAAAACAATTGAGGTTAAAATCTTATCTGAGAACCGTCTAGCTGTATGGCTTGATCGAACAAGAGTACAAGGAAGCTACCAACTCAAGTGCTCCAGAACTCTACCAAAAATTTCTATAATAACAAATAATGCTCTCCCCTGGTCTGGACGGAAGCTTGCTTCTATGCATCCAGTGGAAACCAAATCAAAATGCCAAAGATATAACAGCCTAATAGGCAAAAGAAAAGATTACAATTATGATTAAGATAGGTTATTGGAATGTCAGGGGGACTAAACGCCCCCTCCTTCTCCAAGAAATCAATCAACTCAGATGTAACAATAGCTTAGACATACTAGCACTTTCTGAGACTAAAACGGAAGCTGCACCCACTGAAAATCAAATAAAAAGTACAGGCTTTAATCAAGCGTTTTCAATATGTTCAGTTGGCCACAAGGGTGGCATCTGGATTCTATACAAAAACAGCCTTATACTTAACAATATGCAATATCTTGAATCTGGTAATAGATTTTACATGATCCAAATAACAATCGATAGTTTTACATTTGTAATACTCTTCATCTACGCACCATCAGTAGAACGTGAAAAAGAAGAATTCTGGGAAGAAATCTACACAGTTGTGAACAAACACAAACTACCAGTAATAATCATTGGAGATCTAAATGATATAGAAAATGACACAGAAAAAATGGGAGGCAATATTCCATCTTTACCAAGATTCAGAAGAATACTTAATATCAAACAAGAACTTAATCTACACATTCTACCTTATATCGGATCCATATTCACATGGAGGAGAAGCAACTCTTCCACAAACAATACTTATGAAAGATTAGATAGGGTTCTGGCCCACCAAGATATTGTAACTAAATTCAACAATCTAAGAGTTCAACACCATTCTTTCTCCTCCTCTGACCATTGCCCAATCACTTTAGAAATTGGCTCAAAAGACCACAAAAAAGGATCACCATTCAGATTCGAGATGGCTTGGACTCTCCAGCCAAAAATGAAAGATATAATAACTAGAGTATGGCACAATAAATTTCATGGATCTCAAGCTTATAATTTTATGAAGAAGCAACAATTGCTAAAAAGAAATATCAAGAAATGGTCCAAAAATCAAAACAATAACATACAAAAACAACTTAAAAATATAGAACCTGAAATAATACAATTACATAAATTACTCCCTTGGGGTTCCCTAACTACAAGCCAAGAAATAAAACTATCTAATTTAGAAAATAAAAGGAAAAAAATGCTAGAATTTAATTATAAATTCTGGAAACAGAGAGCAAGAATTAAACATATACATCTAACAGATAAAAACACAAAATACTTTCAAATAAATACAAAAATAAGAAACTTTAAAAGAAGAATGAACTCCTTCACAACCAAACAAGGTCAAATCATAACTGACCAACAACAAATCACAGACCAAATTACTGATGAAATGGCTGAAAGATTCATCGGGAGGCAACAAGGAAAAATTACTATGGAAACAATCAGAAACATCCAACCACAAATCACTGCAGAGGAAAACCAACAACTCATAAAACACCCGACAAATTCAGAAATTAAAGACACACTACTTAGTATGGCAGAGGATAAATCACCAGGCCCTGATGGTTACCCCCCAGAATTTTACCTATATTACTGGAATATTGTGGGTAATTCCTTCTGCAAAACAATCAAATCCTTCTTCCACTCTGGTAGCATCCTAAAACAGATAAATCAAACCTTTATCACCTTAATTCCAAAAGTTGAAGATCCACAAAATGTCAATAACTACAGACCGATAAGTCTTTGTAATACAATCTACAAAGTTATAGCTAAAATCCTAGCAAATAGAATTAAAAAAATTCTCCCAAAAATTATAAACCCCTTCCAAGGTGCCTTTGTAGAAGGAAGATCAATACAAGATAACACCTTAATCGCTCATGAAGTATTCCATACTTTTACCAAACAAAAAGGCAAGAAAGGATGGATGGCATTAAAACTAGACATGGAAAAGGCATATGATAAGATCAACTGGTCATATATAGAAGCGGTCCTAAAAAAGATAGGTTTCCACCCAATATGGATCAACTGGACAATGAAATGCATTACTACCACTACATTCTCAGTTCTGGTCAATAATACGGTCGGTAACCAATTCAAACCAAACAGAGGAATTAGACAAGGTGATCCATTAGCCCCTTACATTTTTGTAATAGTAATGGAAAGCCTTGCAAGAGAATTACACCATGAGGCAATAAAAGAAGATGCTCTAATAGGCATCAAACTAACCAAGCAAGGAACACCGATACCCTTCCTAACGTTTGCAGATGACACTATAATTTTCTCAAAAGCATCTCATTTGAGCTTGCATACTATTCAAAATTCCCTAAATAACTTTGCCAATATATCTGGACTAACCATAAACTACAATAAAAGCTCTATCCAATTCTCAAAAAATGTTAACCCAGCACTAGCTACATCCCTAGCATCTCAAATGGGAATCCCCATATCAAAAACAATTGAGAAATATCTCGAAATACCCCTAATCAATGGAAGGGTTAAAAACTGCGTCTTCGAAGATGCATTGCAAAACCTAAAAAAACAACTATCTAAGTGGAAATCCTCCTCCATATCTCAAGCGGGTAGAACCATATTAATCCAATCTAACCTCAGCTCAAAGACAAACTATCTTATGCAAAACTTCTTACTACCAAAAGGAATACTTAACCAAATAGATCAAATTAACAAGAATTTCTTTTGGAATAAATTACAGTCTGAAAGATATACACCATTAATAAGCTGGGAAGCTATATGTAAAAATAAAAATGAAGGAGGACTAGGAATCAGAAAAGCAGAATCCTTAAATGAAGGTTTACAGATGAAGCTACTTTGGAAAATTCATACAGACAATTCTAGTATGTGGGTAAAAATAATAAAAGAGAAATATTTACATACAACGGATATAAATGAAAGGGATAACCAAAATACATCTTGGCAATTTGGGAGACTATTATCCTTAAGGGAAAAATTCAAACTTGGAATCAAATGGCTAATTGGCAATGGAAATCAAATAAATGTTTGGAGGGACCCATGGTTGGAAGGAATCAACCTAAGTCAATACCAAAGATTGGAAAATTCCAATCTCAAAGTTTCCCAATTAATAAATGACCAGAAGCAATGGAATTTAACAATCCTACAACAACTGTTCCCAAGTCATATTATTGATCAAATTATACAAATTCAAATACCCAACTGGGATACTGTCGACAAATTAGTTTGGAAACTTGAAAAAGATGGTAGATTTTCAACCAAATCAACTCCCCTACTCAATCAAAATAGTAATAATAGAAATATGGAGGATTACAAATGGATATGTAAGCTTGATATACCACCAAGGATAAAAAACCTTATATAGAAGATAATGATAGATGGATTACCAACTACCCAGAGATTAAACAAACATTACAACAGAGTACCAGCACAATGCTCACTCTGTAATAGTGCAGATGAGAGTGCAACCCATTTATTCATCAACTGCAATTTCGCTAGACAACTCATTCAAAACTATGAAAATGCAAGCGGGAAAAAACTAATTCTTATAGAAGATTACAACGAGGATATTAAGGATATCCTTCAATACAAAAAAAAAAATAGTAATAAATCAACGATAAAAGAGTTAGGATTTATATGGCAAGCAATTTGGGACTCCAGAAACAATTATATATTTAAAAATATGAATCCAAACGCAACAATCAATTTAGCCTTTGAGATTATCTCAAACATAAAGTTATGGAACTCGCAAATAGAAGAGGAAAACAAGTTGAACACTCGAAATACTAATAGGAATAAGATTAGATGGACTAAACCACCGAGCAGTATCTATAAAATTAATATAGATGGCTCGGTTAAGCCCACGGGCGTTTGCCAAGTGGGAGGAGTCATTCATGACTCGGAGAGCGGGTTATTAGATGTATTCTTTCAACATACATCAACCGGTACGATTTTACAGACAGAGGCAGAAGCTATCATTGTAGGCATCCAGCATGCAAGAAGTAAAGGGATCCGGAAGGCTATCATTGAAAGCGATAACGAGACTATCATCAAAGCAATAAGGAAAGAGATCATTACTCCATGGGAAGTCATCCATCAAGTTGAAAAGATCATTATTATGGCTCAAGAGTTCGAGGTTATACAATTTAAACACTGTTATAGAGAAGCCAACTATGTAGCCGACTTCATAGCTAGAAAAGGTACTGATTGTATTAGACCTACGTGTCCTCTTACTAAGGAGTTGTACTCCATCATCCTAAGGGATGATCCTGGTTGTTTGTTACGAATTTCGTGACAAACGCCAACCGTTTGCACACTGTAAAAAAAAAAAAATTTGTTTTAATTTTGTTAGAAATTTATGATTGTTAATTAATGATGGAGTTTTAATTTCATTTGAACAATAATTCTATGATATTATTTAATTTTTTTTATTAAACTATATAAAAATTATCATAAAATTTAGGTTATCAATTTTGTTTGTAGATGAATATATTTTTTTCAATGTTAATATTTTTACATTTAAATATGAAAAATTTATTATAATTTGACATTCTCGGCATTAAACCCGTACAAAGCACGGGGAATAGACTAGTGAATATTTTAAAAAAATATTGGGCTGACTTTTAAGTTTTGGGACTCTGTTAATGGATTGTTAGGCCCATTAACAACCTTTTTATTTAAAAAAAGGAAAAGAAAATGCGAAACCCTCCAGCGATATCAAGCTCACTATACAACAACTAGGGTTTGCTCCGCCGTTGTGTTCTCTCGCATCCCAACCTCTTTCTCTTCGCATCTCCGGTTAGCTCCTCACCGCAATCATGGTAAGTCGTTTGGCTTCCGTTTGTAATCAGTCTCTCTCTCTCTCTCTCTCTCTCTCTCTCTCTCTCTCTCGCTCTCTCTCTCTCTTTTCTTTTTCAATTGCGGTTCATGTGGATTTGTAAGTTTTCAATATCGGAGTTTAGCTTTTGTGGCTAGTTTTTAGGGTTCATTTCAGTTGTTACTTGTTAGATTTGAGTTTCTGATGGATTTCGGGATTACAGGTTCTCCAGAACGATATTGATCTATTGAATCCACCGGTTGAGCTTGAGAAGAAGAAGCACAAGCTTAAGCGTCTCGTTCAGTCTCCCAACTCCTTTTTCATGGTCAGCCACTTTCCCTTAGCTCGATTCCCGATCTTTTCTTGTCCTTTTTTGTGATCTGATTGTGAAATTTTCTGATTTTATTGTTTTAGGATGTCAAATGCCAAGGTTGCTTCCAGATGTAAGTCACTCATATCCCTGTTCTTGCTATCTTTCATACTTCTTGTTTACCTTTCTATGGTTATACGTTGATCTTTGGATGGTTGCTAGTTTATGGATGTTTACCGGTGCTTGTTGGAAATCAATTTCTTTTGCTATTTGATTATTCCCTCTATGGATATAATTATTTGGTTCTGTTGATTTCTTTTTTGTAATTAATATTAATGACTCAGTACCTCTGATGATAGATCTTCCCTAGCTTTCTCCTGTTGTAGACTGTAATGAATTTTACTTGCATTTTATGTTTCAATTCAACCCGGCAACTTGGAGTTTAGGGCTCTCCTTGGGTCGGGAAATATGGTTTCAATAAACTTGGATCCATCAAGTAACTTCGAGAGGATTTGCTGGAGTTCCCTTTCCCCCATTATTGTGCTTATATTGCTGTATGTTTTCTTTATACTTGTTCGAATGATCTGGTTTGTTTAGATGTCGGTTTCCATGCATGAATTTGACAATTCGTAGCTCTCAATCCTATTATAATTGAATTGCATGTATTGAACTTTAGTACAAAGCTTGAAACAAAAGAAAATTACTTCACTTGGATTGAGAAATGTAGTCACTGTACACGTGCTATTGAAGCTAGACTGATCATTATGAAGTTCGCAATGCCAGTGTTGAGTGGTTGATCCAACGATTGGAATGGTTGATGGATTCCACCATCCCCCTCCCACCGAAATCTTGAATGTTGCCTTGGGCAGGACATGTGGTTTGATACTTAGATTTGTCGGCTAGATCCTAAATATGCCTATCAAGTTTAATGCCTTATTTTGAATTGCATAACAACTGTTTTTAGCCACTCCCAAACTGTTGTGGTCTGTGGTAACTGCCAGACCATATTGTGCCAGCCAACAGGAGGTCGTGCGAGGCTGACAGAGGGATGCTCTTTCCGGAAGAAGGGTGATTAATCAAGCACGTCTCAGGGGCTTGTTTCTGGTTGGGCAATGAGTCAAAGCTTTTGTTTCTCTTTAGTTTCAGGGTTTGAAATCATCCTTTTTGTGTCTTGATAGTTTATGCTGTTTTGTTGCATTTAACGGATAGTTGTTGATGTCATTCATGTACTTAGCAATGAGTTATTAGTTGGATCTAGTAATGTTCGTCTCTGCTACTCTTTCACGTGCTTAATTGCCATAAAGTATACCTTTGATGCAGAGAACGGCAATTTCTGAATATTTTTGAAAAGGAGTCACTCCAATCTTTTACATTGAATATTACATACATTAAGCCTTTTGTGATTAATTTACAAGTCAATTTTTTTAGGGTGAATTACATTTTTGGTCCCTAATCTTTACCACTTGTTTCACATTAGTCCTTAATTTTTGAAACGTTCTAGAATAGTCCTTGACATTTCTATTCCGTTTCATTTCAGTCCCTAACCTTTCAAAGGTTGTAAAATAGTTCCTAACCTTACATTTTTTATGCATTTTAGTCCATAATATTAAACTATTATTTGAAATAATTATAAAAAAAACCACCATAAAGTTATCATAATTTAAATAAAATCATTCATACAAAGAAAAGTATATAAAATCATCTAACTCTATAATTTTAATTTTGAAAAATACTTGAACTATTTTACTATTTATCATAAGAGCATATTATATAAAATTATCCATATTTTTTTTTTCACAAAAGCTCTCATAAAATTTATAGATCTTGTGATTAACTATGAGAGATTGTGGGATATTTTTGTTTCTTATTTACCAATACATAGATCCAATATATGTGTATTAATCCATTAAATAATGAATTTGAATAATAAAAGAGATCTTTTTTTTAAAAAAAAATCATAAAGTTGGATATTTGTTTTATAATTATTCTTTATATGGGCAATTTACTCATTTATATACATTATGATATCTCCAGGGTGATTTTTTATAATTATTTCAAATAATATTTTCGTATTAGGGACTAAAACGAATAACAAATATAAGCTTAGGGACTATTTTATAACCTTTGAAAGGTTAGGGACTAAAGTGAAACGAAATAGAAAGGTTAAGGACTATTTTGAAACGTTTCAAAGGTTGGGGACTAAAGTGAAACAAGTGGTAAAGGTTAGGGACCAAAAATGTAATTCACCCATTTTTTATGAATATTATATCCATATTATTTTGAAGTGTAATCTCCATATGCTCAATGGCCAAAATATCAAATTGGTATTTAAAATAGACGGCTAAATGTACGAGTATTTAAAAAAACTTTGATGCTAAATGGGTATGTAAAAAACAACCGATTTACTAGTTCAGTATACTCGGATTGTGTGTGAGTGATTTTTTTTTAATTTAAATAAATTTAATGCAGGTTGAATAACCCTTTTCTTGAGCAAATGAACGTGCCTCTGACTCCGGTCACGCGCCCCCAATCCCAGTAGTCGAACATGTAATTCCTAAATCAAATGTGAAACTCGACTTGTTTCCTTCTGATTCAAGCTACAAAACCTCACTGAGCATCTTCCTTGTCTCGTAATGGTGCACCTCGACGCCGGCGGCGGCCTCGCATCCTCCCTCCGGTTCGACATCTACTTGCATCTGCGGGCTGTTGTTTCCAGCGGCTTTGGTCCTCACTAGGTTGGGCTTAGTCGTCGGTCGGCCGCTGTCTTCTCAGCCCTTTGTGTGGTAGTCGGCAGTGGTGGCGTCGCCATCTTCTTCGTCCCCGCCTCGCTCTGTCTTCCCTTCTTTATCAATTTATTTGGGGTTTTTGTTCCCAAATCCTTGTTTCCCCAAATCTTCTACTCCGGGTTTCCGATTGGCCTTGATTTTGGATGTTCTGTGTCCCCGCTCTCCGATCTATGCCTGCGGTTCATCGAATTGGGAATCTGTTTTCTCCGGCTGCTCGTTTTTTTTTTTTTTGTAGTCCTTCGTCTCCTCCTCGCCTGCCCTCACTCTTCCACGGTGTTCGTCGGAGGCTGGGTTGTATCCTTGGGCTTCTTCCGATAGTGCCCCTGTGTTGGTCGCTGGCTTTGGAGGTTTCTCCTGGCCGACGGGGCTGCTGGTGTGCCCTTGCGGTGTACAACTTCCTCCTTGCCGTTTTGGGCCCATGGGTTTTTTCCTTGGACCCAAAGGTGTCCCGAAGGTGTTTGTGTTAGCCCGGTTCATTGTGCTTTGGGCCCAAGAATTTTTCTTGAGCCCGAGGCAGCTCGTGTAATAAAAAAATAAGAATAATGGAAAAAAGTGTCTGAAAGGGCTTGTCTAAATCCCGAAAGGGCTTTGACTAAATCCCGTTAGGGCTCGACTAAACTCCAGTTAATTAATTATTTTGACGTTTTTTGGACGAGCAGTGTGTGGCTCTACTTTCGGCGTTTCTTGAAGGTCTTCTACTTGGTTGGGGGCGTGAAGCCTGGAGTCGGGACTGGTTGGGGTCGAGGTGGTGCGCTTAGGGCGACTCCGTTTCCGAGAAGGAGCTTCCTTGGAGTTTCGTCTGCACTTCCCACAGGAGATCGATTCATGTTGTATCGCTGGCCCGTGATGCTACTGTTTCAGTGGTGCTTGACTTCGTTCTTCGCCATCGTCTACAACCGTTGGGAGGGGTTCTTTTTAGATCGTTTGTATTGTAGAGTTATTTTTGCTTGTTTCTTAGTGTCATTTTCTATTTTCATTGTATGTTTATGCGGTTTTGCCTGCCGATTCGTCAGCCTATTGAGAATTAGGCTTGCCTGATCTCGAATTCTTACTTAATAAAAAAAATACAAATTAAAAATTAATGCTCCGTATCATTATAATTAGTCTGGCCACATTTTCAGGCAAGCTAATACTGTGGCCGATAGGATTGCACGTCTCGCTTATCGTATCCCTGCCGACGGAAATTGGTTCATGTCCGCAAGGACGCATTTTCAGGCAAGCTAATACTGTGGGCCCCTTTTCTGAATAAAAAAATTAAAGTGATGTGACATTGCATGAATTTGATTTTGTTTTTGCCGTTGGAGATTGAATTGCATGTATTTTTGTTTTTTTTATCAAGTCAATTGCATGCAATTTTTTTTTTTTTTTTTGACCTTGCATAGAAGAGGTGTACTCAACTTCTCCTTCTTCCCATCTATCTTACCATCATCCCCCATCAGCTCATTTTTCAGCTTCATCTCTTCCATCTTTCTTTCCAATTTTTTTTTCCTTATTGAGATGGATCCAAATGACCAAAACCATCCTTACAGTTTCAGAAATTTGTATACGAGTATGGGAGATTCTCCAAATCCAAACACTCAAAATTTCTCTTATCCGAACATGTATTCATCCCAATCACCAATTACCCCAACATCTCATGGGAACTCTTTTGGAAATAATTTATGGCCACAAGTTGAAGAAGTAGCAAGCCTCGACGAGATTCAAGAATTACCACTCTAGGGTTCCCAAGAGCAGGGAAATCGTAGGAGAGGCACTCGTGCTAGAGGTGCTCGTGGGAGAGCCTCTCGCGGAAGAGCTACCGGTGAAAAAGGAGTACGAGTCAAGTGGAGTCAAGCTGAAGATTTATTGCTCGTTAGTGGTTGGATTAACACTACCACCGATGCTCGAACAAACACTCAACAAACGACAGGAGCATTCTGGGAGAGAGTTGCAAAATACTACAACACAAACAGGGATGATGATTGGCCCGAGAGGATTGTTTCCATTGTTAAACCAAGATGGTATACACTATCCCAAGTTGTGGCCAAATTCGTTGGTGATTATTCGAGTGCCAAAAATCGTCAACACACGCTATTTACAAGGGTGATCTTGCGTACGACTTCTTGTTTAAGCATGCATGGTGTGAGCTCAATACTGAGCCCAAATTCCACAAGTGGGTTGCATCAAATTCTACACCTAGTGGAGGAGGTTCAAAGAGGACCAAGGTAAATGAATTTTGAGTTTACACAGCCAGTGAAGGATCGGGCACCCCTTCAAGTGTTTCTGGAACTGAGAGTGCTCCAGTGCAGTCGGAAGGCATAAAAGCAACCAAAAAAAAAGGGTAAGCAAGTTATTACAAGTGATCAATATAGCAAAGAGGCTGAAGAGGTTGTTCAGTTCTTTTTTTGAGCAAGCTGGCACTACAAGAAAACATGGAATGGGCGACGAAATAAAAATTATGGGGCGACAATACAATTTTCGTCGCAAAAAATTGAAAATGCGTGACAAATCCATACTTCATCGCAAAACAACACTATATAGTGACGTAATATTGTTTTTGTCGCCCCTTATGTGCATTGGCGACAAGATAAAAAATTGTCGCCGTACAGTGTTATTTTGGCAACAAATTATGAAAATAGTCGCAAAAATTCTCATCTGGTGCGACAAATAGTCATTTGTTGCCCTATATCATACATTGTGCGACAATTATACGTTTGTCGCATTAAAGTAAAGACTTGGTGCAACAAATCTCATGTTTTATCGCCGTAAGTGAAGGTTTTGGGCATCAATAATAAGTTTGTGGCCCTAATTGAAGGTGTTTTGTGACGAAATGCATATTTGTCACCCTATTAGGAGGCTTTTGCAACAATTACACGTTTGTTACCCTAATTGAAGGTGTTTTGTGATGAAATGCATATTTGTCACCCTATTAGGAGGCTTTTGCAACAATTACACGTTTGTCACCCTAATTGAAGGCTTTTGTGCAACAAAAATATGTTTTGTCGCCCTCAAATGAAGGCTTTATGCGACATTACCAAAATGGAGGCCCAACCTTATTGTCTATGGCGACAAAAAACTCTTCTTTGTCACCCAAAATCACTGTGCGATGAAACTGTCATTTGTCGCCCAACATATTCACAATATAACCCACAATCATAAATCAATTTCATTATATCTAAAACTTGAAAAAAAAGTGCAGAGTACTAATTTTAATACATTTTTTTTCATTACTCATGTTGTTTAAATATAAGTTTATCGACATAATATCATACTTTATCGACAATGGCGCTATCGGTTGAAGGAGAAATATTTTGATGGGTTTTCCGTGGCTGATGCATTGAAGAATTGTCCTGCTGATGTTAATTCCGAGGATTGGAAATGGATTGTAGAGAAATATTGGGGGTCTGAAAATCAAAAGGTTTGTCAAGCATTCAAACTTTTACAATTTAGTTCTTTTCCTTTTAAAATATTGGTTTATTTTATTTTTCCTTTCCATTTTAATTTACAAATTGCCAATGATATCCTCATATTGTGTTATCGATGAATTGCAATGGAATTATATTTATATGTTTTTATCTCAACTAACTAACATTTGAAATGTTATGGTTATGGTGAGTTATAGCGTGTTAGTGAAGCAAATCGATCCAATAGGTCAAAGCAAAAAATGATGGCTACTCAAGGATCAAAGTCAACTGCTAGAGTTCTTGATTCATTGGTAAGTTGTCATTTTCTGATTTCATAGATTCCTTCGATGCTAATTCCTATCTTTAGTGACTCCAAATTGATAATCCTTCGATGTTAATTCCCATCTTTGTTATGTTAGAGCTAGGACTTCCACTCATTCCTTCTTTCTTATGAAAAAAGGGATTAAAATTAGGAGTATAACTATTTCTTTGTACTTGTAGCGAAAAAATCTATTTGATGGAACTCAATCGAAAGCGCCGGCCACACAAAATACAGAACAAGGAACCGGAGAATCCATAGAAGGCACTGAAGGAGCAAGTGAACAATCAAGACCGCCACCATTGCTTGAACCCGAATATGTTAGATTGTGGGAAGTGACCAAAAGGTATATTATCTTATCTTAAGGTATATTATAGTAGCAAATAAACAACATATATTTAACAAATTTATGATTAAACTATATTTTGTTGTGTTGAATTTAGACATAAAGACAAAACGATGGACAAGTTTGCAGAGGACAAGTTAGCAGAATTCAAACAACTCCATGAGGAGCAACTACAATTGTATGGTGTTGATAACCTATCAGTTGAAGAGGTATATTTACGAGTGCTAGGCTCTTGCTCTGGATATATAAAAGGTTTGGGGCTTGGGCCTAAACCACCCAAGGCTATGAGAGAAAGGATGTCTGAATCTGGTGAAGAAACTGCACAGCTTGCATCTCAAATGGCTGAACAATTTGATCAACTAGAAAGGCTGTCAAGGGATAGAGAAATTCATTTGAAAGATCAAATTGAAGTGCTTCAACAGAATAAAGCTGAAATGATGGAAGAGATCGAAAAGATGAAACAAGATGCACTTAGTAGAGAAGAAAGAATGAAGGAGCGAGAACAAAAATTAGAGGCCGAAATGAAAGAGAGAGAACAGAAAATGAAGGTTGATGTTCTACAGATGATGCAAGAGCAAATGCGTTCACTCACATCAGGGAACTTCAAGCATTAGAAGAATTGAGGTAATTGCTTTCATAATTTTGTTGTTTTCATTAATGTGTATATATATGATCAAGTATGCTTGTTTGTTATGCCCTAGTGACTTAGACATGAGTATCATGAATTTATGACGTAATAGGTCTCCTTCATGATGCTTACATCGAATTGAAGATCCAGGTTTATAGTTTTAGATTATAGGCCATCCATTCTAGCTTATGATTCTATAAACAAGAAAATTGAAAGTGTGAAAGATCCAAGTATTCCATTGATAACGGCGGTAGGATACATTACATTTATGAATTTTTCTTCTTCTTAGAATACTCTATTTCAACGTTGCTTGTACTCTATTGTTTCATTATTGATCATGCAGCTTGTCCAAATGTATCTACTTGAATAATGTTTCCGTTCATTTCTTTTTCTTGGGTTTTATGAATCATAAAAGGTTATCCATTGCTATTTTAACATTTGCTTTATTTTGTTAGTGTAGATCGTGGTGTCGAGGAGGTTTTCGAGATGGGTTTTAACGTGTTGGTGCGGTGTATTGACTTGTGGACAGATGCACACCACTTTGCCTTACCATGTGTTCGTGCGCCTCTATTCGAAAATAAACTAGGTCAATTTGTTCAAATAAATTAGACTAAAGTTGTTTTATCTTGCTTATGCATTATCATACATTTATTTATCTTGCTTATGCATTATCATACATTTAATTACAAGTACAATATTAATTTTAGTTTTAGGCGGTAAACAAGTTGTTTTGGATATTGACTTTATAATTATTTTTGTCTAGCTATATTTGTCAATGGAGATACACCTTTTAAGCTTCAAGTATAATGTATGTTTTTCCTTTTATTTTTATTACGTGGGTTTTAATCTAATTACAAGCTTCGCATATTATTCTTTTATGTAATTTATTTTAAAACATGTGCAAAATGAATGTGTGGCAAAGTGTCATTTTGTCACTAAGTAATATGTAATTTGTTGAATTGACATTTGAGCGAAAAAAACCTTTTGTTTCGTCATAGTAGATTAGGGCTACGAAATTTATGATTTGTCATTATATATACGGGCGATAAATCCTTTAACTTTGTCACTGTAGAGGTTTGCGACGAAATGAGAGAATTTGTCACCAAAGATTATGGGTGACTAAAAACGTTATTAGTCACTAAAGAGTTTGAGCGACAAATCAAATTATTTATCATGGTAGACTTTGGGCTACAACCAATGTCATTTGTCACCCAAAATTTTGGGCAACAAAAGAAACTATTCATCGCCAAAAATTATGGGCCACAAAGTGAACTATTTGTCATAGAAGCGTATGGGCGACAAAGATGAAAATTCGTCACGGAAGAAATATGGGCTACGAAGTAAACAATTTGTCATGAAAGCGCATAGGCGACAAAAATGAAAATTCGTCACAGAAGAATTATGGGCCACGAAGTAAACTATTTGTCATGGAAGCACATGGGCGACAAAGATAGAAATTCGTCATGGAAGAATTGGGGCAACAAATATTTACTTCATCACAAATTGAAATGCAATGCGATGGAAAAGAGTTTTGTCGCCCAAGACTTAGGGCGACGCATCTATGGCGATGAACTCGTGACAAAACGTACTCCGTCACATTCTCTTTTGGGCGACGAAAAAATGGGTTAGGGCGATGAAATATTTTGTCGCCCAAAGTGTTATTTCTTGTAGTGTGGGGAAAGAAACAAGGAGATGGAAGGGGATAAGGCAAAAGATGCTCATGATAACATGATTGCGCAAAAGTTTGTGATGTTTAACAAGCTGAGAATGGAGCCTAACCTTGAAGATTGGCAAATAAAATGCAGGGACGGGCTCGTGAAGGAGTTGTTTCCCGACAATTGACAAGGCTTCGATGGAACTTGTATGTTTGGTAATGTGGTTTCAAGTGTTTCATTTCCCTAAGTGAAGTGGATCTTCACATTGTTGTATGATGTATGTTTTCAAGTGTTTCACATCGTTGTATTACTATTATGCATTTAATGCTCAATTAAGATGCTCTGCAAAAAAGAAGATAAAGGTTATGCATTCGATACTCTGAGAAGATGCTCTGTGCGAAGAAGATAAAGTTTACTCTTTCGATGCTCTGATAAGATGCTCTTGAGAAGAGGAAAGAGGTTATTATTTCAATGTTTGATAAGATTCTTTTAAAATACGACATGCAAATATGCTTTGCCAAGATACTATTTGAAGTATTATAAATTCAACACCATCCCTCCATTCACTATTGTCCCTTTCAAATATATTACTCCATTCACTACCATCCCTTTCATTTTCATACCGTTGTAAACACAAATCTCTCATGGATCCTCAAGAAATGCATGAGTTGTGTAAAGACCGAAAATTTTAATTATGATTAATTAAGATTTAATTAATTTCCGAGGGATAATTCGATCAATTATCCTTCTTTTGACGATTTTGAAAACCCGGAAAAATTTAAAATTTATGGATGACATATTTTATATGGAAAGAGGATTACAATTCCAATCTATTGGAATTCGTATGATAAAATTCCGAGAAATATTAGTGAGGCAAAAGCCTTGTCATCCGTTTATTTCGGTAATTTTCGTAACTTGTCGCGACATTTCGGGACGTTGTTTTAACATTAAATTGCTGCCCAAACCACCCCATTTCAGCCCTTTATATGATCAAATATGAGCCATCATTTTGTTGATTAAAGAATAACCCCCCCCCCCCCCCCCCCATGGATTGACACCTTTGAATGACCAAGTCCTATTCCATTCACTATGCTACCTAATACACACCAACTCCTTGACCACCCTTGCCCACCCTTTTGGATCTCTTAAGGACACATTTATGGCCTCATTTAGCCATTCCACACGCCAAAAATCAGAGAAAAGAAGAAGGAAAGAAAGAAAAAGAAAGAGAGAGCAAGTTGCCCTAGCAACCTTGCCAACTTCAAACCACCATAACTCCCTCCTCACTCAAGCTTTTTGGCTGATTCTTGAACCCAAATATCCACAAAAGAGAGGCCTTTCCAACCATAGTGAGTTCACAAAAATCCAGTCCCATTAAGCCACCCGTTGAGCCCCGTTTCCGAGCCAGCTGTGCTGAGCCCTTTGTGTTCTTGAGGTTTTCAAGTGTGTTTGGGTGAGTCTTGGTTTCCTCCCCTTCAAATCTGATTTTATACTTGTTTTATAACTAATTTTGAAGGTGTTTGTCTAAGAATTCCTTTTATGTTTTGGTTTGGATTTGTCAAAAATGCTAGGTGTTTGGCGCAAGGTCCCGGGAAGCTTGGAGGGGTAATTTGGTCTTTTTCGAGAGAGGCTTCGAGGGTAATCTCTCATCCACCTTCCCCTCTATAGGTGAGGATCCTTATGTGTAAATTAGGGCTTAGGAAGTGGAGCCTCTATGTGTTTTTGGTTGCGTTTTGTAGCAAATGTCACAACAACAAAATGGATATATATGCCTCTGTAATTTGGACTTTATTTCCAATCCAACGGTCTGATTCGACTGAAATCTTAATATAATGTTCATGGGAATGTTATCTAACTGTCCTTAACAAATTAGGGCGATCCAACGGTTGGATCAAGAGTTATTATAATTTTAGTAACCAGTGTTTATAATGACTCGGTTAGAAAACTTGGCTAAGGGAATGCTAAGAATATGGTTAAATATGTGATGGCATAACCGAAACTTAGAGCATATAAAATACAGAAATGAAGTATACCCATAACTTGGCTTATGATCCGATAAGAAGAAAATCGATTATGTGATAATATGATATAGATTATAACTGGTTAAGTCCGGATCACTTAACCAAAGTGCTTAATCTATAGAATCGTGAACCTTATGTGGATGTATGTTGATTATTAGGTTGGGTACATTGCATTAGAATACCACCTAATGAAAGCTTAATGAAATTAATAGGCTCTTGTTGATTGGATCCTTGGTTGTGCACTTTATTGCTTGCTTATTCTCCGGACTCCAGGTAAGTCCCCTGGACTTACTCATGATGGATTTATGTGATACTCTTTGTCTTATCGAGAGTCTTCATGCATCACGCGACCTAGTAACATGTTTAGGAATATAAACTGGTAATATGACGTAGGATGAACTTAGTAAATCCAATAATTCATATGTATGCTATGTGTCTATGGTAGGACGGCCGTCAAAATCTAAATGAATGACTTATATTCGATGGAACACGAATGAAATAATGAAAGGCTTATGATGAGAAAGAATGAGTATGTTTGAGAAGGATGAGTACGTTTGAGAAGGATGATGATGATGATGATGATGATGATGATGATTATGATGATGATACGGGCCCTTGTGTGTTTATTTCGCATTTATATATATCTATACACTTGCTTATGTGTTGCATTTTAACATTCATGTAGTTTAAGTATGCCTCTTTATATGGCACGGAGTGTGCATATTTCCGATGATTGACCCCGATATATTTCTTATTTTTTAGATTCAGGTACCCCTTACCCGATATGACTTGCTTATGTGGATGGTTTTCGGGACAGACCTTTTGGACGATTAGAGTGAGGGAGGCGCTTGACAATCGTACTCTTTTGCTCATACTTTTATCGTTTTGACCTGGCGTGGCCGTGGCGTTTTGTTATATTTATGATTTCCGCTTTTATTTCTATTCGAAACGTTTTCGCGATAGTCTAGGACAGGTGAAGCCTCCAACGGGCTTACGATCTTTTCGGGGTTCGCAATCCCCATCTTTTGACAACTAAATCTTCCGCTTAAATGAACCTATAATAACTCGTACTCGGTCGTAAGATCCAAAGCTCACGGAAGAAGATCAAACTTCTTCTATAACGTTCCCCGATAATCTAGTATTCTGAACCTTATTTACCTTCTAAGTAGGTTTATGGAGGTTAATTCGGGTATTTAAATTTCGGGTCGTTACAAAGTTGGTATCAGAGCCAAGGTTGTTCGACCTGAGTACGCACGAGTTAAAAAAATTAATTTTCAAAACCCGCCCACCGTTTTGGAAATTTTCAAGGATTTCGAAGTGTTTAAAGGGCAAAGATGAAAACCCTTTGGAAAATGAAAATGGTTAGGATATTTATAGACGAGAGATAGGATCGACGGGTAGAGACAAGGCGATAGGCATCCTTAGAGATGTAGAAGGGTTCGGGTAGACTGCCTAGCTTTTCCTTACAGACGGGCCTGGAAGACTCCAAGAGAGCAACCATGCTGGTTGGAGTAGGATAGGATTTAGAGGCGGGCTCGCCAAGCTATCCCTCGAAGGATAGCTATATAGTTAGCTTCTGTGCGATATAAAACTGTGCCTACGGGCCATCCCCTTGAAGGGATGTAATTATGTGAGATGAATGTGCCTGAGGGCCGTCTTCCTTGAAGAAGACGTTTTATTTAATTGTATATTGAGTACATTTAAATGTCTAGTTGTCAGCATGGTCGACACCCAGATTATTAGAGGACGCGGGAGACCATGTGGCCGAGGTCGTGGCCGCATTCCTGAGACAGAGACTGAGACTGAGACCGATGTTGAGGTCGAGATCCCCGGGCAGCATGAGGGAGAGGCTGATAGGCAGCAGCAGGGATCAACGATAGAGAGGGCATTACTTGCGTTGCTAGAGCGAGAGAGATCAGCTGGCGTCACCGACTGGGTGAAGAGACTATCACAGAGTAGCCCGCCTATCTTTCAGGCCGGACCCGGAGAGGATATCGAGCAGTTCTTCAGAGGACTCGAGGGAGTTTTCAGCTTGATTGGAGTACCCGATGCGGAGAGACAGAGGCTTGCGGCTGGGCAGCTTCGAGGAGATGCTTATGACAGATGGCTTGTCTACTGTGATGATCGTACTGCATGGACCTACGAGGAGTTCAGGAAGTTGATGCTGAGAGAGTACTGTCCATCTGGGACACAAGCAGCACGAGAGGTTGCGTTCTTCAGCACCCGCTATGACCCACGACTATCTATCTCCGAGATCGTCTGCCAGTTCAAGAAGGAGCTCGTCTATTGTGGAAAGGTCTGTAACACTGACGAGATGCGCATCCGCATGCTTTCTATGAGGCTTCCGCCAGACGTTCTTCTGATCTCTACCAGCATGGAGGGAATGACATATGACAGATTTCTAGAGATGATCCTTCGCTATGACCAGCAGCTACGTCTGACAGCTGCCTCGTCTTCAGCTTTCCGCACTCCATCTGGCGGAAAGAGGCCACGACCCGCGGAGCACAGATTTGATAGGGGCCCAGGGAAGGGGTTAGCGAGAGGAGGATCGACTAGCGGGACCACTTGGGCCATTCCAGCTGTACCTGTATCATCCTACCGCGAGGCTAGAGTGAGAGCTATTATCTGCCACAGCTGCCGCGAGGAGGGCCACTACCAGACAGACTGCCCTAGGAAGTTCATTTCCTGCTACACGTGTGGAGGGGTAGGACATCGTGCTATCATGTGCCCGCAGGGCGAGAGATCTTCATTCACTCCTGCAGCTTCAGCTTTACGCCTTCCAGAGGCACCGAGACCCGCTCAGATTTCTTATGCACAGGGTCAGGGGAGGGGGACTCCCTTTGGAGCTGGCCGAGGAGATAGTAGCTACGGAGGTGGTCGAGGAGACAGTAGCTTTAGAGGAGGACGAGGCCGAGGTGGAGGTCGAGGTAGAGGTAGAGGAGGAGGTCGGGGCGGTCGAGGATCTTACCAGCATCAGCAGGCACAGTCGTCGGCAGGGTCGATAGGACTAGGCCAGGGCAGAGGTTCTGCACAGCTGGCAGCGATAGCTGTAGACACTGATTTCTTACCACCCCCGCCGCCCCGCGCGTTCCCGATGCGGAACGGTGATTCGACAGCTCCGACTTCCATAGGTACGATATCGTTCTGTGACTCTACTCTTCGCATTCTATTCGATACCGGGGCAACCCACTGCTTTATAGCAGATTCATGCGTAGCTAGATTTAAACTTGTATGTTCGGTATGTCCCGCATTAGTAGTGCGTATGGCGGATGGGGCTAGGGTTAGGACGGGGCGTGAGATCCTAGGATGCCCCATTCGGATAGGAGAGCGAGAGTGGCCCACTGACTTGATAGTCATGCCACTGCGGACAGACGAGATGATCCTGGGGATGGATTTTATGAACTTCTATGGGGAAATCCTCAACCTGAGGACCCGTACAGTTTCCATCCTCGCGGAGGATGGGACTGAGCACGAGGTGTGGGGGGACGACCCCAAACGGAACGGAGCCCAGATCAGTGCCGTTCGAGCGGCGAGACTTCTAGACCAGGGATGCACGAGCTACTGGTGTTATGCTTTAGAGGTGGGTCGCGAGCGACCCAGCCTGACAGATGTCCCCGTTGTTAGTGAGTTTGCTGACGTTTTCCCAGACGAGCTACCAGGACTTCCGCCACAGCGGGATGTTGATTTCGCTATACAGTTGGAGCCGGGCACCAGGCCGATTTCGAGGGTCCCGTACAGGATGGCGCCGACAGAGATGGCCGAGCTGAAGGCACAGTTGGAGGAGCTAGCTGGGAAGGGCTACATTAGGCCGAGTGCTTCACCGTGGGGAGCACCGGTGTTGTTCGTGAAGAAGAAGGATGGGTCGTTGAGGCTATGCATAGATTACAGAGAGTTGAACCGGGCTACGGTGAAGAACCGTTACCCGTTGCCGAGAATAGACGATTTGATGGATCAACTGCAGGGAGCTGTCGTCTTCTCGAAGATAGATTTGCGTTCGGGTTATCACCGGCTGAGGGTGAAGGCAGAGGACATACCGAAGACGGCCTTTAGGACTAGATACGGACACTATGAGTTTGTGGTTATGCCGTTCGGGCTAACCAACGCGCCAGCCGCCTTCATGGAGTTGATGAACAGGGTCTTCATCGATTTTCTTGACAGATTCGTGGTGGTATTTATCGACGACATCTTGATCTACTCGAGGAGCAGAGAGGAGCATGCTGAGCACCTGAGGATTGTGTTGAGGATTCTGCAGAAGCATAAACTGTTCGGGAAGTTTAGCAAGTGTGAGTTCTGGCTCTCCGAGGTGATGTTTCTTGGTCATGTTATATCCGCAGCAGGGATATCAGTAGACGCATCGAAGGTTGATGCTATCGTTGCTTGGGAGGTCCCCAAGAACGTCAGAGATATCAGGTCTTTTCTAGGTTTGGCTAGCTATTACCGACGGTTCGTCGAGGGCTTCTCCAGCATAGCTAGGCCGATGACGCAGCTGACGAAGAAGGGAGTACCCTTCGAGTGGAGCCCGGCGTGCCAGGCCAGTTTTGATCTGCTGAAGCAGAAGTTGACATCCGCGCCAGTGTTAGCACTACCAGAAGGGACGGAGGACTTCGTAGTCTACACGGATGCTTCGAGTTCAGGTTTAGGTTGTGTGCTACAGCAGAGGGATCGGGTCATCGCTTACGCTTCACGCCAGCTGAAGCCAGGGGAGGAGTCATACCCCACGCACGATCTTGAGCTAGCCGCAGTTGTACATGCGCTCAAGATCTGGAGGCACTATCTGTATGGCACGTCAGTGAGGATCATGACCGATCACAAAAATCTGAAGTACATTTTCACGCAGAAAGAGCTGAACATGCGTCAGAGGAGGTGGCTGGAGTTGATCAAGGACTATGAGTTGAAGATTGAGTATCACCCGGGGAAGGCCAATGTGGTGGCCGACGCCTTGAGTCGGAAGACTCGTCAGGAGATTGTTTTGTCCAGATTGACGGCTCGACCTGAGTTGCAGCGGGATCTGATCAGTTTTGGGATAGAGGTCTGGTCACAACGAGAGAGTGGACAGCTGAGTTTCCTAGAGGTTCAGTCAGAGTTGATGGATGAGATCCGACGAGCGCAGACAGAGTGTCCGCGGATTGCCGATATCCGACAGCGCATGGCCCAAGGGCACTGTAGGTCTTTTACCGTCCGAGATGATGGGATGTTGATGTTGCAGGGACGAGTTGTTGTGCCTGATGTGCACAACCTGAAGCAGAAGATCATGATAGAGGCCCATTCCACTCCTTATTCGGTCCATCCGGGATCGAATAAGATGTACCAGGACTTGAGGAGGACGTTCTGGTGGCGTAGGATGAAGACTGACGTCGCTTTGTTTGTAGCGCGATGTCAGGTCTGCCAGCAGGTGCGGATAGAGCACCAGAAGCCCGGAGGGATGACACGATCACTTCCTGACCCTGTGTGGAAGTGGACGGATATCACGATGGACTTCGTGACAGGATTGAGGAGAGATGTACGAGGCTTTGATGCGATTTGGGTGGTGGTCGACAGGTTGACCAAGACCACCCATTTCATCCCGATTCAGGAGACATGGCCTGTGTCTGATTTAGTCCGAGCTTTTATCCAGCATATAGTGAGGTTGCATGGGGTTCCCGAGAGGATAGTATCTGATAGAGATGGCCGCTTCACTTCGAGATTCTGGAGGCAGGTGCACGAGGCTCTGGGGAGCAAGTTGCATTTCAGCACGGCCTATCACCCGCAGACGGACGGGCAGAGCGAGAGGACGATTCAGACGCTGGAGGATATGCTGAGGGCTTGTGTTTTGGAGTGGGGGAACCTTTGGGTTCGGCATCTTCCCCTAGTAGAGTTCTCGTACAACAACAGCTATCATTCATCGATCAGGATGGCTCCTTTTGAGGCGTTGTACGGGAGGCAATGCAAGTTGCCTATCTGCTGGGATGAGCCTGCAGACCAAGTGGGGACACTACCACAGTACGTGCAGGAGGCGACAGATCAGGTCAGACGGATCCGAGAGCATCTGAGGGTTGCGCACGACCGACAGAAGAAGTACGCTGATAGGCGCAGGACTGAGTTGGCCTTTGAGGTTGGAGATCATGTCTGGTTGCGAGTGTCACCGACGAGAGGGATCCGGCGATTCGGGATGAAGGGCAAGCTGAGCCCTAGATATGTGGGGCCCTTTGAGATCCTCGAGCGAGTAGGAGAGGTAGCTTACAGAGTTGCTTTACCGTCCCGTTTGGCTGGTATACACGATGTCTTCCACGTGTCACAGCTGAGGAAGTACGAGCCAGATCCGAGTCACAGATTGGACTACTCCGGATTAGAGATAGCACCTGACCATACCTTCGTGGAGCATCCGATTGCTGTTCTTGACCGCCGGGTCAAGAAGCTGAGGCGCAGAGAGGTACCGTTGGTACTTATACAGTGGGCTAGGAGAAGCCCCGAGGAGGCCACTTGGGAGACAGAGGAGAGTATACAGGCGAGCTATGGAGATGTATTAGATGAGTTGCTAGCGTCGTATGTACAGCCACGTGCAGATATAGCTTTGACTGCGTGAGTGGCCGGTGAGTACCTGGGAAGGGGACCCTTAGCCGTACTATGTGTGATTGGGTGTTTACCTCTGTGATTGAGTGCGCATTTTCTGTGATTGATATGCGTGGTGGGGCCCATGAGCGGTCCTATATGATGTGATTATCATTGATGTGTGATACTTTTTGATATATGACTGATATGATATCGTTATAATTATGTGATTGTTGTGAGTATGGTTGATAAATGATGGTATGTCGGAATATTGAACCTAGGAAAAGGAATAAGGCTTAGCCTTAGAGGTGGATGTTAATCCACCCTCTGTTTTGATTGAGTCGTAATGAGATCATATGTTTGATCCTTAGAGGTGGATTTTGATCCACACTCCTGTTGGGAGAATAAAATGTCGGGAATTGGGTTTGAACTTTAGAGGTGGATAACCACCTCCCGAGAGAGAAGATCGAGCGGAGTCTAGAGGAGTCTAGGCCAAGTCGTGTCAGGACGCCAACACCTTTTAATTGGAATTGATTCGAAAATGATTTGAGTTAAAGCTTCCATGATCCGGGTAAGCTCATTGTGCTTCGCAAAGTGGATACGGACTTTCCGCGACGACCATCGTGGAATTTCCGCTAAGACCTAGCGGTAGGATGATGATTTCTCTCGAGTTGTGATACTCTTGGGGGTTGAGGCGAGATGTGATGGGGGCGCCCATTCACATGCTCGACGACGCCGTTCGAGACTATTACGGTCGTGACAAAAGCATCATGAGATTCTTGGACGACGCATCCGAGATGATCGCGTGCCTTTTGTTCCGATCCAAGGACTCAAGGTTTAACACCTTCTCCACCGGTTTGAATCTTTTTGGTCTCGGGGACGAGACTTGTTTTAGAAGTGGATGATTGTAAAGACCGAAAATTTTAATTATGATTAATTAAGATTTAATTAATTTCCGAGGGATAATTCGATCAATTATCCTTCTTTTGACGATTTTGAAAACCCGGAAAAATTTAAAATTTATGGATGACATATTTTATATGGAAAGAGGATTACAATTCCAATCTATTGGAATTCGTATGATAAAATTCCGAGAAATATTAGTGAGGCAAAAGCCTTGTCAACCGTTTATTTCGGTAATTTTCGTAACTTGCCGCGACATTTCGGGACGTTGTTTTAACATTAAATTGCTGCCCAAACCACCCCATTTCAGCCCTTTATATGATCAAATATGAGCCATCATTTTGTTGATTAAAGAATAAACCCCCCCCCCCCCCCCCCCCCCCCCATGGATTGACACCTTTGAATTACCAAGTCCTATTCCATTCACTATGCTACCTAATACACACCAACTCCTTGACCACCCTTGCCCACCCTTTTGGATCTCTTAAGGACACATTTATGGCCTCATTTAGCCATTCCACACGCCAAAAATCAGAGAAAAGAAGAAGGAAAGAAAGAAAAAGAAAGAGAGAAAGAAAGAGAGAGCAAGTTGCCCTAGCAACCTTGCCAACTTCAAACCACCATAACTCCCTCCTCACTCAAGCTTTTTGGCTGATTCTTGAACCCAAATATCCACAAAAGAGAGGCCTTTCCAACCATAGTGAGTTCACAAAAATCCAGTCCCATTAAGCCACCCGTTGAGCCCCGTTTCCGAGCCAGCTGTGCTGAGCCCTTTGTGTTCTTGAGGTTTTCAAGTGTGTTTGGGTGAGTCTTGGTTTCCTCCCCTTCAAATCTGATTTTATACTTGTTTTACAACTAATTTTGAAGGTTTTTGTCTAAGAATTCCTTTTATGTTTTGGTTTGGATTTGTCAAAAATGCTAGGTGTTTGGCGCAAGGTCCCGGGAAGCTTGGAGGGGTAATTTGGTCTTTTTCGAGAGAGGCTTCGAGGGTAATCTCTCATCCACCTTCCCCTCTATAGGTTAGGATCCTTATGTGTAAATTAGGGCTTAGGAAGTGGAGCCTCTATGTGTTTTTGGTTGCGTTTTGTAGCAAATGTCACAACAACAAAATGGATATATATGCCTCTGTAATTTGGACTTTATTTCCAATCCAACGGTCTGATTCGACTTAAATCTTAATATAATGTTCATGGGAATGTTATCTAACTGTCCTTAAAACATTAGGGCGATCCAACGGTTGGATCAAGAGTTATTATAATTTTAGTAACCAGTGTTTATAATGACTCGGTTAGAAAACTTGGCTAAGGGAATGCTAAGAATATGGTTAAATATGTGATGGCATAACCGAAACTTAGAGCATATAAAATAAAGAAATGAAGTATACCCATAACTTGGCTTATGATCCGATAAGAAGAAAATCGATTATGTGATAATATGATATAGATTATAACTGGTTAAGTCTGGATCACTTAACCAAAGTGCTTAATCTATAGAATCGTGAACCTTATGTGGATGTATGTTGATTATTAGGTTGGGTACATTGCATTAGAATACCACCTAATGAAAGCTTAATGAAATTAGTAGGCTCTTGTTGATTGGATCCTTGGTTGTGCACTTTATTGCTTGCTTATTCTCCGGACTCCAGGTAAGTCCCCTGGACTTACTCATGATGGATTTATGTGATACTCTTTGTCTTATCGAGAGTCTTCATGCATCACGCGACCTAGTAACATGTTTAGGAATATAAACTGGTAATATGACGTAGGATGAACTTAGTAAATCCAATAATTCATATGTATTCTATGTGTCTATGGTAGGACGGCCGTCAAAATCTAAATGAATGACTTATATTCGATGGAACACGAATGAAATAATGAAAGGCTTATGATGAGAAAGAATGAGTATGTTTGAGAAGGATGAGTACGTTTGAGAAGGATGATGATGATGATGATGATGATGATGATGATTATGATGATGATACGGGCCCTTGTGTGTTTATTTCGCATTTATATATATCTATACACTTGCTTATGTGTTGCATTTTAACATTCATGTAGTTTAAGTATGCCTCTTTATATGGCACGGAGTGTGCATATTTCCGATGATTGACCCCGATATATTTCTTGTTTTTTAGATTCAGGTACCCCTTACCCGATATGACTTGCTTATGTGGATGGTTTTCGGGACAGACCTTTTGGACGATTAGAGTGAGGGAGGCGCTTGACAATCGTACTCTTTTGCTCATACTTTTATCGTTTTGACCCGGCGTGGCCGTGGCATTTTGTTGTATTTATGATTTCCGCTTTTATTTCTATTCGAAACGTTTTCGCGATAGTCTAGGACAGGTGAAGCCTCCAACGGGCTTACGATCTTTTCGGGGTTCGCAATCCCCATCTTTTGACAACTAAATCTTCCGCTTAAATGAACCTAATAATAACTCGTACTCGGTCGTAAGATCCAAAGCTCACGGAAGAAGATCAAACTTCTTCTATAACGTTCCCCGATAATCTAGTATTCCGAACCTTATTTACCTTCTAAGTAGGTTTATGGAGGTTAATTCGGGTATTTAAATTTCGGGTCGTTACAAGTTGCTCACCCATTATTCAGGCTCATCTTTTGATGACCTTGACAAGGCCTACGCAAAGTGGTTGTATTTAACTACAAAAAATAAGTCACAAGTCGAGGCCTCAAGTTCTATACCAAGGCGGCCACGTGCTTACATAGATAGAGAGCGTGAGAATGGTCATGATCGGCTAGTTGCATATTATTTCTCAAAGATCCCACCTCTAGTGTATCCTGATGCTATTTTTAGAAGACGGATCATGATGCGTCGACCATTGTTCTTACGCATTGTGAACCAACTAGCAAGCAATGTCGATTATTTCATCCAGAAGCCCGACGCCACGGGAAGACTTGGGTTATCTGCCCTACAAAAATGTACTGCAGCTATGCGCATGTTGGCATATGGTGTGGGTGCAGACGCAGTCGATGAATATCTCCAACTAGGAGAAAGTACAGCAAGGCTATGCTTGTCCAACTTTGTGGATAGTGTAATATCTTCTTTTGGTGATACATACCTCCAGAGGCCAAACGCAATAGACATACAACGCCTTCTTCATGTAAGTGCACAAGGAGGGTTCCCGGGTATGATCGATATCATCGATTGTATGCATTGGGAATGAAAGAATTGTCCAACTGCATGGAAAGGTCAGTTCGAAGGCAAAGATGGCAAACCAACCATCGTGTTAGAGGCAGTTGCATCATATGATCTATGGATCTGACACGCATTCTTTGGCACCCCAGGTGCGTGTAATGATATCAATGTTCTTGATCGTTCTCCTGTATTCAATGATGTGTTGCAAGGTATATCTCCACCAGTGTGCTTTGAAGTCAACGGAAATCAATATAATACGAGCTACTACCTAGTTGACAGGATTTACCCAAATTGGGCAACTTTCATACAATCTATCAAGCTTCCGCAAGGAGAAAGGGCTAAGTTATTTGTTACATATCAAAAGGCTACTCGAAAGGATGTCGAGCGAGCTTTCGGGGTCCTACAAGCTCGATTTGCCATAATAAAAAAATCCAGCACTTGCATGGGACATTACTTTGGTGGGGAGGATAATGAGAGCTTATGTAATTTTGCACAATATGATAGTGGAAGACGAGCAAGATAACTACAGTCTTTCCTTCGATTTGTCACAATTTGACCAAATGGATGGTAATGACACTACATACTCCAACCAACGACCAACCTCCACGGATGAATACATCGAAAACCGAACGCAACTTCGGAATATGATTACACACTATCAATTGAAGGAAGATTTGGTTGAACACATACGGCAGAAGTTTGGAAATGGATCAATGAATTATTAAATTTTCTTCTATGATTTCATGTCTAATCCCATGTATTTCGATGTTTTTCATTTCATGAACGATGATATGTACTCCTTGTAGTTCATTTACATTTCACTTGTGTTTTGATGTTTTTTCGTTTCAATGAGAATGTTTACATTTCAAATTACGGTGTATTATTTGCACTTTAGACAAAAAAAATTCCAAAAAAAAAACATTTCAGTAAATATCAGTATTATATTATTTTTTTACAGAATATATTACAATTATAAATAATATATAGTATTACTTTTAAACATATTGTAATATATAATGGATGGTGGAAATAAAGTTAAGAAACCATATAAACCCGTATTGATGTAGGTAAAAAGGTAAGTTGAGATTTTTAAAGAGAAAGAAAGCGATAAATGGGGGTTACGAAACCCTAGAAACCGACATGGATGCGGATGCCCTAAATGCTTTCTTGTTTCCCAAAAAAAAAATGTTCTGACCACCTTTATATGTAACAAAATATTTGTCTATTTGAACAACATTAATGATAAAAATTACTAATTTTGTCAATTCATCTCATTAATTGTATTTTATTTTCAAGATACTCTATTAATACTCCAACTTCTTATACGATTGTTTTTCATTGGTCCATTTTTTTCAAATTATTTATTTGCTAAAAAAATCAGCTATTTTTCTTTCTATTTTTAGCTTTCTCAAAAAATATGAAATTGTTCAAAAGACCAATTATAATATTATACCGATACCGAGGGAGTATTGATTCTCATTCAATTAGCTAATTAATTTATTCTAATACTTCTCACACACGCGCACACGCGCACACGCGCGCGCGCACATACACACGCACACACACACCTATTAATTTAGATCTATAATTTTATAACAAACCAAAATTTTTAATATAAATAAATCTCATAATATATTACACTCAAATAATTTATTTGGAAAAAAAAATCGTGTTGTCACGTAATTATAATTGATTATTTAATTTTTATATGCGTAAACGATTTGATCTTTTATTATATAAATATAATAAATCTTACGCAACTTATTATTTTAACTTTACAAAATTTTCATATCTCATGATAAATACTTTTTTAAAAAAATTATGGATTATGCATAGAATTTGATTGAAGATACAAAAATTATGAAAAAATGTTATCTTAAGATATATTATATATTACGTATTGATTAAGTACATGAGATAAATTCTTTTTTATATATAATTATTATCCAAATCTTAAAAAATCTGATAAAATCTCTTCAAAATATATTTATATCTAAAAAATTGGAAAAACTATCTTAAGACTGATTAAGATGATAAAATAATTTTGTATTGGTTAATATTACTACAATTTAGGAGAAAATGTCATAGCAAAGATCAGGAATCAAGCTAAGGGAAAGTAATAGATACAAAAATAATACACAAACATTTATTTACCGAATGCCAGACAACACTAATCTTTGTCAGAAGAATAGACGAACAGATACATAGAATAATACAAAACATGGATAAAAATAGGAAACCTTATAAAGAAATAATCACTGAAATTTTCACAAAATTATCAATAGATCGAGCGGAACCCGATTCAGGCATTTTCCTTATGAGGAGTTTGGTCAATGAGAAATAAAATTCTGTTCAAGAACAACGATATTAGAAACATGGGAGAATGGGTACAACATATAAAAAAAAATATAGGACAAGGTAGAAAAAAAAAGCGCAAACTGAGGAGCCAGAAGAAGAAATAAATACAACTAGAACGGGGTCCAACCAAAAGAGAACAAACAATCGAAAGAGAGATTCGTGAAATTTAATTTTGACGGAACAAATCTTGCCTCTGGCATTGCCGCTTCTGGTCTTCTGCCTGGACTTATGGAAGCTTTTGAAGCGGGTTTTTTCTCATCTTGAAGTGGAGGGTGACTGTTTGACCGTTACCAATGCCACGAATGTCTCATGAAATGTCAAGATGATAATTTCGGATGCCCTCGGTCTTTTCTGTGATTTTCTTAGTGTTTCTTTCACCTACACCTTTTGCTAAGGGAATTAGGTTGTAGGCATATTGGTGCATCTGGGTCTCTCGACGACTATGATTCATGATCGCCCTCGAGTTGAGCCCGAAGACTTCATCCGTCAAGACGCTCTTGGGTGGTGAGTCAACCGCGATTGATCACCCCAAATTCTCACCTTGTATAAAAAAAATAGATACATAAATAATAATAATAAATTAATAATTTTTTTATTGGTTAATATTACTACAACCTAGGAGAAAATGTCATAGTAAAGTCCGGAAATCGAGCTAAGGGACAATAATAGAAACAAAAAAAGCTAGCACGTCTTGGGCTATGTTCATCCTTCACTAAGGCGCGTTGTCTTGAGGAGATCGAAGACCTCGTTCGAAAAGACTCCCTCCGTTAAAAGATGTATAAAAAAATAGATACAAAAAAATACTCATTCATTAAAAAATTGTGGATAATTAACGAGGGGTTGTGAATAATTAATGACTTTTTCCCTCAAATTTTCTATGTCTATAAAGACTTATTCCGTATATTTTTAGACGGAGATAGTAATAACTAATAATTAGGGTAATCCGCAGGAAGCCACTCCTTAAATTTGGTCTTTTGCACAAAACCACCCCTTAAAATCAAATATGCAGAAAACCACCCTTTAAATAGTATCTATTACCAAATCGCCACCCCACACCACTTTTCTGTCAAAGTTCCGTTAAATATGTGAAATGACTATTTTACCCCTGTTTGTTCATCATTGAAATAAGGGCATATATTATAAAAATAAAAAGTATGGGAGGAAGAATGTAATTAATTCATCTTCCTCCCTAAATCGACACCATCAAAGTATCAGACCAGGACATCGGCGACAATGGACTTCGGCGAAGCTTCGGTAGGTTCCCGGTGGAGTTTGGAGGCACGGAAAGCCAAGAGGTCGGAGGCTACGGACTTCTGGTGGTGCGGCATATCTCTTGACTCCTGGTGGTGCAAGAAGGTGGTGATAACGACGGCAAGGTGGCGGGCTGCAACCATCGGCTAGCTTATGTCGGAAATGAAATCCGATTATTTTGTACAATTTTGAGAGGGATTTTTACACTAAAGCGAAGCTTGAGGTATAAGGAAAGTGATAGAATAGATTAAGAGCTCGGATTTTAGCTAACAATGGTGGAATAGGGTTCTAAAGAGGACGAAATCCCCTTTTTGTTGGGCGAGTGGATGGAGTCCTAAAACCTACAATTGAATACACCAATCTCTTTCATTTTATTTGTTGATTGATTTTGTATTTTCAATTATAAGAAACTGCTTCAAAATCATCCAAAACGACGTTAAAAATGAACTTGAACGGAATTGAGGTTGAATCATTCTATTAAGGCCTTGTTTGGTATCGATTATCGGGAATTAAAATCTGGTAATCGGAATGAGTGATTACCGATTTCGTGTTTGGTAGGACAAAACCCGGAATGAAATCGATTACCGGGTAATTAAATTATCCCCAATTTTGAGCATTTTTCATTCCTTCCCTTTAGGTGAGGAATGAGCCATTACCAATTTCCCCACCCTTCCCAACTCACGCACAACATCCATCACCTCCATCTTCATCCGATTGCCAGTCACCGCCACCACCACCACCACCGGTTGCCGCCACTAACACCACCACCACCGACTGTCGCCGTTGCCGCTATCGTCCACGAGCACCGCCACCTCCATATCTCTCTCTCTCTCTCTCTCTCTCTCTCTCTCTCTCTCTCTCTCTCTCTCTCTCTCTCTCCACACACCGGTCGACGGCTGCCGCTGCTCCTCCACCGGTCGACGGTTGTCTCTCTCGATCCGCTCCCCCCTTGTCGAAGTTGTCCTATCCTCTCGCACCGAGCTCTCCAAATCTGCTCCCCTGCCGCTATCGACCTCTCCAGATCTAGCTCCTTCTCAAGCGCCGTTGTCCTCTCCCCCTGCTCCGGGCTATCCAGATCTGCCTTCGTCCTCTTCCACTTCATCGGGATCTCCAGATCCGGTGTCCCCATCGTCCTCCTTCTCCTCCCACTGGGTTCTTCAGATTTGCTTCTTCCCACCCACCCAAACATCATAGAAGGGTTCTAGATCTAATCAGCTTTCTGATTTGATGAATTTTTTTAATTGGATTGTTGAATTTGTGTAATGTTATGCTAACTTTGAGTTAATTTAAGAAATAGAATGTCATTTCTTTTTAAAATTTGGTAGATTTTCGTATATTTTCAAGTTAAATTTCTAAATTTCTCATTCCCGATATTATACCAAACAACATGCTTGAGTAATCACTTATTCCGAATTTTGATTCCGATTCCGATTACCATTCTCATTCCGATTACCATATTTGTACCAAACGGGGCCTAAATTCCAAATTGAACACGTTTTTTTAGATGAGGAGAGTGATTAGAAGTTAAAGAAGGTATTTTTTAAGTGAAACAACGGAAATTAACCAACCCTCATTGAAACCCCTACCACCCAATTTGGAGGAAGAAGACAACGAATTGACTCGGTCTAGTTGGGCGAGTGGACTCACTGAGTAAACTCACCCTTTGAGTTCTAATAGATATTTTGATAGAAAATTGGTGTGGGGGTGGCGATTTAGTAACACTAGTGTAAGGCCCGTGCCTAAGGCACGGGTATGAAATATTTTGATTATATACTACAATGTAATATTATACAAATATATATAATATTTTATGTCCGATCTCTATTCCTTTATTCTTATATCATTTCAATTGAAACAATATAATATTTATGAAAGGTCGAATATTCAACAAAGTACGACAACCGGCAATTCAACCCAACATCGAGAACACTTCCTAAAGCATTATATATATAAAATAAATCAGAAATGTCATATAAAAAAAAGGATGAGGAGAAAATAGCGATAATTACCCAAATCGATAACCATAGCATAGAAAATGAACGTTGGCATAACATGAGATGAAAAGGTTGTATATTACTCCTCATACATTCTGAAAAACTTCTTTATACACTACATTAGTGGTAGCAGATGAAGCATTACCTTCATTGTCAGAAACTAAGACTTTCAATCCAGCTCTGCTAGTAACTCTAGACACAGCTACATATAATTGTCCATGGGTGAACACTGGCTTTGGTAGGAAGAGACCGACTTGTGACAGAGATTGTCCCTGACTCTTGTTAATGGTCATAGCAAATGAAACCATCAATGGGAACTGTCAGCGTTGAAACTTGAATGGCAGCAATGTGTCCGAAGGTGATAACACCATGCGAGGTATAGGGACTTTATGACCAGCATGCGTCCCAGATATAATTTTTGCTTCCAATATACGATTTCCCAATCGTGTAATGATTAGCCGAGTTCCATTACATAAGCCAAGAGACTGATCCAAGTTGCGAAGTAACATCACAGGAACCCCTACCTTCAGTGTGATGTTATGATTAGGTATCCCTGAGCATTTGATAGTGTTCAAATATTCAGCCGAATAAATAGCTCCTTGGCCTTCTATATTAAGATCTGACTTGCAAAGGCTATCTGAACTCAAAAATACCTTCTCCTCTCCCGGGATTAATGAGAGTACATAATCATTTACCTTATCCACGACTTCATGCGTTGGGGCTAGGATGGCTCTTTCTTGGAAGTAAGTAGAATCCATCAAATGATCTGATACATATGGATATACAACAGCAACAATGGCTCCAATCGGATCATTTGTGTAAGGAATAAGAAGATCTGGTGGAAAATGAACAATAGCTTGACCATCATTATCATCACCCTCAACTCCATCACCAATTCGTAGCACCCAATCTGAGAACTCCTTCAATTCTTCCACATCAGAATCAACTTGGCCACAAGATAATCTCATATTCCTAGTCAATTGGAGTACCTACGTAGTTGTAAAACATTTTATTTAATTAGATGAATCGTGCATCTAATAGGAAACCTTTGACCAAAATAATAAATGAACGTAAGTAGCTATAAAAAAAATATTTACCTTGCAATCACGCCATAGATAGGAAGAGTTTATTGTAGCAGATACAATGTCCTGTCTACTTCCTCGTGCAACAACGGGCAATATTTGCCTAAAATCACCACCAAAGACCACAACTTTTCCCCCGAATGGTTGTCTTTCACTGTGAGGATTGGAAAACTTGAGGACATCTCGTAAGCTTCGATCCAAAGCTTCAAAACAATATCTATTAGCCATAGGTGCTTCATCCCATATTATAAGTTTCGCTGTTGCAACTAATGCCGCCAAAGGAGTACCAGGACGAATTTCACACATAGAGTCCTCATGTATTTGTAAGGGAATGGCAAACCTGGAATGTGCAGTCCTTCCACCAGGAAGTAGAAGTGCCGCAATGCCACTCAAAGCCACATTCAAAACAATGTGCCCTTCACTTCGAATAGCAGCGGTAAGTGCTTTCCAAATATATGTCTTCCCAGTTCCTCCATAACCATACAGGAAAAAAACTCCCCCCCTATCGGCTCTGGTAGCACCCATTATTTCATCATAAACACGCCGTTGTTCTTCTGTGAAACTGGACAATAATCGTGAATGCTCTGTCTTTAACTCGGGAACATTATGGCGCAACTCCTCTTGAATGAGAATGTTATTACCAGTAGCAATCAAGCTAGCATTTGGGGGTGGTAAGGAAGGATATCGCCTTAGAGAGCTACCATTTCTTCGCAATAACATCTCAACCTCTGCTAATCCGTAATGTTTCAATTGTTCTTCGGGTAGTTGTAAATCTACATGAAAGTATTATATGACCATACAAATTAATAATTGAATATTGTAAATTGAAAAGATCAGTATAAAGCAATAAAAAATGTGGTGGTTACGTTCCCCTCTTTTCTTTTAATTAGGGTGGGTAGTTGTTTTTAAGCTGTACAAAACGTGGGTGGGTGGTTTTTTTCATATTTACAAAACATGGGTGGGTGGGTGGGTAGTTTTTATAATGTTTACAAACGTGGGTGGGTCGATAGTGTATTTCATATTTACAAAACGTGGGTGGGTACTTCTGAATCAAAAAACAAAATGTGGGTGGGTGGGTAGTTTATGAAGGCCAATTGGAGGAAAGGTGGAGAGAGTGGGGGTGGAGCTGTTTTGAAATATAAATTTTTTTAAAATGATTTATCAAAAACTGAAATTGTAATTTCAAATCTCAACCACCGTAACTGTCAACATTGGTTGAATTGATACTGTGATCTTATTTTCAGCTAACTGGTGCATTTTGCAATGCGATGAATGTGATCTTGCAGAACCAGTAAACTCATATAAACCCATTGAAAGAGTTATCATAGCACCTAAGTTGCAGACAAGTAATGCATTAGACTTCTCTAGAAGTGAAATGCATTGTGAGACATCAACACCTATACAGCCGCCTCCTCCCTCTACTGCAGCACATCAGCACCTGTACATGTCGATTTATTTTCACCTTTACATGTGTTTTTTCTTCCCCCTGCATTGCTCTCAACCTTTGCACCGCACTCTCCTACAGAATTTTGATTCGCACCTTTTACTGTCATACATGAGTGTAATCCCAATACAACAACTTCCTTACCTTCCTCTCTTGAATCTGTGTTAAGCCTTGAAGCCAAGCTAACAGCTTTCAACTGGTAATTGTCAGCCTCTGTCATAACACAAGATCTCAGCTCAATAACCAGCAACTGATGTGCTTCGGTGTTCACCTTGTCAGCTCAATGACCAGCAACTGATGTGCTTTGGTTTCTGCTTCACGAGCTGCATCCCTGCTGTTCAGTAACGACCATACAAGGAATTTTTTGGCCAGGGATACATGTGTTGGTTGTCAGGGTAGAATATATACATGTAAACTTTCTTATTTGAACTATCAAAGCTGCCTGATAGGGACAATTTTGTGTTCCTAACACCTCAACCAAATCAGTAAATGAAAAAGCACCTTTCCAGATGAGTTCCAAGTTGTAGCTACGAAAAAGGAAGGAGAAAAAAATTTACATAAGAAAAATTCTAAATAAATATATCATAAAAAATTGCTTACCGATCAGTTTGCTTCTTTACAATCAGACTTGTGCCTGGGACCTTGGTCACAACATGCACATTATAGACTTTAACAACTCTACTGATGCCCTTGGTCATTTCCTTAGGTTATTATTTTCTATACCAAACTAAAATGTGTAGACATCAAGAAAAATGCCAGTTTGCAGCCCTTCAAGGCCTTTAATCAAATCCTATGTATAGGACTCAATATCAATATATGTATGAAAAGTATATATTCAAAATGTATAAGCTTATGAATACCATTTCAAATTCACAAAATCTAATATTGATCAGTAAGTATGATGCATACTTTGACCAGTCGAATCTAAACTAAAATCTGATGAAATTGTTGATTTCTTCCAATGTGTATGACATTCTAATCGTTTAATATAAAGAAATAAGTTCAAGAATTTATGAGATGATTCATTTTCTGGAAAGGGCTGATTCAAAGGGCCTGAGTTTAATGATAGATGAAGGGCTTTTACAAACAGTATAGGAGTAGAAAATTTTAAATGCAAGAGGATAACATTAGATATGGGTTCGGGTATACTGAAATCCAAATGTGTGAAGCCAATTAAGCAACTGAAATCCAAATGTGACCTTTCAATGTCACAAAGTTATTCTGATCTCATACTCCAACTTCTGGTGATCTCATAAAGGCCTATCTGCATTACCTTGAAATCAATAAGATGAAGGTAAACTAACATAAAAATGCCACCACAATAATCATGGAACCGAAAATAGCTCACAAATTGGTCCCCAAGATTAAGAGGAGCTTGTTTTAATACTACTGATAAATACATGCTATAATATCCAAACCATTAGAAACAACAAATCAAAAGTGGGAACATTCACCAAGCTAAGATTCCATGATAGAGTCAAACACAAAGATAATAGATCCTAACTACCTACCTAACTTGCTAAAAGTTCAATGAATTGCCTAATGTGGCAATGCCGAGCGGCAAAAGGGGCATACATGATTAAATGTTAACCATCTTATAATGCAATCACGATGAAATATGTGTTGGCACGGCATTTGAATGAGGCGATTGACACCCACCAACGGCTCAAGGCAAATGACACAAGAATCTGCACTTGGGATATTTAGATGGACTTCTTGTAGGGAGTCTACGACGGCTGGAATCGCGGGCTGATGAGGCACATAGAGGTCAGGAAGCGGAATGACAATGACTTCGACGCGGAGGTTAGGAGCCATCCCGTACTCCACGAGGTCAGCACGATCATCGAACCAATGACACATGTAGGTCATTAACAGCGGTATAGCAGCTTGAGTTTGAACAATCAAAGGAATACCACCTTGTGTTAGGACCTCTTGGCATTGAAGCCAATTCATTGGAACGCCATTCCAACGAAGAGTGGTTTCATTCTCATCAATCTGCCCATTGCTTATGGTATTATAGGAGATAGCAAGTGTACTATCTCCATATGAAGTAGACGGTGTTCCTATGATGCGAACGAAGAATGACCCGACGATAGAATGATATCCCAATGCGTGCCGCCGTGGAACCGCCATCGATTGAAGCTACAAAATCACAATTCCACATATGAGTCAAATAGATAGGATGAAGGAAACATAGTGAACAAAAACGTAAATATATGTAATTGAAACCCAAAAACTCCATACACAATACTTAATATCAGTTGTGAATGCCAATGGTGAAAAACATGAATTTCACTTGAATTTATATAGAACTAGAGATAAACTGAAATTGTCCCAAAATGTCCAACATCAAGTAGTGGGGAGTGATGAACTGCAAATGGGTGAAGTAGTGGGGATTGATGAGGGAATTGTGATAACTTGGGTGAATTAGTGGATTAATTTGGTTAGTGATGAACTGAAAATGGGTGAAGTAGTGGGGATTGATGAGAGAATTCTGATAACTTGGGTGAATTAGTGGATTAGTTTGGATGGCAACGGTTAGTTAGTGGGGTAATTGGGATGTCACCCGTTAGTGAGTGGGATACATGGCCATTCAGAAACCAAATCCTTGAACGCTTTTACAATGCAAGGTAGACCATAACATCTTAAATTTATGTAGGATACATTCAATTGTTACAAACAACTTAGTCGAGCAGCTCAGCCGCATTTGGAATCAATCAAGCAGCAGCTATTCCGAATGAAGATAGCCAATTTGGCAGAAAACAGTAAAGTAACCCAATTCAAAATCAGACTTTTAAGAACTGTTAATAATGTTAAGGATTAAAATTCGATTCACATCAATTTAAGGGTACAAGCAGCTGGATTGATCTGTCCATCACTAAACACTGGGACATGCCATATAGCGGGCGTTTTACACCCTATGAGTCATTTGAAAATTGAAAACTATAGGTCTTGAAGAACCGCTATGCCATATCCCATATTGTCGGACTATATCTCAAGTCGATGCTCCCAACCTTGATCTTCTTATTTTTTCAGATATGCAGTTTTCTTTTGAAGAACACAGCTGGGATAGCTGCCTTTATGACTCTCCAAGCTTCGTAGAGACAGCTCGTACATGTTGTTTTAGGCCCTCGGCATTAACTTCGGCTTCTTCCTTAAATGGCTTAGAAGCAGGCAGCTGTTCCTTCTGTCATTCAATATATATCTGACATTAGAATAACACCTCCAACAAAGACATCCAAATATCCAGTAGTACAGATTGGTTAGCATACTTGGGATCATCGCAGACTAACACATTGGTAAACAGAGTTCCAATTTTCACCTAACAAAAAGACATCTCGTTATGTTTACCAAAGATGACAATTCTAAACTAAATAGCTCATCACAAGAAAGTTCAGCTCTACTTGCCACAGCTCAATGCCTACAATGATGTCAAAGAATGGCCACATGAACAATACACAAAGAGCAACGAAAGGAAATTATCCAAACTTGTATGGAAAATAACAAAAAAACAATTCAGAAGAAAATGAAAGAGTAGACAGACGGAATACAGGAGCTGAAAATGTGAACAATGATGAAATAGGAAGTAGAATAGATTCGCCAAATCCAAAAAAAATCTCAATTAATTCAATCAAAGTGAAAGAGACAATTGTAAAGAGATGAAAAGAAATCTCCATTAATTTGCCAAATCCAATGAAATAGCAGAAACTTGGGTACACTTTCTCACCATCTCAGAAATGCCTCGACTAACCTGTTTACCCATCAAATATGGTGAAAAGATGTATATTTAAGCAAATTTTTTTAAATATTGCAACAAAGAGTTTAATGTAAAGAGATAAGTGTGTTTTTCTTACTTGTTGACGAAACCTGGGAGACATTAAAGCATTACTTTGTGAAGATTGAATTGGCACAAGCATTACAATGTCTGAGCATCAACATCAATGAGCAGAGAAAACCATTACAGAGCTAAGTACTAAGTTGAGAACAACACGAATGAGCAAGGAGGGCCACCACTCGTTATTTTCCCATTTATACGACCAATATAAATTTACACTTTCAATTATCTTGCACAAATAGAAGTTATTTACATATGAATAAGTAAGATCACATCAGCACATTGATAGGGAAATTATTTTACTCATCGAAGCAAACAATGAGAAAGAACCAAAGAGAAAGAGAACCAAACAAAGAGAATGAACCAATTTTTATTGCACCGGTTTTTATTGTTTTAATAATCTGTAACCATTGCTTCTAAATTTCTATAATCTTATATTTACAGCAACTTTATTTCAATTTTGAAGAAAGAGGGATAAATTATAGATGGCAAGCACCCAAGAGCCCAACTTCACCGACCTGACGTCCTAACCAATACGTGAAACCTAACCTAACCCGAGTTGACCCAACAACCAAAAAGATATAAACACACCTTTACATCGAAACTGTAAAATATTAGATTATTTGCATTAAAAAAGGCCACAACTTTATCAATGCTTTTACAGGCAATTAGGATAGCAAAGTGCATTCAATTCCTACATTAACACCCTATTTAGCCAAACTAAATTGAGTACACATATAAGTGAGTTGACAGCTGGTCTATCACAAGAGTCGAGAGATTATTCATGATCTGGGCAAGCTCATTTACACACTGGACAACCAGATATTAGATTGTTTTCTTATATAGGCAAGTCACGATATTCCGAAGGAAAAAAGGACCATCAAGTGCAAACAGATACCTGATTAATATCCTTCTCTCTGTGTGCAGGAGTATGTTCGGTATGCTGAAGTTTCATATGGCTCTTGGTAAAATCCTGTCCACAAAGAGCAACGAAGTTTTAGAGGCTGCTCGTGGACAAATCAAAGTTCAAAACTTCAACATCAGGTATAATGTATGCATGCTAAGGTTATCCTTGAGCACATTGACCTACCACATCTTATAATCTTGCAAAGTTCATCAAAACTTGGAAATTCCATGTTGTTCATCAATGATACTAATGACCCTACTGAATACAGAATTCAAGTTTAACTAAGAAAAAAGCCCCAAGTAGACAACTTCCAAATTCTTCTAAATTTCAATTCTATATAAATGATATAAGATATATTTTCTATATACTGCTATGATAGCTTGTACACATTCCTTGCCAAGTAGTGACAAATATTTGACAAATGACACAACTTACTGGCACTGGGCCACAGCTGCATTTAAGATACCATAACCAACAAAAATGGAGGAAGTAAGAAAATCCATACCACATCAGTGGATTCATCTTCAAAATTTGAACTGGTTCCATTCATAGTCATTTTCAAGTGTACCCCAGCTTGCCCTGAACAATATCAAATATAAACAGGGAAAGATAAGGGGAAAATCACAAATGATGGAACTTAATCATAAATGAAGACAATGCCAGTATCTTTAACAACTTGATTTGAGCATAAGAGATATATCTATCAAAGAGAAGTAACCCTCAAGAGAACAAAAAAAAATACAGTATTGGACACTTTGATCAAATGAGAGCTTTCACTAAGATAATTCACAATAATGACAAACCAATTAGGTGAATAAGAGGCTAATAAAAGAGTAATGCATAGAGCAACTCATAATCAAAGCGCTAAGTAACCATAATAACAACATAAGTTACGTTGCGCACAAGTATGAGATATATGTAAGCAAACACAGATATAGAGGTGGGTAGTTTAAAAAAAAATAGATATAGGAACAGCGAAATAGGTAAAAACGAAACAATTCCTGAATAGAGAGTGATAGAACATGATAAAGACTCTGGTGAAATCAATCTGGACTCTTGATTAACAAACTGTACCTGTACGAATGGACAAGGCATCGGATGATAATAGAAGAAGGATTATCGAAAAAATAAGAATGACAAATGAAAAATAAGCACCAGCAGCATAATGACTACAAATTTGTGTCCCAATTGGACATAGAAATGAAAAATTATATTTCTTGTTTTTACATCCTTATAAAAAAAATTCTTATTTGGATACAGAAAAAGTTACCTTGCGAAAATGAATGCAGAAGCGACCAGAGAGCGATTCAACAGCACCAAATGCCTAGCAAGAACCACGATGGCCCTAAATATCATAAGACAAGTAAAAATAGCACAATCAAACTCCATTGTATTGTAGATTTGCATTTTACTGTCAATATACTGCATAGCAAAGAGAAGTAAGGAAAAGGCAAAGCTGGTTACCTGATCTTTTGTTGATAATCGGATCCATAGGCAAAAATGACCAAGCAAGGAGAAGAAGTAACGCATCGGGATGAAATTACATGAATGGGAGTGATCAGGGATCAATAAAGGAGAAAAGATCCAAAGAAGTCAAATGACCTACAATATCAACCTGAAAACAGCTACCCCTAACTGCAGGTTCTCGTCTGGTCTCTGTGTGGCTTGCACCCACTCGTCTACGATGGCTTTCCATTCACTATCGCCAACAAAACAACATGAAATCACTACCAAATTAAATTGAATTAAGATTGCGGCTTTAGTCCGAATCAACCAAGCAAATTTCTTCTTCATATCAAGCAACAACTTGTTTATTCCTTTTCTATAACTAAAATCGTTATGAGTAAGAGCACAAGTTCCTTACTCAATCAGTTCGCGAGGAAGTTTTGACGAATCTATTTCTCACCATCTCTCCTAATACTATTTACAGTCTTGCCAATCTCTATAGCCTGAAAAAACAATCCCTCAATATTTACAAACCCCAACTCATTTACAACCTCTGAGCATTTTGATCCTCAACTGAAATGGGAACAAACCTTCAAAATATCAATTGTCAACTGCTTCAACTGCAGCCGCCTCAGCGATTCATACAGCACCAAATCAGACTGCCATTCAATACAAAATGAAGTAAGATTCAACTAATGTAGATTGCAGAGTTCATCTCTAGAACTTCCATGAATAAAAAACAGGAAACTATGCAATTATTTAGAACAATAAGGGGAAATGAGCAAACCTCATCATGCAGATTCTTCAAAACTTCCTTGATCCTCAAAACCTCTGAGGGCACTGTCTCCTTCGACGGCTGCAGGGGCTGCAAAGGAGGGTTCTCGCCCTCAGCCTCAGGTGGTGGCGATTGTGTAGGCAACATTAACACTGACATATCCTTTCTTTGCCAATCAAAAGGCACTTTAGCTTAGCAAAGAAATATTAAACACAAAAACCTAAATTAGAATCATTCGCGAAGGAAAAACATTATGGGGCACATCCTGCACCTCTACCTTCCCTATCATGCAATCGATAAGAAAAATTTGCGGAGAGGGCAAGCAGAGGAGCAATTTCAAGATAAATGTCGGAAAACAGTTACCTGAGAGCATGAATGAACCATGAATTGTATCAATAAAATCCAGAATCAATCTACTGAACCCACATTTCCAGCTGAGAGCCGTACAGATGCTTCGTCACCTGATACTGATTGAATAATGCCAGACTCCCACTGTTGGGAAGGTTGCCGACACCAAACACGGAGTTTCTGAGACAAAAAGTTTTTAGGGTGAAGCCTTTCCATGAATACTTACAGATTTTGTGATACATGTTTAAAGAGATTATTTGAAAGGCACTGGTGAAATTGCAGGTCCTTAACAGTAGCAGCAAAAGGATAATGAAAAAGTCGTAATCCTCACCCGAAGGATTACCCGCATTTATTTCTTTATACTTTTGGTTTGGGGATGGGAATGAATGTCAATACTAAAAGAGGAAAAAACAAACAAAAAAGAGCATGCACACATATACATCAAGCATAAACCAACTTTGAATATTTGATGCTGCGATGTACTTGGCGCAACTGCTAGAGTGCTAGTTCTGCAAATGATGTGGGCTGTGATAATCTTTACATAAAATAGCTCCCCTAGGAGTAATTCTAAACCAAATATTGCACCTAAACAAATCAAACAGATCTTCTTAAAGTGAAATTGCTCAATGATGACACATTTATAAAAATAAACCAAATATTTGAGTAATTATGCGTAAGAGTTAGTGGGTGGATGTAGAGAGAATTTGCTTGCACAGTTAATCTTACATAATTAGGTTACACAGTTTCATATGGCCCACGAACTGTGTCACATAGTGCATAGGTAATAAAAATCAACAGCTCGATAGAAAAGTTTTAACAGAAAAATACAAATAAATTCCTTATCTAAGAAAACAAAGAACACTCAATCAAGACAAGCAGCACAACAGGACAGTGCATGGAGCTGTAAAAGGAACTGTTTTTGAATCCATGAAAAACAAATCTTCATTCTAACTGATCCTAAACATAATTACATGATCACCAAAAGTGAATCGATCATCTACAGGATTTTCTAACATGATTTGCAGCACCACAATGCACTCTGCGTGATATTAATGAAAAACACAATAAATACTCATGACTTGATCTAATACCACCAAGCAACATAGACTCTCATTGTGCATTTGAAAAACAATTCAAGCTCGAAAAATAGGGAAAATAGAAAAGAGAATGCACAAAACTTCGAGTAATAAACTAACCTCTATCCATTTCCAACTCCACGGTATCCAGTTGAAGCAAGTTTGGTCACCACCATATCTTGGAAATGATCCCCGAATGTATCTATTGTCTAGCATCTCCTTTTTCAAGGCAAAACCACCTAAAAGCATTGAACAGAAGATTAGTGATTTAAGTTTTAGTTTTCAAGCGTTGACTGGTTGTTCACTTTCTTTGATTTTATTTTGGCAAATCCTGGTTAGTTGTTTCCTCTTTCTATTTTTATTTGAATCCAGTATATTCTTAGCCCTATACTCCTATAGTAATGGAAAAATCACATACAAGCACTGAATCTATTTTGATAACCACATAAAGAAATTGAGCTTGTTGAATCTATTTTGATAACATCACATATGGGCATTGAAGCTACAAACTGCTCGCAACATAATATTATCACCCAATTCAATTCGAAAGGAAAGACCAAAAAAATCAGCCACGTACATTTGTTCAGGAAAGAAGTTAAACTGACAACAATAATAAACACATAACTCTTCAACATCACAAAAGAAGTTAAATGAATTCCACCATCGTAAGACTAAAAGGAGAGCTGTTCTGTTTACACAATTACACTACACTTTCCCTAACACACTACACACAAGACGCTTTTAATTTGCAGATAACTAACACATGAAGCAGAGGATAACAGTAAGAAGCACCACCGGGATACGAAGGTAAAGCAGGGAATGAATTTACCATACCTGTCACCACACCAGTTGACGGGTCACCAGTCGCCAAACCCGAGCATTGAGAACCGACTGCAGTGGGAGGTTTTGTGGAAGAGTTCAGCACCACCTTGGAAGCGGGAGGGAGGAGGAAGAGCTAGCCCCTCTCGGACCCAAGAGCCCAACCGAATCGACCTCATCTCCGTCTAAATCACCCAGATCTGGCAGAACAACCTTCCTTGCGCTCGTTACGAACAATTTCCTAAATCAATTTCCCCAAATCACAATCCCCAATTTCGTAAATCAATCCCACAAACCCTAACAATTTCAAATCTTCAAAATAATCAACTAATCAATAATGAATATAAAAATCAATGTAAAAGAGAATAGAGGGAAGAGAGTTTACCAAGAAATTGAAGGAATAATGGATCGAATGTATATATAGTAAGAAGACAATGGAGGAGGCTGAAGGGGATGCTGCTGCTCGGGTCAGCACGGGTCTGGTGATCGACCTGAGGGCGCGCGATCGGCAAGGGAGGGCTGCTGGCGAGGGGCGCGCGGAGCGCCGGTGCAAAAGAGTGAGCGCGAGGGAGGGATTCCTCTGAGATCGTCGACCTTGAATCGCCTCCTGCTCCTGCGATATGCGATGGAAAGGAAGTTGTAGAGATACATGGTTGCAGAGCAGATCGTGGGAGAGAGAGAACGTGGGAGTGAGAGGGGCGAACGTGGGGAGGCCAGGGTGTAAAAGAAAGGTTGCCAGGTGGTGCCACGTTGGTATGAGGTAGAGAGGTAAAGGAGGAACGCTCTTCCTCCTTTTGACATCTGGAACACTGCTCTTTGGTGAAGCCAGATAGGAGGCAAATGTTTCTGCTTTTAGATAATCTTGCAAAGTTCATCAAAACTTGGAAATTCCATGTTGTTCATCAATGATACTAATGACCCTACTGAATACAGAATTCAAGTTTAACTAAGAAAAAAGCCCCAAGTAGACAACTTCCAAATTCTTCTAAATTTCAATTCTATATAAATGATATAAGATATATTTTCTATATACTGCTATGATAGCTTGTACACATTCCTTGCCAAGTAGTGACAAATATTTGACAAATGACACAACTTACTGGCACTGGGCCACAGCTGCATTTAAGATACCATAACCAACAAAAATGGAGGAAGTAAGAAAATCCATACCACATCAGTGGATTCATCTTCAAAATTTGAACTGGTTCCATTCATAGTCATTTTCAAGTGTACCCCAGCTTGCCCTGAACAATATCAAATATAAACAGGGAAAGATAAGGGGAAAATCACAAATGATGGAACTTAATCATAAATGAAGACAATGCCAGTATCTTTAACAACTTGATTTGAGCATAAGAGATATATCTATCAAAGAGAAGTAACCCTCAAGAGAACAAAAAAAAATACAGTATTGGACACTTTGATCAAATGAGAGCTTTCACTAAGATAATTCACAATAATGACAAACCAATTAGGTGAATAAGAGGCTAATAAAAGAGTAATGCATAGAGCAACTCATAATCAAAGCGCTAAGTAACCATAATAACAACATAAGTTACGTTGCGCACAAGTATGAGATATATGTAAGCAAACACAGATATAGAGGTGGGTAGTTTAAAAAAAAATAGATATAGGAACAGCGAAATAGGTAAAAACGAAACAATTCCTGAATAGAGAGTGATAGAACATGATAAAGACTCTGGTGAAATCAATCTGGACTCTTGATTAACAAACTGTACCTGTACGAATGGACAAGGCATCGGATGATAATAGAAGAAGGATTATCGAAAAAATAAGAATGACAAATGAAAAATAAGCACCAGCAGCATAATGACTACAAATTTGTGTCCCAATTGGACATAGAAATGAAAAATTATATTTCTTGTTTTTACATCCTTATAAAAAAAATTCTTATTTGGATACAGAAAAAGTTACCTTGCGAAAATGAATGCAGAAGCGACCAGAGAGCGATTCAACAGCACCAAATGCCTAGCAAGAACCACGATGGCCCTAAATATCATAAGACAAGTAAAAATAGCACAATCAAACTCCATTGTATTGTAGATTTGCATTTTACTGTCAATATACTGCATAGCAAAGAGAAGTAAGGAAAAGGCAAAGCTGGTTACCTGATCTTTTGTTGATAATCGGATCCATAGGCAAAAATGACCAAGCAAGGAGAAGAAGTAACGCATCGGGATGAAATTACATGAATGGGAGTGATCAGGGATCAATAAAGGAGAAAAGATCCAAAGAAGTCAAATGACCTACAATATCAACCTGAAAACAGCTACCCCTAACTGCAGGTTCTCGTCTGGTCTCTGTGTGGCTTGCACCCACTCGTCTACGATGGCTTTCCATTCACTATCGCCAACAAAACAACATGAAATCACTACCAAATTAAATTGAATTAAGATTGCGGCTTTAGTCCGAATCAACCAAGCAAATTTCTTCTTCATATCAAGCAACAACTTGTTTATTCCTTTTCTATAACTAAAATCGTTATGAGTAAGAGCACAAGTTCCTTACTCAATCAGTTCGCGAGGAAGTTTTGACGAATCTATTTCTCACCATCTCTCCTAATACTATTTACAGTCTTGCCAATCTCTATAGCCTGAAAAAACAATCCCTCAATATTTACAAACCCCAACTCATTTACAACCTCTGAGCATTTTGATCCTCAACTGAAATGGGAACAAACCTTCAAAATATCAATTGTCAACTGCTTCAACTGCAGCCGCCTCAGCGATTCATACAGCACCAAATCAGACTGCCATTCAATACAAAATGAAGTAAGATTCAACTAATGTAGATTGCAGAGTTCATCTCTAGAACTTCCATGAATAAAAAACAGGAAACTATGCAATTATTTAGAACAATAAGGGGAAATGAGCAAACCTCATCATGCAGATTCTTCAAAACTTCCTTGATCCTCAAAACCTCTGAGGGCACTGTCTCCTTCGACGGCTGCAGGGGCTGCAAAGGAGGGTTCTCGCCCTCAGCCTCAGGTGGTGGCGATTGTGTAGGCAACATTAACACTGACATATCCTTTCTTTGCCAATCAAAAGGCACTTTAGCTTAGCAAAGAAATATTAAACACAAAAACCTAAATTAGAATCATTCGCGAAGGAAAAACATTATGGGGCACATCCTGCACCTCTACCTTCCCTATCATGCAATCGATAAGAAAAATTTGCGGAGAGGGCAAGCAGAGGAGCAATTTCAAGATAAATGTCGGAAAACAGTTACCTGAGAGCATGAATGAACCATGAATTGTATCAATAAAATCCAGAATCAATCTACTGAACCCACATTTCCAGCTGAGAGCCGTACAGATGCTTCGTCACCTGATACTGATTGAATAATGCCAGACTCCCACTGTTGGGAAGGTTGCCGACACCAAACACGGAGTTTCTGAGACAAAAAGTTTTTAGGGTGAAGCCTTTCCATGAATACTTACAGATTTTGTGATACATGTTTAAAGAGATTATTTGAAAGGCACTGGTGAAATTGCAGGTCCTTAACAGTAGCAGCAAAAGGATAATGAAAAAGTCGTAATCCTCACCCGAAGGATTACCCGCATTTATTTCTTTATACTTTTGGTTTGGGGATGGGAATGAATGTCAATACTAAAAGAGGAAAAAACAAACAAAAAAGAGCATGCACACATATACATCAAGCATAAACCAACTTTGAATATTTGATGCTGCGATGTACTTGGCGCAACTGCTAGAGTGCTAGTTCTGCAAATGATGTGGGCTGTGATAATCTTTACATAAAATAGCTCCCCTAGGAGTAATTCTAAACCAAATATTGCACCTAAACAAATCAAACAGATCTTCTTAAAGTGAAATTGCTCAATGATGACACATTTATAAAAATAAACCAAATATTTGAGTAATTATGCGTAAGAGTTAGTGGGTGGATGTAGAGAGAATTTGCTTGCACAGTTAATCTTACATAATTAGGTTACACAGTTTCATATGGCCCACGAACTGTGTCACATAGTGCATAGGTAATAAAAATCAACAGCTCGATAGAAAAGTTTTAACAGAAAAATACAAATAAATTCCTTATCTAAGAAAACAAAGAACACTCAATCAAGACAAGCAGCACAACAGGACAGTGCATGGAGCTGTAAAAGGAACTGTTTTTGAATCCATGAAAAACAAATCTTCATTCTAACTGATCCTAAACATAATTACATGATCACCAAAAGTGAATCGATCATCTACAGGATTTTCTAACATGATTTGCAGCACCACAATGCACTCTGCGTGATATTAATGAAAAACACAATAAATACTCATGACTTGATCTAATACCACCAAGCAACATAGACTCTCATTGTGCATTTGAAAAACAATTCAAGCTCGAAAAATAGGGAAAATAGAAAAGAGAATGCACAAAACTTCGAGTAATAAACTAACCTCTATCCATTTCCAACTCCACGGTATCCAGTTGAAGCAAGTTTGGTCACCACCATATCTTGGAAATGATCCCCGAATGTATCTATTGTCTAGCATCTCCTTTTTCAAGGCAAAACCACCTAAAAGCATTGAACAGAAGATTAGTGATTTAAGTTTTAGTTTTCAAGCGTTGACTGGTTGTTCACTTTCTTTGATTTTATTTTGGCAAATCCTGGTTAGTTGTTTCCTCTTTCTATTTTTATTTGAATCCAGTATATTCTTAGCCCTATACTCCTATAGTAATGGAAAAATCACATACAAGCACTGAATCTATTTTGATAACCACATAAAGAAATTGAGCTTGTTGAATCTATTTTGATAACATCACATATGGGCATTGAAGCTACAAACTGCTCGCAACATAATATTATCACCCAATTCAATTCGAAAGGAAAGACCAAAAAAATCAGCCACGTACATTTGTTCAGGAAAGAAGTTAAACTGACAACAATAATAAACACATAACTCTTCAACATCACAAAAGAAGTTAAATGAATTCCACCATCGTAAGACTAAAAGGAGAGCTGTTCTGTTTACACAATTACACTACACTTTCCCTAACACACTACACACAAGACGCTTTTAATTTGCAGATAACTAACACATGAAGCAGAGGATAACAGTAAGAAGCACCACCGGGATACGAAGGTAAAGCAGGGAATGAATTTACCATACCTGTCACCACACCAGTTGACGGGTCACCAGTCGCCAAACCCGAGCATTGAGAACCGACTGCAGTGGGAGGTTTTGTGGAAGAGTTCAGCACCACCTTGGAAGCGGGAGGGAGGAGGAAGAGCTAGCCCCTCTCGGACCCAAGAGCCCAACCGAATCGACCTCATCTCCGTCTAAATCACCCAGATCTGGCAGAACAACCTTCCTTGCGCTCGTTACGAACAATTTCCTAAATCAATTTCCCCAAATCACAATCCCCAATTTCGTAAATCAATCCCACAAACCCTAACAATTTCAAATCTTCAAAATAATCAACTAATCAATAATGAATATAAAAATCAATGTAAAAGAGAATAGAGGGAAGAGAGTTTACCAAGAAATTGAAGGAATAATGGATCGAATGTATATATAGTAAGAAGACAATGGAGGAGGCTGAAGGGGATGCTGCTGCTCGGGTCAGCACGGGTCTGGTGATCGACCTGAGGGCGCGCGATCGGCAAGGGAGGGCTGCTGGCGAGGGGCGCGCGGAGCGCCGGTGCAAAAGAGTGAGCGCGAGGGAGGGATTCCTCTGAGATCGTCGACCTTGAATCGCCTCCTGCTCCTGCGATATGCGATGGAAAGGAAGTTGTAGAGATACATGGTTGCAGAGCAGATCGTGGGAGAGAGAGAACGTGGGAGTGAGAGGGGCGAACGTGGGGAGGCCAGGGTGTAAAAGAAAGGTTGCCAGGTGGTGCCACGTTGGTATGAGGTAGAGAGGTAAAGGAGGAACGCTCTTCCTCCTTTTGACATCTGGAACACTGCTCTTTGGTGAAGCCAGATAGGAGGCAAATGTTTCTGCTTTTAGGTAATAGATAGATAGATAGATATTAAGGGTGGTTTTCTGCAATTTTGATATTAAGGGTGGTTTCCTGCGGATTACCCTAATTAATTACTTTAAAGGCCCAATTCTTCGAAATCCACTACTTTTTATCTTTAAATACACACCTCCGCCGCATCAGTATTGGGATTTAGGGTTAGCAATTGGAGTCATCGATCTCAGCTGGTTTGAATTCGATTAGCCTCTCCGTTCTGGTTCTTTTTATTTGAATTGATTGATGATGATGATTGGTTTTTTAGAGTAGGGAATTTCCTTGTTTTGTTTGCTGTTTTTTTAAAACGAATGTGACGGGGATTTCTCCGAAAAATCCCGTTTACTTGCGAATTGGGGCAAACGGAACAGTGTTTGTAAATCCCAAAAGTAAAGCGTCACTAATCGAGCTCGCCATCGTTGATGGAGAGATGGAACCATCTGGTTCCGTCGATCAGTCCGATGGTGAGCGGCATCATATTCCATCGCCTTGTGCAGCGGCGTCGCTGCCATTACCACCTTGGACAGGCCATGAGAAGCATACATTCATTCCTAATGATTTCTACAGTCGATTCGATTTCGATCTGAATCTTGCTGTTACAAGTGTGACGCAATTGCCGATGAGGAGATCTGAATTAAAAACTCCATCTTTCGGGACTGAGTGGCTTGTCTTCAAGCCGTGCTGTTTATTCTGCAATTCTGACACGTTCATTTTCTTGCACTTCCAAGATATTTCGGGTTCTGACTTAAATCTGATCGGGTCGATTAGTCTCGGATCCACACTTTATTTAATTCGGGTGTCAGTTGGGTTGAGCTCGGATGAGTCGAATCTGTTCTATCGGTTTGGGTATTGTCAGCTCTAGTTATTGTCGAGTTATGTTATTTGCTCAACTCGGGTTGAAATCTGTGTCTCATATTGAGTGGGTTGGTGACTTTCATCTTTGTTTGTTTGTATGGCTTTTGGTATCCATACGAATCTCCGTTGCTTGTTCAAATGTGTTTTTGTCAGTGTTCATTAACAGTAGTTTGAGAAAATAACTAGCCATCGAGAAGCCAATAAAATTGATGGAGATTGGAGAGTTCTTAAAATACAACAAAATGTACTTAAAAAAATCTATTTTAACCATTGAAAGACACAAATGTACACTGTACAGCACAAATGGACTAGTGGATCTTCACCAAGCCTTGTACAGTTGATGAATATCTACTTGGAGAAAGCTAAGCTCGGCCATAATGACACTTGATTTATACAACAACTTAGCAGACACTTGATTTAGCTGGCCTTAGCGGCAGTTGAGATCAAGCTACTGCCATTGGTCGGTTCACCATGGCCTCGAGGCTCAAACCTCTCCCTCCCCACCCCATCCCATCACTGTCATCTATTTCTCTCTCACATTTGCAAGCTAACATTTGAATAATTAATTGGGCTTAGTATTTATTAATGTAGTCAGAAGTTTACACCAAAATTTACAGAGGAGTCGTGCATTTGCAGATGAGAGTATAAATATGTACATGTATGATGATTGATACTTGATGATGAAGGGTGCACTTTGAGACTGATCATTCCTGTTTGGGAATCCAGCGGCTCCACCAGAGGCTCTTCCTGCTCTGGGTAAGCTCGTCGATGCTCTCATTCAGCGTCTTCAGGATCTTCCTCTGCAACCTTAGTGCTGATGCGAGCACGTTCCTCTGCGCACTCCCCTTCTTCGCTTTAGGATCCGTCTCCTGCTCGTGTGCGCACAGTAACAAAGTTAACATATGCTTGGAAACTGTTTCATCCTTGATCTAACATTCTCGAATTGGGCTTTCAAGGTGTTTAGGAATAAGCATGTTTTTGTATATATTCTTCCCACATCACATACCCGGAGTTCCTGAAGCTGAGCTTCAGTGAAGCCACCGTCTTTGCTGGTGCCTGATCTAGCCATGAGCTGGACAACCCAGTTGGCAGCTTCCCCGTAGTCCTGCTGGGTAGCCCGGAGGAGCCGAAGCCTTAGATTCTGCATGAAGGATAAAGCAAGCAGGCCTTCCTTGTCGAAGTAAGGGTGGGCCAGTGCTCCCTTGGCGCTTAGCCTCTGCCTTGCCTTGTATCTCACCATTGATGTCAAGAGCTCCCATCCTTTCCCTCCATCTAAATCCAAGATCTCAAATCCTCTTCTTAGATCCGAGCTGGCCCGAGGCTCCACTGTGGTCCTCCACGCGGACAAGTCGTAGTCGCACCTCTTCAGCTGCCGGTTGAATTGGATGAGGCTACTGTCAGATCGCAGTGCAGGGAAGGCCTACAAACGGCCGATGAAAATATTAGATTTCCATGAATTGGAATTTTATGCAAAAAAATTGGCGAGTTGGATGATCAGGGAAGTTTCATAGCGAACCATTTGCAGGAATATAAGGCCAGTGCTGTATATGTCGAACCTATCTGGTGAATTGAGCTGTAAAAGTACAAGATGATTCACAACTCGGCTGCATATGGAATCCAGGAAGTCACACAAACACACTAATGATTAACACAAAACCTGCCAGAGGACTGGGGAAAGCACGGTTGCCACAGGAGCTGAGGGTGCTGATGGAGTTTGTGTACTCATTATGTATTGTTCAGGCGCTGCATACCTGAGGAGTGCAACAATGGAAAACGTCATTTCAGGAGACAGGAGATAACAGAAGATGGTTGATAGTACTATTAATTTATCTCTCTCTCATACTTCAGGTTGGGGAATTACCTTGGGTCCAAGAGAAACTCCTTTGGAATATAGTTTATGCCTACTCGTAAATCAGTTGCAGCTCCAAGATCAATGATCTTAAACGTACGAGATCCTGTTCAAGTTCAAGTGTCAAGAGATTAGTAGGAAGCTGCAGGTGTTGTATTATTAACAGGACCAGATCCACCACCTTCAGAAAAGATTATGTTCTGTGGCTTTATATCTCTGTGAACAATGCCTGTTGAGTGAAGCCCGTCCAATGCAAATAGAAGCTGTCTAATGATTGTCTGTATAATATTGCTCTCTCTTTCTAACCCTTTTGGCAAGTTTTGGACCTCTCCGAGAATCAATGTTTCCACCTAAAGAACAACGAACTCTTAAAACCCAATAGTTAAAAGTCCCTAGAAAAACACACATGACCTCCTGAATCAACTAATACATGGGTTGTGCACTTGTGCTGGGATAATGAGGAAAAGTACCAACATTGTAAGGGAAATCTCGGCTCTGCATCAAATCTGTGAGGGTGGATGCGCCCTCATAACGCCATATAAGCCAATATTCACCTCCTTTTTTAGATGAATTCTGGAGCATGTTTAGGGAAGGTTAAATCAGACTGGAACTTAAGAGTTAAGGTCCTGCTGATTAAACAAGTTTAATAATGCAAGCAGTACCTCCAGGAACCCATATACAAAATCAGCACAACTGCTTGCACAAGCCCGTCGAACACGCTCATTCATCCATATCTCCACTGCACCATATTCGGTAGCCTTTTTCAAGACCAAATCACCATCCTTTAAGAACAAAAGTATATACATCAGTGAGTAAAAGTATGATATTCGCTCATCCAAAATCTGAGGCTCATATCTCCCTGTAGTAACAGATAAATAATAATGTTGACAAACAACAATGTCAGCTTTCCTGATAAGAGGCTTTAATCAATGGGTATGGCTGGCTGTGGTATATTGCGTCACTAATTTTAGTTATTTCAAGAACAAAGAAGTGCCTGAAGGTCAGGAAATTGGAAGTGTCCTGATTCCTGACAACAGGAAAGTAGATTTCAAATCATCACCATTTCTCTTACTTTCTTCTTAATCAGGGCCTCTTAACAAAAATAAAATAGTGGTAATAGCAAACAGAAAGTTGATTATATTGCTTTCGTGTTAACGAAGACGCGAAGAGCACAAATCAAGGGGTTTCCCTTAACTTTGCACCATCTTGTGTCAAAAGTTTCTACAAAAATGGTAGAAGGCCAACCATCATAGTTTCAATCCACACAGTTGCATCCCCACCAGACCAATGGAGATCAAACCATAGCACCCGGTATAAAGGCAGTGAACAAATGAATTCAGTTCATCTGTTGAAGCACATAATTTCACTAAAAGGTGACATTCCACAAATATGTCATGTCCTATCCACAATTATTAGAATCTCGGTGCAAATCTACTATTCTAACAATTCAACAATCCGAAAATGGTGGAATAATCCGCAGTCCAGAGTAAGATCTTATTAGAGGTAGGATCAGTAGGATCTTTGTGTGTTATCCATGTCAGCCACCATACTTGATCAAACTCAACACTGAAGCGGAATCCAACATCAAAGATCAATCAAATGTGAGCAAAGATACCTTAGAGGAAGGCTTGGTGGCCAATGAAACTCTGTAAACCACACCAAAAGCTCCCTCCCCAAGCTTCTTCCCCAGAACGAAATCATCCTGTCATCAACAAACCCAAATCAATAAACCCTAAGTGGTGAGAACAAAACCCTCACAATGAATTGAACCAAAGCGACCTTCTTAAAAGCAGGCCTGAAAAGCCTCTCTACAAAGGCAAGCACAAACATGTCCCAGAAGCCAGGGGCCACCCCGGGGGTCGCCCATAGGTAGGATACGGCGCCCAGCGCGAGTATCGCCCCCGGCACGGTCACAGTCAGCCCGCTGGAGCGCGGGAGAGTGCTCCGGTAGATGATATCCCCGCACTCCATGACGGTGCAAGGCAGCCCCACTCCGACCCCCAAGAACAGCTCCCGAATCGGATCGAACAGCTCGAACCCGGAAGCCGACACAACAAAGCATTTCTTGGAGAAGGAGACGGGGAAGGGTGAATTGGAGGAAGGTTTGAAGAGGAGGGTTCTTCCGAAGAAGTGAGATTGGGGCTTCGGATTCAGAACCTGGTGGGTGCTAGCTGAGATTCGCCCAAACCCTGGCACCGGTGTGGGTGCAATTGAAATTGCTGCCATCTAATTTCATAAAATCACTGACTGCCGACTGGACTGAACGAATTCCACTACTTTGATGATGATGATGATGATGATGATGATGATGATGACGATTTTGGAGGACAAATTTAGGGGAGGGATACAGTATTACGGAGTATTGCTTTGTTTGGGGAATTTGGGGATTTTATCCAATTGAGTGGAGTGCGACAGGTAATTCAGGTATGTTTTGTGGACGTGATGAATCGCTTGCGCACAGAGGGGTCCCAATTCCCGGCACAGAACAAGAATCCAGGATCACCGTGGAATTCAGACCACATGCTACACGCCCGCCTCCATTTTTGTTCCTCCGTATATTTGACTGTATAGACGGATTAGACGGGCTTACTTTTATTGTATATATTGGGCCGACGGGTCAGGTGTTGGAGTAGGTTGGGCCGATGCTCGCAAACCTGAAATCAGTTAGCCTTACTTTTTTAACAAGTTGATTAACGAGTGATATCAGTTAGCCTTACTTTCATTTAGCATGATTTGGATGTTTGGATGTATATACGTTTCGAATATATACACCGTAAATCCGCACTTTAATTACAAAGTGCATGCACGTCCAAATTAACGTGCAGGTGGGTTTGCAACCAGCGTGCCCAGACGTGCAGGTAGACCTGTCAATCGGATCAAACGGGTCGGGTTTGGGTCGGGTCGTAACGGGTTTCGGATAAAACGGGTTTCGGGTAAACCCGGGTCGATACTAACTCGGGTTGACCCGGGTTTCCGGCGGGTTTGGGTCAATTTTCAGATTGTCAGTTTTTTTATTTTCTCAATCAAAATTGACACTTCGACGCCCCATAAAAGGTGTAAAACGCTAAAATGAAAGGGCCTAACTTATCGGAAATGACAAAAAGACAAACATAACCAAATATTACAATAACCAACAAGTTAAGATAACCAAATACTAAAAATATCCAAAATATCTGATCATTTGAAGATTCTAAATACGAGTCTAAAAATCCGAAAATTCAAACACAATAGATAGGGTTGAATAAAAATTAGTTAGGATAACATCCTTTACAATAGAAATAAAACCTAATACAAGCTTCAAAATATGATATTAGATGAGCCACAAAACACAACTGGCGTACTCCTTCAATCGTCAGATCCCCATTTCGTTCATTTGATACTCAATTCCTCGAATATCTTGGTGTTCATTTTTATCTGTATTGTAATAAATATTCAATCAATACTCTAAATCTCTAGTCAATTATACAAGATAGCGTATCAATGCCATTTAAAGTAAACGTACCTTGATCAATATGAAATCCAAACAACCAAGTGCGAGTAGTCAATAGCGCATCTGCTGTATACGGATGAAGAGAGGATCTCCATTTCGTAAGAACTCTAGCTCCCATACTAAAGGAAGATTCGGATGCCACAGTAGTAATGGGAATCGCTAAGATGTCTCTTGCCAAAAGAGCGAGTATGGGATATTTGGAAGAATTTTCCTTCCACCACACAAGAATATCTAAATCGGTAGTGTGACTTAACCTCGACTCATCTAGGTACGACTGTATCTCAGTCTTGTCTTCAGAAAAATCACCATAGTTAGCAAATGCCTAAATATGGAATCAGTTAAACATAGAATTTAGATTAGCAACATGCCAACAAGCTAAAAGATCAACGTAAATAATGACGAAAGAGCAACAAGTAATAACTAGATAAGTAATAAATGTAGATTAGTAATAACTAGAGAATTAATAAATAAAAAATGTATAAACAATTAAACATAGAAATTTAAAGTAGTAATTTAGATTAGTTTACCGCCATCTCATCTTCATCACGATGTTGGTTCTCTTGTATGCCTCCTACACTTGCTTGAGTAACATTGCGGTTTGCATACTCATTAAATAACTTATAGAACTCTTCCATCACATGTTCACCCTTTGATGCAGCAGTTGTAGTATTCAACACTTTATCCAATTCTTGGAAACAGAAAAGGACAAATTGAAACTTATAGCGAGGATCCAATATTGCAGCAAAAGAGAAAACAACACTATATGTTTCCCAATACTTATCAAACTTCTCCTTCATCCGGATTGCCATGTCTTTCAAGATTGGGTCATCACAAGAAGCATATCTAAGTAACAGAAGCTCAATCTTCCACACTGTTTTCAAATACAGATTGGATGTCGGATATTTCTTTCCCGACATAAGAGTAATAAGTTCATCAAAAGGCTTCAGAAGGGCACAAATCTTTTCTATTCTGCACCATTCCTCTTCACTTGGAATTTCATGATAGTCCCGATCAAATCTCCTTGACAAAGGGACGCGATATACCAATGCTCTTTCAAGCATTCCTAACCTTCTTCACCTCATCAACAATTATATTCAACCCATCTTGAACAATTAGATTCAAAACATTAGCACTACAACGCACATGAAAATAGTCACCCCCACAAGCCAAAGGACAATGGAACGAGAGACTTTCGGCTAACAAGTCTTGCATATTGTCATTGCACCTAGCATTATCTAGTGTCACAGAAAACACTTTCTTATGAATTCCCCATTTCTTTAAAAGAGCCAACACAATATCATGCAACACAACTGCAGTGTGAGGTGGTTCGACATGACAGAAATTTAGAAGTTTAGCATGCAAATTCCATTCATCATCAATATAATGTGCAATTAATGAAAGGTACCCTTGACCAACAACAGAAGTCCACATATCAGAAGTCAAGCAAATATTCCCAGAAATATTCATCATGAAATTTCTCAACTTCTGTTTCTCTCTAATATGAATTTTCATGACATGACTTCTTGCCGTATTTCTAGATATGGGTTTGCAATCTGCATTCAGAAACTCATGAAGATCCCTATTTGACTCATGCTCCACATAGGTAAAAGGGTATCCATGTCTAATGATAGCAAGTGAAACCATTTCCTTATAGACATTTTGATCAAATTTAGCAATTACCTTCCCATCCTTAATTGCCATCCCTTCCGTATCAAGGTGCCATAATCAGAGTCTGCCAAGATTGGTCCTTTATGGCAAAACTTGCAAATAGGCCTATACATGCCATCTTCAAACTTATCTCCATCATATAAGTCATATTCAGTCCAACCATCAGCAGTCCATCTCCTTTTCTTTGTTTTGTCAGAAGTTTCAGAATGCTCAGAAGTTTCGGAGATCACAGTCCTACTTTCTATATCTTCCATTGGAGTTGGAAAAGGCATGGGAGTGGTAGGAGAGGCACAATCTTCCATATTTGTAGTAGCCGGAGTAAGTGAGTGACTCGAAGTTGATAAAGAAATTCCTACGAAATAGAATAAGTACAATAAGCACACAACTTAATAATATTGATAATACACTTTCAAATTTCAAAGAAATAATTAATTTGTATAGAAATTTAACTACCTTGATTCGGAACCTGAAGTGACGGCGAGGACGGGGATGATAGGACAATAGAATGCATTCCAAATCCAGGTCGAAATGGCATTAGTAACAAAGGTCCACTTGGTCTTTTTGTTGCACATTTTTTTGGTGGACATCGTGGGGGCATGTTTCCTATACAAGCAATGTAAGATAGTTGTGAGGCGAAACACCAAATTGAACAACTCAGTATTGCCAGTGCAAGAACTGTGATCGGAATAAAGATTTTGAGTCTACCAAAAACAGAAAACAATCCTAATAATGAAGCTGCATATTATTCTCAAGATGGGATTATAATTCAAAAGGAATGAAACTTTAGAAGGGATACACAGTACACTCATACACAAGACCTTAAAGTTCAACATTTCATGAAACATTAACTCAATAATAAATGTAGGAGTTAGGACATGGAGATGGAGAATTGTAGTCGTCTGAAGCGGTGAGATTAACTGATTCGTCAGATTAAGGATTGATAGGAATGCATGGAAAGTCAACAAAGTAGCAAACCATTGAGGATATCATTTCACACTTTTGTCTAATACGGATAAATTGGACTGCATTGCACTCACAGATAAAAATGAAGAGTGAATCGAACACCTAATTTGTTCAACAACACAACCTGACTAACCAAATCGAACAACCCAAAACAAAAACCAAATCAAAACACCTAACTGAACAACTCATCTGAATTGAAGAGTGAATCGAAACACCTAATCTAATTGAACAATCCAAACCGAATCTAAACACCTAATTGAACAACAGACGAGTTGGGTGAAGTGAAGAGTGAATCGAAAATCAGTATAATAATATACACAAACTGAATCGAAAATAAGCATACATACCTGATAGCAGCAGAAGCAGCGAGAGCAGTAGGCGAGAGCAGCAGCGAGACAGTAGGCGAGAGCAGCACCGAGAGCAGTAGGCGGAACTGTAGGCGAATGCGGGCGCTGTCGAGACGCCGACGAGAGCAGTAGGTGCAGCAGCAGGCGAAGTGACGAGAGGGTTTCTCGACCAAATAAATTTATAGTCAAGACCCCCGCTATAGTATAGGGGAGTCAGGTTCGTCCTCAGGAGAGAAGTCAGCGGTTCTAGGTTTAGTATGTTTTGGAGTTCAGGGATAGTGGGAAAAGGTGAGGAGGTTGCTGTCGACAAAGAATAGAGGGGTCGATGTCGATGGATGGAGAGGGAATGATGGTTGGTGTCGGGTAGAATATGTGCCGAATAAAAATAATAAAATAAAACAAATAAAGATGCAAACTTCCAAGGTTAGGGATCACCACAACAATAAACATATGCGCAGATCATTTAATCACATAAAGATGCATGCTTTATATCAAAGAATCGACTTTCGCAAATTCCAACAATTTAGGTGATAGAAGCTCTCGCATAAAAACCTAATTTGTTTCTACCTTTTCTTAATTAGGATTAGCCGGCTCTCGCAAATAAACCCTAATTACTATCCAATTCATAATAAGATCACTTTCGCTTCAATATCATGAATAAGGAATTTCCTCAACTCTCGCAAAGGATTAAACACATAGGTAGATGATGATAAAGACATACAAATTCATAAATTTATAAATCAAACACACATCTATGTTGGGATCACCCCAACCCTAGAAGAAAGAAATTAGAAACAAACCATAATAGAAGAAATTAACTTTAACATAAAATAAACTAAAACTTACAAAACCTTCCAAACGGTCATCTCTCTCTCTCTCTCTCTCTCTCTCTGACGGAGGGAAAGTCGTTGATTCACCTCGTCAAAAAAATAAATCCCAAACAAACAACCTAGTATAGTATGCAAGTAAGGGGTCGAACCCTAGAGAATCAAGTATTTCTAAATATTGTGTATTTATCAATATAAAAGAAAAGACTTTTATGAATGAAAATAAAATAAAATAATATTGACAAAAGCAAATAAAGGATAGAAGATCGAAAAGCGTTTCCACCTACAAGTTCTCGACTTTGGTTGGTTTTATTGATCATCGAATCCTTTTCAAGTTATTATCTTTTCCTACGATCGAATTCCTCCCGTCTTGGTTTAAGTAGATTAAAAGTCCTACGAGTCTAATTAATCCCTTACACCTCAATGCAACCTTAACACGGTCAAGATTTAACAAAGAGATAGCAAATAGTCCCAAGAACTTGAGCATATAAATAACACCAATTAAACACGGTAAATCAATGTTTAAGATATATGTCAACTTCCTACATAATCATGCTTCAAACACGGAATCCACATTCTTATGCGTGCTACTACGGAAATAACACAAATACGAAAGTATTAAGTCCTAGCATGAAATCAATATTATCAAGGTCGCGAATCAAGATAACATCAATAGTGTTGTGAGCCTAATTTGCCATGTTTTACATTTACTTTTATATCGATTTCTGCACGCAAGTCATACATTTGGGTTAGAACAATACAGAATCTGTGTAGTTTACACTTATTTTCAATATATGGAGGTCTACACAAGTTTTGGTTATATTTCGCAGAAATCGGACGCACTTTGAAGCTTAAAGGAAACTCATGGAGAAGCTAAGGATGTTGCATCTGGGGAAAACACCATTTTTCACCTTTCTTCATTTTGAATCAAGATTTGATGTCTTCATGAGAGTTGTAGTCCTCAGAAAGAGCTTTCCAACGCATGGTCATATGCATCAATCCGACGAACGAGGACTCGGGAAAGTGCGTTTCAAGAACAGAGCAGAAAGCTGAGAAAACTCTACTCGAGATCGACTAGACTCTACTCGATCTCGACGAGCCCTGGTCGAGCAGACCTGGTCGAGCAGAGCTGATCGAGGACACTGAGTCATAGACAACCCGACTCCCGGAACCCTACTCGATCTCGAGTACCCCTAGTCGAGATCGACGAGCCATGTCCGGAGTCGATGAGCTGTGCCGAGCCGAGAAGCCGAGGACGAAGACGCAGACCACCTCTACTCGACCTCGACAAGAGTTAGTCGAGATCGACGAGCCCCGAGTCCAGATCCGAGCCTGTCGAGTAGAGCCACCCGAGAAGACCCAGTCGACATAGCCAGTCTACTCGACCTCGACGAGCCCTTGTCGACATCGACGAGCGCCAAGAGCCAAGTCCGAGCCACATCGAGCAGATCTAGCCGAGAAGTCCAGTCGACGAAGAATTCTACTCGAGGTCGACTAGACCCTTGTCGATGTCGAGTAGCCCAGTTTCTGCACACGAGTCGACTTGAGCAGTCCGAGTAGAATTGGGAATCCTTGGGCACGAAGAAATCCGAGAATGGCCGAATTCTATCCAAAGTTGATCAAGATCTATCATCATGGAAGGGAGATCTATCAAGACATGAAGACTTACCTATTTTGATTTATCTTTTCCCTTTTAGATTTATTTCTTTAAAGCATTTTATTTATCTTTTAGCAAAGTAGATATAGATTTAGATATAGATAGATGATTATTTCCTTGATTAGCAAGGTTTGATCACTATAAATAAGGCCCTAGGGGCTCAGTTTTATTCATTCAATTTCAGAGACAATTAGTTAGTTACATAAAGAGAGGTTGTAAGTTGGAGTTTATTTAATGCAAGTTATTTCTTTTCATTCAATGTCTGCAATTGCAATGAGGCGTGAGTAGTCCACCCACTTCTGGGGCTGGGGTGAGCCCGACGGTGGCCATGTGAGGCGATGCGATAAAGGTCAGATCTTTTGTGCGATTCATCTTCTATCCCTATGAGCATGATTCTTTTGCGAGAGTTGAAGGTGATTCTTGTTTGTGTTATTGAAGCGAAAGTGATCTTAATGCAACTTGGGTTAATTATGTGAAAAAGGGTTAGTAACAATTAGGGTTTATGCGAGAGCCTCTATATGCCTATTTGTTAATAACGAAAGTTATTTGATGGAAAACATGATCTTTTGTGCCTTTATGTGTTACTTTGCATGGTTATCGTTGTGGTGTTGATACCCTGGCCTTGGAAGTCTTTTAGCATATTGAGTTTATTTCTGTCAAAAATATGAGTTTGGGTTCGAATTCTGCAATTTATATTTTCTGTCTTTCTTGTCGACATAGAGTAGGGCTTTGTCGAGATCGAGTAAGCTGTGGTCGATCTCGAGTAGGACTGGTCTAGGTCGAGTTGAAGTTTTCTCTGTTGTCGTCGATTTTCACTTTCTGAAGTTTCTGTTTTTCTGCCTTTGTCGATCTCGAGGAGCTTGTAGTCGAGATCGACCAGTGCTTTGCTTTGCTTTGTTTCGATTTGTCTTTTCCTGTTTTGTTTGTTCTTTGCTTTTATTTTGTTTGCCTTTGCCGGGTTTATTTGTTTCTTTCCTTTCTGTCCTTCTGCTGCTTTGCCTGTGAGAATTTACAGCTACCTAAGAACTGCTGACGTGCTTCCTCGTGGATTCGATCCTGATTTTCTCTTACTATAACAGGAGGAAGTCTTGTATTTATTTGCTGAGACAGGGAAGTCAATCTGATCTTTATTTCATATTTATTTCAATACTCGATTTCACACAAAGAAGTTGAAAGAATTATAGAGGAAAAATAACTTAAATTAGAAATTCACAAACCACCAATCAAGTCTTGAAAGTGTAGACGGAAACTACAAAATTAACCAAACATGGCTTACCTAAACTTTCTTCTCTTCAATGGTGATTTCTCTACTTGGAATTAATTAGAAAACTAACCCTATAACATCCTATTTATAAGCCTAATGTCTTCCATAAATAAGGTAAAAGATAGATAAAAGATAAAAGCTTCCTAAACAAACTAGATAAAAGATAGAACTTTCCTAATTTAACTCAGCGTCGGATTCCGCTGGCAGCGAAAATTCCGCTGGCAGCGAATGGCCTCAATCAAGCTCCTGTTGGATTTTCGCTACCACACTCGCTACCACACTCGCTAGCAGCGAATGTCCATGCCTTAGAATATTTTCAAGCTTCTTCGATTCCGTCGTTTTCGCTTCCGCGAGTCTCTCCTTCCGCTGCCGCGAGAGCTCCAACTCGCTGGAGCGAGTCCGGCCATCCGCTGGCAGCGACTCCATTCGCTGGAGCGAGTCCGGACATCCGCTGGCAGTGAGTTCCCTTTCGCTGGCAGCGAGTCATGCTGCTCATGGACATGCTTCCGCTGACTCCAGTCGCTGGCAGCGAGATGCCATTCGCTGGCAGCGACTCATGCTCAGGCCGGCCACCTTCTCGCACATGTTATTGCTGACTTGATTCGTTGCAGCGGAAAGCTATTAGCTGTCAGTGAAAATCTAACAGTATACCATCACGTAGATCTTCGAAAGAGCTTTCCAACGCATGCTCATATGCGTCGATCGGACATCCGAGGCCTCCGGAAAGTGCGTTACAAGTTCATCTCGCGGGCGGACAGCTTTCGCGACTCGCCCTCGTTTTCGCTCTTAGACCTCGATTTCGTTCTCCGTTGCTCCTTGGGTTGTTCCATTCTCTTCGGGACTTCTTCCTTAAGCTCTCCCAAGTCTCGCCTTAGCCTTACTTAGCTCCGTTTCTCGTGTTCTTTGCCTCGGATCTACGAATCTACATAAAACCATCGAAATAGCGTAGATTCCGAACTTTCCCACAAAATGAATGCTAATCTAAGTAACACTAAAACATGATTATATAACAATGAAATGCAACTAAACTAACCTATAATGCCTATTGGAAACATGCCTTATCACTCTCTCTCTCCTTGCGCCCTAAGAGGACTTGACTTGAATGAATGAAAATCAGCCCCCTAAGGCTTTATTTATAGCCTTCTATTCCTTGCTAATCAAGGATAGAAATATCTATCTTTATCTAAATCTATATCTAAAGGCTTAAAAGATAAATAAAAGTAATTTAGGAGTTAAATAAAAAAAGGAAAATTCTATCTAAATAGGTAAGTCTTCTCATGTTGATAGATCTTGTTTCCATAGATAGAACTTGATGAAATCGGATAGACTTGGCTTCCTTCGGCCCCAAGGATTCCCAAACCGAGTAGGATAGTCAAACCGCGTAACGCGCACTCGGACACGGCTCCTCGATCTCGAGTAGGGCTCCTCGACATCGAGTAGAATTCGTCGTCGACTGGGCTGGCTCGGCGTCTCGGCTAGCTGGTGCTCGACAGGCTCGGACATGGCTATTGGGCGTCGTCGATCTCGAGTACCCTTACTCAATCTCCAGTAAAGGTGGCTCTCAGCTTTCTGCTCTGTTCTTGAAACGCCCTTTCCCGAGTCCTCAATTGTCGGATTGACGCATATGACCATGCGTTGGAAAGCTCTTTCCGAGGGCTACGACTCTCATGAAGACATCAAAGCTTGATTCAGAATGAAGAATGGTGAAAAGTGGTCTTTTCTCCAGCTGCACCATTCTTAGCTTCTCCATGAGTTTTCTTTAAGCTCAAAGTGCGTTCGATTTCTGCGAAATATAACCAAAACTTGTGTAGACCTCCATATATTGCAAATAAACATATACTACACAGATTCTGTATTATTCTAACCCCAAATGTATGAAATGCATGCAGAAATCGATATAAAAGTAAGTATAAAACATGGCAAATTAGGCTTACAACAAACACCCCATACTTAAGCTTGCTTGTCCTCAAGCAATACTTTTATTTGTCATTCAGGGGAAGAAATCAAAACTCTCAACATCTTAGATTCATTGTCATATAACCCTGTAATCAATTACCATCCTCGAAAAGGTACTTATGTCACAGATCCATGCATGTGCAATCATACAAAAGCAACATCTACTCACAAAAGGAGGGTTATGCAAAAACAATTTTTATGTGACAAAGCATGGATAATCAAGAGGACTTTAATTTAAGCTCAATAAGGAGTAGATTGGTAAAAGGCTAAAGGTGGGCAATTTCTGGCAATCTGGTGCTTATGATCCGGAGAAATTGAGTATTTCCAAACTGAATTTTATACCACATTCTTTCTCATAAGATTCATCACCTTTCATATTGCTTTTTCTCAATAATAATGCTTTTACCTCTCTAACCTCAGCACTGCCTTCTCGCGAGTCGCAAACATGGGTGTCATGAATGGCCCCGGATACTTAGTGCTTTGGACTCCTCACAATTTGTCCCATCTCTCCAAACTATTCTCTCAGAGAGCAGGGTCAATCTACTTTTATCTCCTGAGGTGATTGGATTTTTTCTCACTCATTAAATTTTCCATATATTTCAAATAATTTCTCACCATACTCCAATAACGACACAATCGCCATATAATAATCTCCATAATGTAATCATCATTCTCAACATAATCCCCGGATAAGGTAAAGAATGGCAATATTTGGATCATGTGGAGCAATATATGAAATAAGGCATATTATGGCTTTTGTGATGCATAAGCATAGGTAAGGCTAGGAATTATAACAATGAGCATTATATGGAAATATAAAGTCCTCCATCCTCTTATCATGCAACATGTCAAAAGCAACTTCAAATTTTACCTCATTTTATGGTTTTCAAGAAAATATGCACTTCATTGTGACTTCCCTTTACTAGGCAATTTCATGCTATATCTCTAATGAATCTAATTTTGCATCGTCGAGTTTAATATATCTTCCATCAAAAAATTTCAATGGGGGTCATTTTTTCAAATTTTGGAAAGCATGCATATAAGCACATAAATCAATAATGCATTCCAAAATAGCCATGTAGCAATTCAAGAAATAAATTCTAAATATGCACAAATAATGTCAAATATGGAAAATATGCATAAAGTAAGCCATTCCCCCACCCCATACTTAAACATTACAGTGTCCTCACTGTATAAAAACAAGGGTAAAGAAAGAAACTCACTGGACAGGTGTGCAGGGCTTCAAAATCTTGAGTGTAAATGGTTGGGCCGAGTCCGAATATAGCTTATCCCATAGACCTGAAATATGGAAGACATATACCCACAATAGAAAAACTAAAAATGTTCAAAACCAAAAACAAACAAAAGCAACAATGTCCAAAAGTCCCAAAAATAAATGTCTATTTACAAGCTCTAGATTTTATAGTCGCTAGGCCGACTTTCTCCATTTAGCTTTAGCCTGGCTCATCTTTATCCGGAGGTATAGGTGGATCTGGTGGTTCCTCCGGTGGTGGGAAGCGTGGGATGTCATTCGGGGGCATCATGTGAAGAAGTTTGAATCTCCCCGAGTGAACGCTCCATGGCTTCACCCATTCATCTTCCTGGGCTCCAGCTGGCATGCATAAAGGAAGATATAAGAAAAATATACATACCTCATCATCATACCTCTTCCGCTTCATAGGTTGACTTGGTTGCGCGTCTCCACCACAGCAGAACGGTGGAGAGGGAAGAGATATTTCCTCATCATCCTGCGAAGCTTCATGCCACTTTGCTAGGACCCCATACTTGAATATGAACATCGGTTGCTCAAAACCATCAGGGATAGCCTTCACCTTGTAAGGTAAAAGCGATCTTGGAATGCCCTGGTCAACAATGTCCAACTTCTTCTCTTCTAGTGCTTCTTCTTCTTGGGGTCCTTCAAATGGTTCATCAACAATAGGTAGCAAAGTAGGAATGAAATTTGAGGAATGACATACCTGGCTGTCGACATCGAGTGGGTCAATTGGCTCGTCGAGAGGAGGGCATGGTCCTTTAGACTGAATGGAAGCCTCAAGCCTTCGGATTTCGTCTTCCAGCCGAGCTATTTCCCTTAATCGTGACTCCTCCACAGCGATCCTATTTCTCCGTCTCAAATCTTGATACCATTCTTCCCATGCAGGGTTCCCTTCGACAAAGTCTTCCATATTTGTACCTAAGCTTTGAAATCACAATCAAGAACACAAATTAGTGGCAAAAGCTTGGCACCCAGTTGGTACCGGTGGGGTAAGTGGTGGTAGGGTATGTGATGGGGTAAGAAAAAGGGATGGGCTTTTCTGAACCTTTAAACACAATTAAACTAGGCGCGATTGATATCTCCCCGACAATGGCGCCAATTTGTCGAGAGGGTTTCTCGACCAAATAAATTTATAGTCAAGACCCCCGCTATAGTATAGGGGAGTCAGGTTCGTCCTCAGGAGAGAAGTCAGTGGTTCTAGGTTTAGTGTGTTTTGGGGTTCAGGGATAGCGGGAAAAGGTGAGGAGGTTGCTGTCGACAAAGAATAGAGGGGTCGATGTCGATGGATGGAGAGGGAATGGTGGTTGGTGTCGGGTAGAATATGTGCCGAATAAAAGTAATAAAATAAAACAAATAAAGATGCAAACTTCCAAGGTTAGGGATCACCACAACAATAAACATATGCGCAGATCATTTAATCACATAAAGATGCATGCTTTATATCAAAGAATCAACTTTCGCAAATTCCAACAATTTAGGTGATAGAAGCTCTCGCATAAAAACCTAATTTGTTTCTACCTTTTCTGAATTAGGATTAGTCGGCTCTCGCAAATAAACCCTAATTACTATCCAATTCATAATAAGATCACTTTCGCTTCAATATCATGAATAAGGACTTTCCTCAACTCTCGCAAAGGATTAAGCACATAGGTAGATGATGATAAAGACATACAAATTCATAAATTTATAAATCAAACACACATATCTATGTTGGGATCGCCCCAACCCTAGAAAAAAGAAATTAGAAACAAACCATAATAAAAGAAATTAACTTTAACATAAAATAAACTAAAACTTACAAAACCTTCCAAACGGTCCTCCTCTCTCTCTCTCTCTCTCTCTCTCTCTCTCTCTCTCTCCTTGCGTCCTAAGACGACTTGACTTGAATGAATGAAAATCAGCCCCCTAATGCTTTATTTATAGCCTTCTATTCCTTGCTAATCAAGGATAGAAATATCTATCTTTATCTAAATCTATATCTAAAGGCTTAAAAGATAAATAAAAGTAATTTAGGAGTTAAATAAAAAGGGAAATTCTATCTAAATAGGTAAGTCTTCTCATGTTGATAGATCTTGTTTCCATAGATAGAACTTAATGAAATCGGATAGACTTGGCTTCCTTCGGCCCCAAGGATTCCCAAACCGAGTACGATAGTCAAACCGCGTAACGCGCACCCGGACACGGCTCCTCGATCTCGAGTAGGGCTCCTCGACATCGAGTAGAATTCGTCGTCGATTGGGCTGGCTCGGCGTCTCGGCTAGCTGGTGCTCGACAGGCTCGGACATGGCTCTTGGGCGTCGTCGATCTCGAGTAAAGGTGGCTCTCAGCTTTCTGCTCTGTTCTTGAAACGCACTTTCCCGAGTCCTCGTTTGTCGGATTGACGCATATGACCATGCGTTGAAAAGCTCTTTACGAGGGATACGACTCTCATGAAGACATCAAAGATTGATTCAGAACGAAGAATGGTGAAAAGTGGCATTTTCTCCAACTGCACCATTCTTAGCTTCTCAATGAGTTTCCTTTAAGCTCCAAAGTGCGTCCGATTTCTGCGAAATATAACCAAAACTTGTGTAGACCTCCATATATTGCAAATAAACATATACTACACATATTATGTATTATTCTAACCCCAAATGTATGAAATGCATGCAGAAATCGATATAAAAGTAAGTATAAAACATGGCAAATTAGGCTTACAACACGAAGGCGAGCCCAACAGGAGAAAGGCGGTCGGTTGAAGACGAATGACGATGGTTCGGTTAGGGTTGAAGTCTTGAAGACGTACGTTTTGCCCCAAACCAAACCCGTCTTTCTTTTCCCCCCCCTTTTTTTTAAATCATTGACCCGAACGTGTCGACCTGGACCTGAACCCGGTTGACCCGGATATTTATCGGGTTTTCGGGTTCGGGTCGAAAAAAAATGTCGGGTCTAAATTTTCGGGTTTTGACCCAAAAATTACCGGGCGATCGGGTCGGGTTTCATTTTGACAGGTCTACGTGCAGGCACGTTTTTTTTTAAAAAAAAATGTGTGCGCATGTCAAAAGTAACGTGCAAAACTGCACGTCATTTTGGACATGCAATGTTGCATGTCATTTTCGACGTGCAAACACGTTATCTAAAATTCATGAAGACGTGCCCTTTCATCTCCATCGTGCATCCATATCGAGAGAGAGGGAGAGAGGCTGCCGGCGACGGAGAGAGAGAGAGAGAGAGAGAGAGAGAGAGAGAGAGAGAGATGGAGAAAGTGGAGGCGGAGGTGGTAGTGGTGCCAGTGGAGGCGGAGGGTGGTGGTGCGGAGGCAGCAAAAGGTAGAGTGGCGGCGGTGCAGATGGAGACTGCGGAGGGTGGTGGTGGTGGTGGCGGTGGCGGAAATGGAGATGGTGGAGGGTGGTGGTGGAGCGGTGGCGGAGGTGGCGGTTCTGGTGGAGGAGGCGCAGACGGAGGCGGTGGCGGTGGCGGTGGCGACCGGCGATCAGCCGGAGGTGGTGGTGCAGGCGTCGGAGCCGGAGGTGGTGACGCATCCCCTATTACCTCCGCGGAAGCGGCAAAATATGGAGGTGTCTCATGTCCCGACCCCACCGGTATGTTATTTGAATTATTTATTTTATTTGATAGTAATAGTTTTATAGTTTTATAATCACTAAAAAAAAAAAAGAATTTAGCATCGGCACTTTACCGTGGCAAAAAGCCAATCTGCGGTGGCAAAACATATTTAGCCACGGATGTTTTATAGTTTTATTTTATTTGATAGTAATAGTTTTATAGTTTTATAATATGGTTTTATAATATAGTTTGATAGATTATAATTGATAGTATATAGTTTTTATGATTTGTTATATGTTTATAATTTTATATTTTATAAAATATAGTTTTATAATGTAGTTATATAGTTTAGATTATTGTTTAATAACATAGTTGTTAATATAGTTTGTATAATATAGTTTAAATATTTGTTTTATGTTTATAGTTTCAAATACATAAAAATACATTACTTGTATGTTTATAGTTTCAAATATAGTTTGTACAATATGTACAAACTATATTAAAATAAATTCAAATACAGTAAAAATACATTAAAAGAAATTTAAAAACAATATAATATTTTTAAACACATTACAATATCGAAAAGATATTCAAAGACATTAAAAACATTAAAAGTGATTAATATATATTAAAATATATTAAAAGACATTAAAAGATATTAAAATACATTAAAAGAAATCAAAAGACATTAGAAGAACATTAAAAGTCATTAAAATACATTAGAAGACATTATAAGTCATTAAAATCCATTATAAGACAGTAAAAGCCATTAACAGACATTGAAATTCATTCCAAGACATTAGAAGACATTAAAATAAATTCACAACCATTAAAAGACATTATAATACATTGAAAAGATATTAACAACCAACTGATCAAATGAATTAGCATAAGTAATACAGAAAGTAACACATTCTTAAACATTTCATAATAACAAGCCTGGAGGCTCCTGAGGACTGATGGTACCCTATGACCGGTTAGGTTCGGCGACCGAGCAGTGGTCAGTCAGGTTATGGTAGAGGGTGGGAGAGAGGATATGGTCGAGGGAGGAGCAGAGGGGGAGACGATACTTGATGTTAGAGAGGATGAGACACATACAATATATGATCTACTGATGTCTGCAGAGGGTGACCAGCAGACAACGGGGACCCCCCCCCCCCCCCGTGCGACGAGGATGACATCTTCGGGCAGGGTCTGCCTGATTGACGCGACCTTGGCGATTTGACGGATGGGGAGCAGCCTTCGTTACCGTCCGCCGATGTACTCAACAGCTGCGTCACTGAGGTAGTTGCGGGTCGACAGGCCCACGGGGGTAGACCGCCTTCTCGGCTACCCCCCACCATCCACGTACGAGGCATCTACTTCTGGAGTTCACGAGGCTTCTACTTCCGCCACCCACGATGCTGAGGTTTTGACCTCCTGCACACCACCGCCGATTTCGTTGGCTGCTGCGAATGACACCATCCCTGACGTCATAGAGGGGGAGGACGACGGGCAGGAGAGGCAGTGGGCAGGGGGGCCACAGGGGGGCAGAGAGGGTGGAGGAGCCGACACCTATCCCTGCGCAGGCTGCTGGACCGGCTGCGCAGGTCGACCCATACTTGCCTCCGGGCGATCTGCTGGTGTCCTACAAGCACCACCGAGCATACCGGGTGTGGAGGGATCCGAATGGGGATCTGCCGCTACTCAAGATCCACCATCGGGCGAGTCACCTGCTGGCGTTTGACCCGTATATCTTCGAGGGCCTGGGGACCCGGTGGCAGGATCTGATTCCATCGGGATCCCGCAGCTGCGGGCCCTCCATTGGAAAGGTGTGGACGAGTTCACGGTCACCGCGTTCCTGGAGCATTGGCATCCGGAGAGTAGCTCCTTCCATTTTCCGTGGGACGAGATGACCATCACGCCGCACGACGTTGCCTGCCTCCCAGGGGTTCGGATTGAGGGTCTGCCGTGTTTGTCACACATGGGCACGACGGAGTAGATCCTCACGGTCGTCGAGTACTACCAGGTGACCATACAAGATCTGAGCTCATACAGACACACTGGCGGCCTCCCCGTTGGGTTGGTGACGGACCAGTGGATTGCGAGACACGGGCCGCTCATCGACCCCGCGCCCGTTGATGATCCTGAGCCCGCAGCTGATCCTAAGCAGTAGCGTCCTTGCACGGATACGGGAGGGGGGCATCCAGGAGATGACCTTGCCCAACATCAATTTCTACACCTTGGGTACATATCCACCGCTCTCGCCGCGACTCTGTTTGTGGACAAGTCCCATAGCCGGGTCCCATGGAAGATGTTCGACCTTGCTTGGTACATCCCCCGGACGACCGACATTGCATGGGGTGCAGGTGCCCTTGCCGGTCTCTACAGGGGCCTATGCGAGGCTACCCGAGCAGGCGCTAAGGGTGTAGAATGTAGATGGATGCACGCTGCTACTTCAGGTACGAGACCACTGAATTTGTTTTATAGTTTAGTAATATTCATATTATATTCTAACTACATTGTGTTTTGTGTTAAGGCTTGGATATGAGCGTACTTCCCTCGCTTCCGAGGCGATCTGTCTAGCGATCCGGCTAGAACGGCCGATCAACGCTGGTATGCGAAGTTCATCCCTCCGAAGGCGCCTACCCGCGCGAGGCATGCCGAGAAGTTAGTGAAAGTGAAGAAGATGCGGAACGAGGTCGACCGCCTTGCCGTCGCCGATGTATGTATTCGAGGCTCTAATTATATGACATATATTTCGGTAATGTGACTTACGACTGCTTTTTTTTTATATAGGTGGAGTGGATGCCCTTTGAGCGTGATCTGGACTTCAACAGTGAGTACCGTCAATCCACCTACCGGGGCACCATCACATTCTGCAGGGAGGAGGAGCCATATATGTCCGATAGGTGCCTTCGACAGTTTGGACGAGTCCAGGGGGTCTCGCAAACCGTCATCTAGCCGAGGCAGATCACCCACGACATCACCTTGAAGCCGAAGTACATCGCCGTGTTTGATGCCGCGCACGATAGGTGGCAGAACTTACAGGACAAGGGTCGCTTTTACCGGCTGACTGATCACAATTCCACTAGCGAGGACTGTCAGGCCGGTGTCACTGCTGAGTACTTGGCCTGATACGCATCTTAGAGCCGGTCGTACGTGTTGCCCACCACGCCAACCCATCCGGACCCTCCAGCGCCCGTCCACCCGATCGGCATGGATCCATGGGTGGACCTGCCTCATCATGCAGTTATCCCTCCGGCGGTAGCGGCCCGGATGCATGAGATAGAGGGCTTTATACGGGCCCTGACCAGCCACCCTCAAATCCATCAGTTGTTAGACGAGGTTACTAAGATATTGGATGATGCTGTACGGTCCACTAGATCGTCGTGATGTACATATAGTCTGTTACAGCTTTTGTAGACGCTTTTACCTTGTATTTTAGATGATATTCACCTTTTGATATTATATTTTGGGTCTTAATCCTTGTGGACTGCTGAGTTCTTGCGTCTTGGTGGGTGAACTCTTGCTTATTGGATAATCCACAACTCAACTCTTTACACTCTTCTCACGTCTTGGTGGGTAAGCGGGTTAGGGTTAGGGAATCGGGTTTCAATGACCTCGGGCAAAGTGGCTACAGAGGGTTAGGGTTTAGGGTTGGGCTAGGGTTTATGGTTAGGCGAGGGGGTTAGGGTATGCACGTCGCTATCGACGTGCATATAATGCACGTGGTCAACGATGTGCATACACTTCGTTGACCACGTGTAATTTGCACGTTCTTTTGAACGTGCACCGTGTACCTTTGACGCACATCTGCCTATTTTAAGTGGAGAAGGATAGCCTGAATCGGCATTCTCCAAAACAATGTCCGACGTAATTCGATATATTCCGTCACAGTTAGAATTGCTATGGCCGAGTCGCAAGGCAATCGTCGTCTCCAAGTTTGCCAAGTACGGATACATTTCGTATAATTCAATATATACCATATGTAAGCGTTATGTTTATATTTGAACTCATTTTATTATAGTTTCGAGACTTCACACCTGAGTTTTCGGACCAAAAGGTTTGGAATGACCGTAACGAAATGGTTACGCATTTCAAGGACTTGGGTCTGAAACACTACATGATTATAGTAATGAAGCGGTCTTGGATGAGGGCGTCAAACCGTCCAGGCGGGGTTCCCCTTGCTTGCAAGCAGTATGGGGAGTACCGACCACGCAGGAGGAAGCTCCAAAGCACGCAATCGAAGATAAACGGATGTCCATTCTCTCTACACGGGCACAAAGGCTCGCCGGGACACTGGGTTACGACGGTAACCCACGGTGTTCATAACCACGGGCTTCCCACGAGCTTGAAGGGTCATGCAATCGAAGATAAACGGATGTCCATTCTCTCTACACGCAGGAGGAAGCTCCAAAGCACGCAATCGAAGATAAACGGATGTCCATTCTCTCTACACGGGCACAAAGGCTCGCCGGGACACTGGGTTACGACGGTAACCCACGGTGTTCATAACCACGGGCTTCCCACGAGCTTGAAGGGTCATGCTATCGCCGGACAGATGACAGAGGGGGAAAAGAAGATGGCTAGGTGGATGAAGGAAATTGGTACTCCTTCAAAAGTCATTGGGTACGGATTGAGGCAGTTGGATAAGACAAGCGTCACGTCATCGCGTGTTCCCTTACCAACACGCTCAACAAGATGGCCGCCGAAGAAAGGGGTAGTCGGACGATGACCCAAGATACCCTGCATCGTCTGCGGGAAAAAGGGTACTACTAAGAGTTCATACGACATCCAGATGACAACGACGTCTTGAGCGACCTCTTCCTAGCGCACCTGGCCGGAATACGGCTACTCCGAATGTTCCATTACGTCATCATATTGGACAGCATGTACAAAACAAATGCGTAAGTCAATCATTTACAATTACCTTATTCCATATGTACGCAATTATAAAGTACCGCACATGTAACATATTTACACTTGCAGATATGGGATTCCATTGTGCGAGGTGGTCGGGTTCACACCCTCGGGCCATATTTACTGCATCGCCTATGCCTTCATTTCGCACGAGAACGAAGACACGTACGCTTGGGTGCTGCGTCAGCTGCAGATCTTGCTTGGGACGGTTCAACCTCAAGCTATTATGACTGATTGGGAGCTAGGTCTCTTGGTGGTGCTAAATGTTGTCTTCCTCAACGTCCAACATCTCCTTTGATGGTTACACGTGACGAGAAGATGCGAGGAAGCTGCTTTGAAGATCACAAAGAATTTAAACCACGCCGACATCTTCAAGGGCAATTGTTGGGGGTTGTTCCAATCGAGGTCGGATGAATCATTCAACTGACGCCGTCAGGCGCTACACGCTGCATGGCACCCTTTCCCAGGTGTGATGGCGTATTTAGAGGTCGTGTGGCTTCCGTACAGAAGGAACATCGTACGATGCTACGTAGATAATGTCTTCCATTTCAGCACTAGTACAACAAACATGTACGCCTTACTTCATATCTCCCATTACAATATGATATGACATCAAACATTTAGTGGTATGAACTTCAATGTTTACGTGAAAGTGTTGACAGAGTTGAGGGTCAACACAAGGTTCTCAAGGAGGCACTGCACTCATCGACTGGTTACTTCTGCATCGTGATAGATGCAATCTATAGAGTCAACGATTGCCAACTGCATGAGCTGCAAAATGCTTTAGAGATTACCCGCTTCAAATGACCAACAACGGTGTATAAAGTCAACCTTTTTGATGAGGTAAAGACGTTAATCTCCAAAAAGTGCTTCGACTATCTGTACAAGTTGTGGCAGGATGTTGTAAACCAAAACATTCCTCTGGAATGCACGGACCGACATTGGAGGGTTTGTTATGGGATTCCTTGTGTCCATAAGATTCAGGCGTACGTTAGTTCCGGTACTTCGATACCCACTGAGGACATCCACCCGTTCTGGATGGATTTGTCATGGACTGACATCGACGACACCCCACTGTCGTATAAGATGTCATCTTCATACACGACTTCCAACAATGTATGCGACGATGAGCTCCACCCACCCTCATCTGCAAGCGTCTGATCGAAAGGGAGGCCTCGGGGGTCGAGGAATGCCTGCAAAACCAACCCGTTCCCATACTAGGAGTTAAGGGAAAATTTTAAGAGAGAAGAAGCATGTGCTGCTCGACATCATCCACAAGCGACCTCAACTCGACGTGGACGTGATGATGTGTTCGGAGGGTTCAACTGGGGTCGAAACAACGTTGATCCCTTCATGCTCGGACATATTGAGGGTGTGAGGGACACTATTGGAGATGATCATTGTGGCTACCGTGCTTTGACGTCATTGACATCACCGATCGGTGAGTCTGCATTCCCGGAACTGAAAACGTTATTATGTAATCACTTGGAGGATCACGCCGATCTCTACACCGGTTGTTATATGAGAGGGTACTCATTCCAGCAGTTCATCGACAACCAGAGATGGGCGAGACCTGTGCATGGTGATAGGAGACGTAGGATAGAGCTTCCCATCATGGGTTTAGTATTTACAACGGTATATCAGATTCCTCTCGTCATCCTAGCTTGGCATCATCCGTTCACATGTCTCCCCATGTCCTCGCCGACACCTGGTAACAACCCTCAACCAACAACCCTTGGTTTAGCCTGCATCGGAAACCAAGACCATTTTACCGCGGTACGACTCCAAACGTCTTATATTACCTATTCTTACGTTTCATATATATGTCAATACTCTAACTCTAATTTCCGTTCTCATAGGTCTGGTTGCGTCCCAATGCTCCTATTCCGCCGCCTGCGCCAGAATGGGTCGCACATCATCAACCGAGTGTCAAAGGATGCGATGTTCCTTTTCAAGCTTGGTTTGACAGATTTCGAGCCTTAAGTGTCGAGTCTGGTCGCCCTTTACACTTTTCCTGGATTTTATTCCACCAGTCTATTATAATTATGGATGTAAACCTTTTTTTTCGTTCCTTGTAACATTATTCGCATATTATCCGAATGAAAACCTTAACAATTATTGCTTGTCATTTAATTATCACTTGGCAATTAAACTCACCAATGCTTGGAGTGACTTAGACCCTAAATCCTAAACCTCCCCTAACTAAACCCTTCTATTTTTTTTCCATTAACCCTAAAAAACCCTCGGTAAACCCTAAACCCTAAACCTTCAACCCTAAGTAGGGTTTGCACGTCACTTAAGACGTGCACAATTGCACGTCGTTAACGACGTGCATAAATGCACGTTATTAATGACATGCAAACCCTAATTTGCTAACGACGTGCACAGTTCCACACCTACACGTTAATAAGGATGTGTATGCACGTTAATTACGACGAATCTTTAATCATCATTTGCGGTGTATGTAACAACACCCATGTATATAATGTATAGTTTAAGTTGGCTTTGCATTTATACTTTTTTTTACTGGTGAAGTTGGAATCTACCTGTTTTTATGGATTATTTCAGGCATATGTAGATCTAATGAGAAATGAGGAGGTTAATGGATGAAGAAAGAAAAGAAAAGAAAAGTGAAGAATTGAGGGCGGAGTTGAAGTTTGAGAGCCTAAGTGAAAAACAAGTCAATAGAAGTTGTTGTATGACAAGCTTAACTTGTAACACACTTTCTGGACGTCTCGGTATTTTGATTAACTATTATAGGTATGTGTTGGAAAGAACTTTCCAAGAGCTACAACTTTCGTGTTGATGCCGAGACCAAATTCAAAAGGAAAAAAATGATGTGAACAGTGCGTGTCCGAAACGTCAAATTTCTTTTTTTTTCTTCCTATCTTTTATCTAGATATTTCTATCTTATTTTTTGCCGACTTTCTTAGGCCTATTCAAGGACATCTAGGGTTGTTTTCTTAGGGATCTAATTTATCAACTAATATACTTTGAGATTAACAATTGAGAAAACCCTAAAAGAAAGTCTCCATGATCATGCAGTGCTAAACTCTTTCGTTTTGTCTATCAATTGAGGATTTGCTTTGCATAAATTTGTGAGATTTCTATATATCCTTGTTCTATTCCTATTAACTCTTATTGATTATCTTGTGCTTATTACTGAAGTTTATTCCTATTAATTTCCATCTGTCAAATTTTGGCGTCGTTGCCGAAGAATTAAAGTTTATTTCTTTATTTTGTGTGTGTACCAATTTCTGTATACATCTAACCTTATTATGAACCTATCTTATGGTTCACGACACCGTACTACTAACTTTTAAGATGTTGAGGTTGATACAGTTTAAAGGTGAGAACTTTCACCAATATCTTACTAGAATTCAGAGGTATGTTGACATCCGTGATTCGCGGGTTATCAAGATAGCATGCGAGATATATGGTTCTTTTTATACTTGAGGGAATGACTGTTGACATGGGACCTTGCTGAGTCCATGAGTAATAGAGGCCTATCACAATTAGGTTTATTGAGATTGTGGGATCTTTTCTGCTACATGGGTCATCGGATTGCGCAAGAAGAATCCTTCACTTTGGTATCTCAACCAATGAAGACCTCTTACACACTTAAGAAGGATCCATTCAAGAATTATTTTGAGCGGAACAGGCAACTCACGCAACCATTGCAGCAGGTCCTCGAGCTGAGCAAACAACTTGAGGAACTATGCCAAATTCCTCAAACGGTGAGTGAGATAACGACGGAGTGGATGATCACTCTTCAAGTTGAAGAAGGAAGTCAAGATGCAGAACTCGATAGTTTCTTCGACGATGGAGAGGAAATTCTAGTGCTTCCTAACACGGGGTCTCATGAGTTGACACATGGGGTTCCGTGTGGTTTGGTTACTCCATTTAAAGAGATTCTCCCCATCTCACCTATTTTGGAGTCGATTTATTACGCTCTTGAGCAAAAGACTATTACCCTTTGCACAAGGGAGAAGTTTGGTAATGATTTTTTTTTTTTGATGAACCCTTGGTAATGAAAATGAATTGGTAGTAAATACACCCTTTTGCGAGAAGCAAGCTCAGAGATACGATAAGTTGAAGGAGTTATTAAATTCTTTACTATTTAGTTTAAATTTATTTATATGTAGTGCATGCTTGTTTGGTGGTTGTGCATAGACCTGAGTATGAGGCGGGCTGGGTCGAGCCTATGTGAAATTCTCGACCCATTTTAGCGAGTCGGGCTTGGGTCGGACCCGGTTTTTGGGCCAACTACCCTGTCCAAGCCCGCCCACATGGACGGGCCGAGTAGCCCATCAAGCAACCCATTAAAAGTTTGTGAAATATTTGTTTTTATTTTTGTGTTTGATCCCATACTTCACAATATGTGCTAAGTGTTCCAAAAAATTAAAATTTCATACAAAACAAAGGTACAGAAGTTACACAATTTTGAAATCACACCCTATAATCTTTAATTTAGGTTCGTTTCAATGAAAATAATTTATTTAATAGTATTGTATTTCTTAATTTATATGTGATTTGAATATTTTAATCATTTAGTATTAACAAAGTACTAATATATATACAAGTATAAAATATATAATCAATATATCTAGTATTAAACCCTAACCCTATATAAATAATGTGTGTGTGTGAGGGGGGGGGGGGCTATTAGCCCGCATTGATCCTTGTTTCAAGCCTGGCCTTTTGGGCCCGTTTGGGCCAATTATCTTATCCAAGTCCGTAAATTTAGACGGCAGGGTTGGGCGGGTTGGCCGAGTTGACCCATGTTTGCTTAGGTCTAGTTGTGCTTGTGCTGCACAAGAGTTTGACAAGCTGTTGAAGGCTTTGACTATGTCCGATTAGTGTCTTGAGTTGAACCATGACCTCGAGTCTATAATGTTAACCAAAGACACTGCTTAGGAGGCAACTCAAGGTAGGTAGGTAAGTAGTTTTTTTTTCTTTAATAATAATTAGGTGTGTTGAAATTTTGGTGCGAAGGCTAACCACGTAGGACCACGAATGAGTGGAGCTGGAATCATGAACCATGACTATAACACCATGTGTTGACCGTCTGGTTTGATTTTATTTCAATGATTTTTCTTTGTTTGGCTATACGTCATCAATCGAGGATCCTTCGCCATTGCATGTGTCTGTGTCCGCAATCGTCGTGAGTTTTTCCTTTATATGTTTTATTCCTTTTGTTGTCTTTAATTTCATTAGTCAATATATAAGTAAAATTTCATGAATTTTATTTGATTCATGATCGCGTAAATAATATTGTCACATTTCTTCCATAAAAAAATATGATATATTTTATTCAAATTAAACACAAGACTTACAAATCCATGTTGGGCCTGGAAAAATCCAAAAGACTTTCTTCGGTTCCAAATGAAATTAAGCCAATCAAGAAAAATTAGTTCTTGAAAAGAACTGCATACGATTTGATTTCGCTTTGCCGGATATGTAGGAAACCCGATATAAAGTTAAAGCTCTTCGGGTTCAATCATCAATCCACAAAATTAAATTGGCTTCTTTTATAACTACGTAAAGACGTGATAGTCTTTTATGAGTTACGTAGGAAATCCGATGTCAAAATTTAATATATATCGGATTCATTCGCTCGTCTCAAATTAAATCAAATTTGTCCATTAAAAGAACTACAGGTGATTTGATCCCGTCCAAACGGGTACGTAGGTAGCTCGAGCTCATCGGGTACAATTGCCAATCCAAACAATCAAATCGGTTCGTTTAGAAGTACATAAAGACTTGACGCCGTAAAAATGGCTACATAGGTAATCCGATATTAAATTCTAAAAAATATATCGGGTACAATCGTTCGCCTCTAAATTCACTTCTAAATGAATATGAGGTCAAAACCAATTACATTAAATGGTTCATGTAAGAACTACATAAGATTTGATTCCGTTCAACACTTCAAACGGGTATGTAGGAAGCTCGACATAAAACTACAAACTCCTCGAGTTCAATCACGCTCCTCAAACGATCTAAATATCAAAGCCAATTCAAATGGTTCTCAAAAGAACTACGAGTGATTTGATCCCATTCAAATGGGTACGTAGGAAGCTAGACATAAAGCTAAAAGCTCGTCGAGTTCAATAGACAAACCAAAATAAAAATCAAATTGGTTTACCGTTTAGAACTACGTAAAGACTTGACGTCTCATATCGGCTGCGTAGGTAACCCGATATTAAATTTTAAAGATATATCGGGTACAGTCGTCGACCTCTAAGTTCACTCTCAAATGAATATGAGGTTAAATCCCACCAAATTAAATCATTTCACATTTGGAACTACGGGTAATTTGATTCTCTTTTAAGAGATACGTATGACACTCGATACAAAGTCAAGGCTCCTCAAGTTCAATCACCAAAAACAAATTCAAATTGTCCATTTCGACTCGATACAAAGCTTCTACTCGTCGAGTTCGATCATCACCCATAAATGATCTCACGGTCAACCCAAATACAAAATTTCTTTTCATCCCAAACTACGATGACTTGATTCCACCAAATAAGTGGATACGTAGGAAACTTGGTGTAAACCAAATTCTCACCGAGTCCAGTCACATCCAAACCTTTAATCAAATCTCCTCAAATTTATTTATCGACTCTAAGTTGTCCCAAAAATTAAGTTTCCATCAAATTCAAAGTGTCTCCTCCGACTCGATACAAAGCTTCCGCTCGTCGTGTTCGATCACGACCAAAACGTCAAAAAAACCCAAATACCAAATTCAAATTTGTCATTTTCAAGAACTACGTGCAATTTGATCCCTTCCAGAAGAGTACGTTGGAAACTCACAAACGAGTTCAATCACAACCCTCAAATTGAGCTTTAAGTCAAATCTCAAATCAAACTCCACATTAAAATTAAATCGTTTTCTATGCAAATGATAGGCGAGTTACTTGAATTACCCTTCCGAGAAGGTGGGCTCATGTTACTCGGGTGGAGTGTTGTTTGAACTACACTTCGTAGAAGATGGGTTTAAGCTTCATCCTATGATGTATATAAGAAAACAGAACCAAATCCAAACCAAATCAAACCAAACACAAAACCCCAAAACACTATGAACTACGTGAGGTTTGATTCTCTTCCAAGAGATACGTAGGCAACCCGCTAAAATTCGAGTGCAGCCCAAATCACAAAAATCACCCAAAATCTTGGGCCGTATTTGGCAGGGGATGCGAGGGGGTGTCGGGGATGGGGGTGGGTTTTCAGGATCCATGCCTTCATGTTTGGCAAAGGGGTGAGGGGGTGGAGGGGGATGCGAAGCAGGGGATGCGGGGGGTGAGACGGGGTGCAACACGCACCTGGATGGACGGGATGGGAAGGGAAAACGTCCCAGATTTGCCCCTTCCTCTTCCCTCTCTCCTCATTAATTCCGATCCTTTCCACTCTTCCCAGGCACGCCTCATCAAGAACGACGATTCTTCTGGAGAGCTTCTCCATGCATCTTCGAGAACGCCCAAGGTAATCCCGTTGATCTCCCTATTCAAAATCGGTATGAGTTTATGGTTTTCTTCCCACTAGTATCCGAGTTTCGATATGGGTGTTATAGTTTTTCCCAATTTCATTGAAATCTCTAGGTTTTGTTCGACGTTTAGGGTTTCGACGATGGATTTTGGCTTCCATGTTTAGGGATGTATGGTTTTACATTGAAGAAAGCTTTTGCCTTCCATGTGTGGGCTTCGACTAAAATATATGATTGAATGCAAATGTGTTAGAGGTGATTTCATATAAAGTTTAGGGTTGATTTCGCCTTCGATCAGTTTTGGGGAAAATAGAAATCCATGTTTGCCTTCGATTTTTACTTTTATCTTGAGCATCCAAGATTTTGCCTTCCATGTGGACTTTGGTGTATGCTTGATTTCTCATATCAGTTGCCACTCAGTTGCCACTACACCTAACAGTTAAGCATACCATTTCGCCATTTTTTGTGGACTTCGGTATATGCTTGACTTCAGTTTATGCTTGATTTCTCATATCAATTTGTATTTCACTCTCTGTGCTGACTTTGTATTATCACTTCAGTGATCTACCTTCAACATTCACTTTCATTATGCATACAAATTTTGTAGTTACTCATGGGACAAAAAAATGCAAACCTGTTGTATCTCTTTCTGCCTTTTTAGTTTCCATTTCATCATGTGTTGTCTTTCTTTATTTATCTGTGTTCTAAGTTTGTGTTTCTGCATTTGTTATTTTACAAGTCTATGTTGTTGTTTGTGTTATTTCTTCCATGATTGAGACTATGTCCTTAGCTTCTTCTATGAGATTTTGCTTCTTCTGTGAGAGTTTAAATTTCTTTTTTCATGTCAAGTAAGTTCAAATTTTCGGTTATTTTTCAACTTATTCCAGTACATTTCTCTGGATCACTCTATATTCCATCCCTTGCTTGATCCCTTGGTCAGATATCAAATATTTTTTTATTATATTCATTCCTAGAAGAATCCTATATTGCCAATGGATGTTTCGAAAAAAAAAATACCAAATTCAAAACAGAACTAGTCTACAATAGAGAACTTACTGAAAAAAGCTCTACAATAAGAACATTTCACTTCTCTGTCCACTTCATATATATTAGCATGATCTGACTTGGTATATTATATATATTACCTAAAAATTCTGATATGTGTTAACTTCATCCATGGATAAGAGAAATTTATGACAAGCTATGTAAAATTGAAGTTAGACATCACTGCTATTTTTCCCTCTCCTATATGTTTTTACTGATTTTTCTTCTCTTGGTTGTGTCTTGCTTTCATCTTGAAGTGGTTGTTATTCTCTTTACTTGAGCAATGGATATATTTTTCCCACTCCTTACTGATTTTTCTTCTCTTGGTTGTGTCTTGCTTTCATCTGGAAGTGGTTGTTATTCTCTTTACTTGAGCAATGGATATCCACGCAATATATTTTTCCCTCTCCTATATGCTTATTACTGATTTTTCTTCTCTTTTTTTATGATTGCTTTCATCTGGAAGTCGTTGTGTTTTATTCTCTTTACTTGAGCATTGGATATCCACTTCATCTTCAATTCCCCCTCCTATGTTCTTATTGATGGTTGCAATTGGATTATATAATGCACTCAACCTGATTACTTTCACCCTATTCTGTAAGCATCTGTGTGTTCTGATGAACTTCCATGATTGAAATTTCATTTTTGAGCTCATTCTGAACTGTTCTATATGCTTCCATGTCAACGTAGGAATCATGTGTCCGTATAGCGACTCCGACACCGACTCCGACAGTGATTGCAGCTACGTCAGCGGTGACCCTCGCAAGTACCCCTGACTTAGGACGTCATACGAGCAAGGCCAGTCTAGTCGTCACCGGGAAGAGGAAGATGACGACGCACAGTCCAATCGTCGCGACCCCGAAGACGTCGCGGAGGATAATGCACTATGGGCCTATGCCGCCGACGAACTGAAGGAGCTACGCGCGCAGGTTCGGGGGCTCCTTGCCCAGGACGCCTTGTGAGAGCACGCCCTGATAGCAACGAACAACCAGCTGCAGGAGACAAGGGAACACAACATCTCCCTCACGAACATGCTCGTTGTTTCTGAGGTGAGCAACGACCATCTCGTGCCGAGGGTCGCCGACGTCTGCTCCTTCATGTATGGCCGATGGGTGAAGCGCGCAGGGGACCAGCTCCGGTGTGAGAGGCTCTCCCGCATGAACAGGCTCCTCGGCTGGATGATTCTCATCGTGTTGGCCATCATGGTGCGTCTGGTCACCAGGGCGTAGGACATCAAGCCTCTCCAATATGTTGTTACCCCTTTTTGTGAAGATTTGCTAGGGTTGTTGTATTTCTTATCTCGTACGCGTAATTCTGAACATGTATTGAAACTCTTATTTCTGCCCCCATTTTCTGCATCTCGGGGCCTCGGATGTAAGTCAGGAACAATGTTTGTGCAACCTAGGCAGTGCTTACCCCTTTTTCTAAGTCGAGTTTTGTTGCACCCTTTTGCGATGGTGCATTATCCTAACGGTTGTAACCACAAAAAAATTTCATAAGTTATGTATGAGATGCATATGCCTCCACTAAAATTGATGTTGCATTACTTCCATTCTTTTCCTTCCATCATGTCTTATACAAAATCACTGAACATTAGGCATTTGTCAATGTCTTATACAAAAGGTGAGGATCTGGTCTACGCTTTCAGTTATGATCAATTACATGAAGTAGTGGTTTGCATCCTACCAATATTATAGGCAATTGTCAAAATGTCTTATACAAAAAGGGATGGCCATAGGAATTAGTGGTATGAATCATGTACCCAATATACAAAAATGATATGCGTCCATACTCTAGCTCCTTGAGCATTCAAGGTTTACTAGCCCCCACGACAGTCGTTCCAAATTTGTTGAGCAATGTCGTCCCTCATTGCCTTGATCTCTGCGTTTGACCCCAGAGCATCGTCGTGCAGGAAAAAGGGGTCATCGTCATCATGTCCAACATCCTCTCCCGCGTCGTACACGTCTTCATCGTCGGATGGGATGTCACTCCCCATCGGAGGCTCCATGAACCTCGGATCGTCTTCGTCGCCGGACTCTAAAGCAACGTGTGAATCACGCACGTAGTTGTGGGGGAACCGAAGCGTCGACGTCTTCAATGCGTGATCGAACACACGTGCATTGTGCGCACTTCCCTCCCAACCAGCAGATATGAATGTGAATCGAAGGCCGAAGTCACAGACGGCCATGACGTTGTACGTTGTTGTACCCTTCCTGCATCGGAACCGGATCTGGTCATCTTTCGGCATGATCACCTTAATATGCGTGCCATCAATTGCGCCAATTGCGCCCTTGAAGTACGACCAGTATCGGTTGTCGTTCCTGATCTGCTCAGGTATGGCTCTGAAATGAGGTTCGTGGGGCCGGATCAAGTCCCCTGCTAGACCGCGGAACCCGTTACATCTACCCCCGCACATGGCGTCTAGTACCTCCGATATTGTCTCTAAGATTTTGTATGTCGATCGGAGGAACCGCTCGCAGGAGTTTCGCTGATTGGACCCCCGGACCATGGTATTCACGAAGATAGCAACATTCTCCATCATAGAAAGTAGGGGTGTTATTCGAGTTAAACGAGCTGAGTAATGGATTGCCCATACTCGGCTCGTTACTTCTCAAACTCGAGCTCGATCTCGGCTCGAATTTTACTCGAGCTTAGAAGTGAGCTCGAACTCGGATCGCGAACTGTAGAGAAAGCTCAAACTCGAGCTCGTTTTGCTCGTTTTTCTCGAGGCGAGCTCGGGCTCGCTTGGCTCGTTTGATTGTAACCAGGTCTGAGAGAAGAATGGAGAATCGATAGAAAACAGAGGATGAGCAAGATATAGAGCAGTAGCGGGATTGACAGAGCAAGACTGCAAGAGCGAGATCTTATTTCTGAGACTAGATCTTCGAGCGAGAGCGAGATCTGAAACTAGATCTGAGAGCGAGAGACTGGGCAAGAGTGAGATCTGAGACCAGATTTGAGAGCGAGAGACTGGGCAAGAGCGAGATATGAGACCAGATCTGAGAGCGAGAGAGCAAGACTGAGTGAAATCGAGAGTGAGACTGAGCAATAGAGCAAGAGATGGCGAGATTGAGCAGCAGCGTGAGAGAGACACCAAGAGAGCAAGAGCGAGACAGAGAGAGCAATTCAAGAGCGAGACTGAGCGAGACACCGAGATCAAGAGCGAGACTGAGCGAGACGCCGAGATTGAGCGAGATTAAACACTGAACAGTAGAGGGAGAGAGATAACGAGACTGAGGGATCGAGAGAGAGAGCAAGACGAGCAGATTGAACGGAGAGAGAGAGAGGAGATTGTGAAAGGATTTTGGCGGTTGGACATCAACAAAGGGCTAGGCAAGGGAAGAAGAAGGGAGAGGGTAAAAATAAAACCTAGGGTTCTACCAAAAAAAAAACCTTGGGTAAAAATGTCATTACACTAAACGAGCAAGCTCGAGCTCGACTCGAGCTCAGCTCGGGTTTTTTCGAACGAGCTCGAGTCGAATTTTTTTGAGCCGAGTACGAGTCGATATCGAGCTACTCGTGTTCACATAACACCCCTAACAGAAAGTTCCACTGACCCCCGAAGACCGTACTGGTAATCCAGCATGCCACACAGTCGAATGAAGGCCGCCTTCTCCATTCGGAATGCGTTAACGCTCCTAGCGTTCTAACCGGTGGGTGAGGATCTGGTCTACCCATCGTGCCCCAGTGTAATCTCCAAGGAACTGGGGTAACTTGTGCACTCTTTTGAAGTAGTGGTTCGCAATGGTGAGCCACATGCCAAGGATGGCGAAAAATCCTGCCACGCCCTTCGCTTGTCTACGGCAATGTCGACAACGACGTTCGGTGACCGTTTGCTTCATTCTGCATGCACAGACGACGATGATGATGACAATGAACCACAACATAATGCGAAAAATCAGTGACTGGCGCTAAGGAACCACAAAAACGATGCATATCCAACAAGATTGAACAACTTTATTACAAGGGGAAAAACATTACGAAGGCCACACAACACATGCGGAAAATCAGGGAGATGTAAGTCATAACAACCACAGCATATAATTGTATCTACCATTTTCATGAGCTGGTATGTAAAAGCAATAAGAAACAAACACATGAAGTAAAGAGAAACATAAGTCTTCCAACACATTCTAAACTGTCTCCTTATTTCTGAAATGAAGGCGCTTAGCGAACAATGTTCTCGTATGTGAGAGGATGGACATAGGCGAGGGGTCACGGTTAGTCTAGGTGGATGTCACTCAACTGCTGACCGTCGTTGTCGAATACAACCACCGAAGCCACTTCAGTCAGGCGACGTTGCTGTCAAGATGAACGAAGACCTCACTCGCTCGGGTGACTTGATGATGGCTAAGCTGAATCACCATAGGGGGTCTCCTTCACCGAAAAGCCCCTCCCCAACCATCGACCGCACAACATCCAACACTTCTTTCGTTGTGTCTTGGGGGGCATTCAACGATACCTCATCCTTCTCCTTATCCTTTTTCATCATGTTAATGATGTCAATCGTGCTGTCTTTGATGACCCCAACGCTGCGCTCGAACAACCCGGTCCTCTCCGAGACGTGAACATTGCGCTTGGAGCTCCTACGGGAGGAGGTCGTCTCAGAAACTGGGCCTCGCTTAGGCCTAAAGGGTTGTGACGCCCCTGTTCTTGAAGCTCCATGCGCCCGCCTAGAGGGTGAGGCATCGTCGTCCACAATTCCCTGAACAACGTTTTGCATGGAGGGTGTTGCAGCTTCAGCGCGAGGTGTGTTAAACAGTTCGTCGAACTCTTGTTCAACACCCTCATATTGTGACTCGTTGGTGTCACCCCTTGCATCGGGGTCATCATCATCTTCCTCGGAGGGGTCATCAAGCCTCTCCTTCTCAGCCTCGTTGTGGGCCTGCGTAGCCATAGCCTCCGAGTCCATGGAGAGGGCAATACAGTACTCGTCGGTGGCTACGGTGCCTTCGAACACCTGGTCGAACAGCTCTTCCAATTCCGGAGGGATCCCTTTCTTTCGGAACCTTTCCAATTTGCTATCCTTCTGCGCAATTCAATTCACGTGACGAGTTTCGCTTCATTGCAGTCTCTCTTGCATTGACGTAAGGGAAAGGGAAGGCGAGCACATCATACCTTGATTTTCTTGTCCCACCATTCGTCAGGTGCCCTTACGGTGCCAGTGGCCTGATTCCATCCGAGGTCAGTCTCCTCTTTTTTCAACTTACACCGGGCTTGGTATATTGTCTTCACGTCGTGAGTTTGGTTCTTGACGAGAGGTTTTCTCGACCAAATAAATTTATAGTCAAAACCCCCGCTATAGTATAGGGGAGACAGGTTCGTCCTGAGGAGAGAAGTCAGCGGTTCTAGGTTTAGTGTGTTTTGGGGTTTAGGGATAGCGGGAAGAGGTGATGAGGGTTGTTGTCGACGTCGGCTAAGAGTTGGTCGATGTCGAGGGATGGAGAGAGAATGGTGGTTGGTGTCGGGTAGAATATGTGCCGAATAAAAATAATAAAATAAAATAAATAAAGATGCAAACTTCCAAGGTTAGGGATCACCACAACAATAAACATATGTGCAGATCATAAATCACATAAAGATGCATGCTTTATATCAAAGAATCAACTTTCGCAAATTCCAACAATTTAGGTGATAGAGGCTCTCGCATAAAAACCTAATTTGTTTCTACCTTTTCTTAATTTGGATTAGTCAGCTCTCGCAAATAAACCCTAATTACTGTCCAATTCATAATAAGATCACTTTCGCTTCAATATCATGAACAAGGAATTTCCTCAACTCTCGCAAAGGATTAAGCACGATGATGATAAAGGCATATAAATTCATGGATTTATAAATCAAACACACATATCTATGTTGGGATCACCCCAACCCTAGAATAAGGAAATTAGAAACAAACCATAATAAAAGAAATTAACTTTAACATAAAATAAACTAAAACTTACAACCGTTCGTCTCCTTCCTTCTCCTCTCTCTCTCTCTCTCTCTCTCTCTCTCTCTCTCTCGCCTTCTCTCTCTCTCTCTCTCCTTGCACCCTAAGACGACTTGACTTGAATGAATGAAAATCAGCCCCCTAGGGCTTTATTTATAGCCTTCATTCCCTCTCTAATTAGGAAAGAAAATTATATCTAAATCTATATCTATTTATCTTTTATCTAAAGATTAAAACATGGAATAAAAGAATTAAATCAACTACGATTATATCTAAAGTGGATAAATCTTCCTTGTACTTGATAGATCTTGATAGATGTGGATAGAATTTGGTCTCGAAAATATCTTCATTGGATTCGGGATAGAAACTTAACAAGAAGTCGGTTAAGCTCGAAATCCGCCGTCGTGGGTCCAGTCGATATTGACTGGGTTAAGTCGATATTTACCTAGTTAAGTCGATATTGACCTAGTTAAGTCGATATTGACCTGTGCTTCCTCGGTTTCTCTTCAACTGCTTGCATTGGGCCGACTGCTGGAATATTGACTCGATTTGGGTACTTGATATCGACTTTGGGTAGTCAATATCGACCTCTTCCTTTCTTCCTTAGTCGATTCTAGCCAACTCTGAGTCGATTTGGAGAATTTCGAACTAAATCTAGTCGATATTGAGTGTGCTTGGTCGATATCGACCAGTCTTCTCAGCATCCTGCTCTGTTCTTGAAACGCACTTTCCCGAGTCATCGTTTTTCGGATTGACGCATATGACCATGCGTTGGAAATCTCTTTCCGAGGGCTACAACTCTCATGAAGACATCAGAACTTGAATCAGAATGATGAATACCGAAAAATGGCCTTTTCTCCGGTTGCACCATCCTTAGCTTCTTCACGAGTTTCCTTTAAGCTCCAAAGTGCGTCCGATTTCTGCGAAATATAACAAAAACTTGTGTAGACCTCCATATATTGCAAATAAGTGTAAACTACACAGATTCTGTATTATTCTAACCCAAATGTATGAAATGTATGCAGAAAACGATATAAAAGTTACTGTAAAACATGGCAGATTCAGCTCACAACAGTTCTTCAGAGTGTACTAGTTGCACCTCTTACCTGTGGCAGCCTCGAATGCGGTTGTGAGGGGCCCCCATTTGAAGGATTGATCCTTGCCATTTTCTCGTTGATATGCGAGGAGCACAAGCATCAACTTCTTTGTCAAGTCTAAGGACCAGTAGAAGGCAGTGGGGACATAGTTCTTGTCCTTATAACCCAACGATGCTTTCTTAGCCTTCCATTTGCCTTTCCCTTTCGCCTTGGCAGAGGAATCCATATGGGCAACAACGATATTACAGTGGACGAGAATTGCTAGTATATCGAATCAACACGATAGTTTGGTTTTGGAATGCGACAAAAATCAGACAGTCGGTGTGTGGCAACCACAAATGTGAAAAACAACACCAAAAAATACACCCATAATAAACATCATTGATGATACTAACAGTTGCCCAATGTCATTCAATCGCCCAGTGCCAACATCAGTTGCCAATGGCAAAAACAAATGTGAAAATCAAGCAATTGAACCCAGTCATGCAATTCAATCGCCCACAAATGAGTGTCAAGTCCTAACCATGTTACGAAAGGCCACTCTAACTAGTTCAATTACTTGACAACATCGTCAATATCATAACCCTAAATTCTAAACTTTGAATCGTAATCAAACATGGTTAATTTTCATTCTCGTTCGGATTTTACCCATCGTGCAATTGAACACAATCTCCTATGATTGAAATCTCAATATCCTCTAATCACCATTGCATCCAAAACCCCCAATTGTCGACTAGACAAAAAGGGGAATCCAATGTCTCCTAGATCGAATATCTATGTGAACTCACTGAACATACCACAGTTAGGGATTCAGGACTTACATGGAGTCGCACGTCGACAGAGGCGTCGACAACGCAGGGGCGGGCCGGAGGTGCGAAAGCGGTTGTTTGGTGGAACAAATATGAAAACAGCGAGAAGTGAAGAAGATGGGGTTTTGATTTGAGGGGTATATTTGAGGGGCAATTTTGTCCTTTAGTGTCAAATAGTGGGGGCAAGCATGTCTTTTTCAGTGACTTCCATCCCATAAACTTTAACCCACGACCAAACACGAACGGGATTAAACTGGATTCAAAAGTCCACCCGGTCCACCCCGAAATTCCATCTTCATCCCTTCCATCCCCAAATTTCCATCCCCATCCACCTACCCCCATCCCGTTGCCAAACACGGCCTTGGTATCGATATGACTTCGAATCAAGAGGATAACCAAAAGGGGTCGAACTCAAATATTTAAAAATCAAATAAAATGTGTTGTACAATTATTTGCGCATTTTTGTTCAATAGGAGGGATTGCATATCATGTTTGTTTATATCATATTTATTTATGTTTTCATATATTACATATTAAAAACCCCAAAAATGTCAAGCATTTTATATAGGTTAAAATCTTATTTCCTCATCTAAGTTACTTGTCCTCTCTATATTTTAATGTTATTTTATACCTCATGACTTGCTTGAAGTGTTTGAAACTTTAAATTATTTTTATTGACTTTTTGGGAACATGATTGATAAAGTAATTGAGCATGTATGATCTTTGGAATATAAGCGGTATTGAAGTTTAAACAAATTGACATAATGAGTTATTTTGGCCTTTTCTAGGGCTACACGTATATGTCCTCTTGTTTTTTTGTGGGTGGATTCTCTTCTTGATTACTATCTTTTTAAATTATGTTTAAATATTTTTATTGAATATGCATTTACCTGATTATCGCATGTGACCTTAAAGTGATTAAGACAATGTTTTTTTTTAACCTTATTATACTCTATCCACCCATACATATTATTCTTTCTTAAAGCCAATTTGAGCTAAGTCTATATTTTTATTACCTTCACAAAATCTTCTTTACCCAATTGTTAGTCTAACCCATACATACATAAAAATATGTGTAAAGTGACAACTCCTTATCGTGAAAAGTGTTGAGAGATGTGAATGAGACCATAAAGAGTCTCACCTCGAAAGTTGAGCATAACGAGCCTTAGTTAATAAGTTGGTAGACTACTCCTTCTATTGTCAATTGGTTTTAGAATGGAACCTCACTCCACTTATGTGCTAGGCTACTAGTGCATGTGCTCCTATGCACATGATCTTCAGTCATCGGTCCAAGTCAGACTTTGATACAAAGAGTCATCCATTTTTTTTATGTGTTGACAATTCCTGGCACGATAAGGAGTCATCAATTTTATTTTATTTTATTTTTTAATGCAAGGAGTCTTTACATTGAAGGCAGAGGTGGCGAACCTCGACCTCGGAGATGGAGTAGCGGCCACCTAGCTCGGGCGCTCAGCGAACACCGGGGAAGCGGAGGAGGGTATGCACCAAAAAGATAGTCAAGCACCAAAAAGATAGTCAACAAGGAGGAGAGTAGCGGCCACATAGAAAAGCACCAAAAAGATAGTCAACAAGGAGGGTATGCGGTGAGCCTTGACACCGAAGACGGAGTAGTGGTCAATAACTCGCACGGAAGTGGTAAGTTTTGGAGAGTGGATGATCGGATGGTGCCCGAAGATGGATGGAGGATGATTAAATAGTGGTAGAAGATAGAGGAACAATGCCCGGATAATGGCAGGTTGATTTGGCATCTCATGTGGGTTTTAACTTTAAGTGATGTGTGGTGTCGGAGATCGACGAGATGCTTTTCAGTTTTATTGTTCGGAGGGGTGATGTAATCAAGGGTGGTAGTGGTGGTCAACTAGCGTTTGGGTTGGACTTGGATGGGCCATGGGAAACTATGAAGAGGTTGAAGAACAACATCATGTAGATTTTTTTTTTCCAGTTTGAAACCTATTATATCCGACCCGACTTTCTAGAAAAATATCCATTTTTTTTACAGTAGGCAAGAAGTAGATTGATAAAACGATCTTGAAGTCGTCAAAAGATGGCTTGTAAGACCCTACGCAGAGGGTCGCCAGTCAAAAGAAAAAAAAAGAAAAAAAATCTAAGATTACAAGTACATTAATTTAAATCTAAAATTTCTAGGAAATTAGCACGCTAATTTAGAATTGGTCGTGCGGCTTAGACAGCTTGGTCATGCGGCTTAGACGGCTTACATGCAATCTATTGCAATTGTTAAATTGGTTTAGTCGGTTGCGAATCTGGCACCGATGCGGACATGGGCTAGCATTAACGGCTTCTTTTGGGTTGTGGGAGCCTGATATGCGATATATTCCATAGCGCATTTAGTAGTTTTTGTCATCATTTACATTTCATTATGAGAGATATTTGTATGAACTTGGTGATTCGGAACCTGTTGAAGAAGTTGAAGAAATCATAGGATCATGCAAGTTACAGAAGAGTTAAAGTGAAGAACTTCGGAAGTAGCTGGAATCTGGTGAGCTGACGCGCCCGCGCTGCACTTGACGCGGCCGCGCTGCTACTGGCGCGCCCACGCTGCTAGGAGGAAGTGCCCGCGTCGATGCACCAGACAGAAGTGGCAAGACGAGACACTGGCGCGCCCGCGCTGCTATGTGACGCGCCCGCGTCGGTCCCTGAAGTCGGATTCTTATCCGATTTTCCCTATCTTATTAGTTTTAATATTATATTTTTACGGGATGTTAAACCCGACTTAATTAGTTTATATAGGCCGAGAAGGCAGCAGTAGAGAATTAGGTTATTTTTCAGAGACGTATTTTCCCTTTTGTTCATCTCACAAACCCTATGGAGAACTAACTCTCCTTTGTTACACTTGGTTCTTTGAAGCCTTCGATTGATTTGGTTGTGAGTATTCTACTCTTGTTCGTCCTTTGTTAATTGTTTCGATCTCCTGAGCTTATTCCTTGATTTCTTATTATTGGTTAATCTGGATTGATCACCTAGGTTTATCGATACTAGTCATATTGCTAGGGTTTCCAATTCCAGGTTTGGGGTTGTAGATTCACTGTAGCGAACACAATCACCATACGCGGGTTGCTTGTGGTAGATTGTGAAGGAGATTCGATTACAGGCTATTTTAACGGGTTGTTAGAATCGCTTGTATCTCATTATAATTCATGTTTGAATGCTATTGCTTTATTATTTGGTGAAGGTTTTCCCTTGTAATTTAGTGATAAGTGCTTTTAGGACTGGTAGGACTAAAAGCTATTACACGATCTGAATTGAGAACAATGACTGGACATTAGAACTTGAGATTCATAGAATGCGATGATGAACCATCTCAATTGTTGTGCGGATAATTACCTGGTGTGATACTTTTCCATCATATATTCACAACCTCTTTTTGCAACTTGTTCTGTCACCATTGCTTATACACAAAACTCCCCCTTGAATCGGTTACTTTTGGGTAATAATACTTGCTCTTACAATTGATTCTGTTTCCCTGTGGGTTCGACCCTAACTTACCTACTATACTTGTTATAGTTTGCATCTTAGGAATTTACTTTGATTTGGCATAACGACCTTAGGCCTGTCAAATTTGGCGCCGTTGCCGGTGACATTGTGAACTACTTAGTTTGTGGGGAATTTCCTCCGGATCATACCAAGGCCCAGACGGAGAAGATTCGAAGAGAAGCAAACCACTATGTTTGGGATGACCCATACCTTTGGAAACATTGTGCTGACCAGTCTCGCCTGAAACTCTTCGCTGGGAAGCTCAGGTCAAAGCAAGGGGGACCATACATTGTTCCAGAAGTTTTCCCACATGGAGCTGTAGAGTTATATGACCCGAATAGCCACAAGAAGTTCAAAGTAAATGGTCAAAGGCTTAAGACATACTATGAAGGGTTTCCAAAGGAGGCTATGGATGAGCTAGTTTTGGAGGAGCCAAATGCAGAGTTAGAATAATCAAAAAGGCTTAGTTGAGTCAGCGACATGAAACAAAGGCGCTGCTTGGGAGGCAACCCAAGGTATTGCATTCTTTCCCTTAACTCGATTTTATTCTAACTTGTAGGTAATAAAGACGGAGTTTCTGGTGACGAATTGCACCCGCTTTTCGGACCCACTCCATCCGCAGTGTTAATTTTCGTTTAAAAAAAAAAATTAAATAAATCTGACCACGGGCTGGAAAACCCACTTCGGGCCAGCCCGCCAGCTTCAAGCCCATCACCATCATCAAAACCCTACACCCCCATACTCCCTTCCCCACATCACCCTCACCACACATCACACTCTCTCCTCCCTCACCACACATCCCTTCCTCTCACACCCAATCTACTCCACACTCCACCCAAACACCCCTCCACCCCGCCACCAGGGTCCCTACACCGCGTCCCCCTCCTTTACTACAGTCCTCGGCACCGGTGGGAGGCACTGAGACATCGGCACCGGTGGGAGGCACTGAGACATCGACGACATCGACGGCCGCGCCACCCCTAACGCGCCCGCGCCTGTCAGAGAAACCCACCAGGAGACTGACACCCCGACGCGGCCGCGCTGCTACCTGACGTGCCCGCGCCCCTCGACGCGCCCGCGCTGTGCTCCAACGCGCCCGCGCCGACCCCCTGCGCTGAGACTCCGCTGTTCTTCGTGAGTTACTTCCGCTGTTCTTCTTTCGATTCCGATTTAGTCTTATTATCTATCGAGTATGAGTTCATCGGAGGAAGAGGCGAGTCGATCTGATAATGGGTTAGAATTGTCTGAAGAGGAGTGGGCTATTTACAATAAGGTTAGCTGTGTCAGTTCTACGAAGTATTTGCATAGAGAGACACTTCAGAAACTTCAGATGCTAGAGTGTATGCAGAAGTGTCTAGCTCACGCTGGTATTGGTAACTTTTTGGAGTTGAGAGTTGTAGGATACCCGGAACTGTGCAGGCAGTTCCTTGCGACATATCAGTTGTACCTTGGAGAAAACAGGATTAGAGGGGTTGCTTTCAGATACAATGGCACTACCTACAGGGCTTCTGCAGCAAGGTTGCGAGCTGCTTTGGGGGTCACTAAAGCCCCAACTGATGGATGGGTGACAGCCGCGACCGACCCAGACCTTGTTGCATTCTTCAGAGCGGTGTCTGGAGAGGACTTCTTAACCAGTAACGAGTACAACAGCAGGATTACTCATCATGTCTTCCGTATGTTGTGCAAGATCGTTTCTGGGACATATTATGGGCTGGTCACAAATACAAAGCTTTCCATGACGCACCTGACGTTTGCCTACAGCGCTGTGCCTACTGCAGATTATACGCCCGACTGGGTTAGGCTCTTCTTCGATGGCCTCGACAGGGTCAGAAAGGATCGCAGTGCCGCTGGACCAGAAATGGTCCAGAGCGGACTTATTACTCGGGTAGCCATTGCTGCAGGCGTTGGGCAAAATGGTTTGCAGGAGTTGGAGGAGCAGGTCATGGCAAAGACCTATACAGAGGAGTATCTGCGGAGGTGTTTGATGCTGGATACTGCGCCGGATGGGGGAGCCATCTGGCGTACAGGCAAGAAGAAAGAGCATCAGTTCAGGCTCCCTAAGCCCCTTCCTTGGTCTGAGAATTGGACTGATTGGTTTATTGAGGCTGATTACTTTCCGACGTCAGTTCTGGGTAGAAGGCGTCGCCTGGAGGTGGGTAGCAGTAGTGGCACAGCTGAAGCTGCCACGATGGAGGATGCGCCTGTGGCTCAGCAGGTTTTTGTTCAGACAGATACACAGGGTTTCGCACAGAACCCACATCAGGAGATGCCTGCTTATCAGACCCCTTCTCACGGTTGGGATTCTCAACCGACATATCAGAGCCAGCAGGATTCACATCAGTGGGCCCCTTGGCCCCCACAAGCGTTTCAGGATGCCCATCAGCAGCCTCACCAGTGGGGCTATCTGGTTGATCAGATTGGCCTTCTGTGCCAAGACGTGGGGAGTTTGACGACGGTGACGAACCAGATTCTCCACCAGCAGGCCGACATCCTAGAAGGCTTTGGCGAGTTTAGAGAGATGAGGGAAGAGCTGCGCCGCATGCGAGAGGATTACTCTCGTCACTATCCACCCCCTTAGTGAGTCCTTCTGTTTCCTTTCTCCCTACTTATTTCTGTCTTCTTTCACATTGAGGACAATGCTTCATTCAAGTATGGGGGAGGGAAAGGACTTACATATCTTGTACATATTTCATTTCCGCATTATTTGTGTACAGATTCTGCATTTGTTATTCTAAAAAAAAAAACAGAAAAAAAAAAGAAAAAAAAAAGCAATCAAAATCCTGGGATGAGTTGAAAACCCGAAAGGGCGACTCGGGCAAAAAGCAGGTAGTCGGGCGAGCCTTAGGCTTTGGCAATATGAGACTTGAGGGAAGTGAGAATGTTTATGTGAGTACCATCTTTGGAAAAAAAAAGAGTGGCTTGGTGAAAACCCGAAAGGGCGCCTTGGCAAGATGAGCGTTTACTTTGAGTGTTTAGGATTGATCTCTTGGCGAAGGCGACATAAGAAGTGGAGTGATAAGGAGGTTTTCGGGTAGGCCACTAGGAGCTATAAGGTATAGATGGTTGAGATACAATTGTAAGTCTCATTTCCTATTTTGATTGTCTTTTGTGCTGATTGTTGAGATGGTGAAAACTACTAGTACTTAGTGTTCATTTTCCTTGTACTGTCTGTGAACCTTTGAGATTTCTGGTGAGAGTAGGCTTAACTTCTATGCTTACTCGGGACGAGTAAAGGTTAAGTATGGGGGAATTTGATATGCGATATATTCCATAGCGCATTTAGTAGTTTTTGTCATCATTTACATGTCATTATGAGAGATATTTGTATGAACTTGGTGATTCGGAACCTGTTGAAGAAGTTGAAGAAATCATAGGATCATGCAAGTTACAGAAGAGTTAAAGTGAAGAACTTCGGAAGTAGCTGGAATCTGGTGAGCTGACGCGCCCGCGCCGCACTTGACGCGGCCGCGCTGCTACTGGCGCGCCCACGCTGCTAGGAGGAAGTGCCCGCGTCGATGCACCAGACAGAAGTGGCAAGACGAGACACTGGCGCGCCCGTGCTGCTATGTGACGCGCCCGCGTCGGTCCCTGAAGTCGGATTCTTATCCGATTTTCCCTATCTTATTAGTTTTAATATTATATTTTTACGGGATGTTAAACCCGACTTAATTAGTTTATATAGGCCGAGAAGGCAGCAGTAGAGAATTAGGTTATTTTTCAGAGACGTATTTTCCCTTTTGTTCATCTCACAAACCCTATGGAGAACTAACTCTCCTTTGTTACACTTGGTTCTTTGAAGCCTTCGATTGATTTGGTTGTGAGTATTCTACTCTTGTTCGTCCTTTGTTAATTGTTTCGATCTCCTGAGCTTATTGCTTGATTGCTTATTATTGGTTAATCTGGATTGATCACCTAGGTTTATCGATACTAGTCATATTGCTAGGGTTTCCAATTCCAGGTTTGGGGTTGTAGATTCACTGTAGCGAACACAATCACCATACGCGGTTTGCTTGTGGTAGATTGTGAAGGAGATTCGATTACAGGCTATTTTAACGGGTTGTTAGAATCGCTTGTATCTCATTATAATTCATGTTTGAATGCTATTGCTTTATTATTTGGTGAAGGTTTTCCCTTGTAATTTAGTGATAAGTGCTTTTAGGACTGGTAGGACTAAAAGCTATTACACGATCTGAATTGAGAACAATTACTGGACATTAGAACTTGAGATTCATAGAATGCGATGATGAACCATCTCAATTGTTGTGCGGATAATTACCTGGTGTGATACTTTTCCAACATATATTCGCAACCTCTTATTGCAACTTATTCTGTCACCATTGCTTACACACAAAACTCCCCCTTGAATCGGTTACTTTTGGGTAATAATACTTGCTCTTACAATTGATTCTGTTTCCCTGTGGGTTCGACCCTAACTTACCTACTATACTTGTTATAGTTTGCATCTTAAGAATTTACTTTGATTTGGCATAACGACTTTAGGCCTGTCAGAGCCGGAAGGAGGTAGTTAGTGGTGGGATTGGTTGTGATTGATTGTGAATTGGATTTTAATGGGAGAGAGGTGAATTCTGAGGACCGATCAGTTTGTGGGTTAAAATTTTGGGTTGGATTTGTAACAAATTTAAGGGATATGTTAGGGTTAAGATTGGTTTGTAGAGGGTTATAATTTTTGGTTTGGTTTTTTTTTCTTTGGAGGTAGCCCTCGGAGAGATAGGCCGATTTTAGAAAAGTGTCTCTAATGTAAAGTTTTGGAGGAAGGGTAATCAGATTAAAGAGAAAGCCGATTTCAGAGGTGGGGAGAAGAAGTGATCGAGAATGCCGACAAGGAGATCGGGCGGCATCGGCCACCATACGGTGGTGGAGGAGAAGGTGGTGGCGTTAGGTTGGGCATCTGCTGACTAGACATCGTGTCGAGTCGAGAGCCACCAGATACCGGCGACCGGTGAAGTCGGAGAGGAAGAGGATGGAAGAGTAGCTGGCCGGCGGAGCTGACTGCCAAGAGGTCGAGGGAGAACCTCCTCGAAGACCTGCGAACCTAGATGACTAGATCGGGAGCGGCTACAAAGAGAGAGGGTCTAGATCACCATAGAGCCCACCGGGGAAGGTCGACGGAGGAGGTCCAACAGCGGTGGCGTTGGCGGCGGCGGCAAACTACAAAAAAAAAACAATTAAAATTTAAGGGTTTGGTTAATTTGGGTTGTGTTGAGAGGTGATGGTGGAGGATTTGTGGGTGTGTGGGTGGAGGTCGGCCCGAAGCCAGCCAGAGATGTAGGAGTTGTTCACATAGTGGCGGCGGCAGCCGTGGCGACTAGGGTTCCAGTAGTGGCGGCTGGTTAAGTTTTAGGGTTAGGATTTGGGTTTTTTTTTTGGAGCTTTTTTTGGGCTTTTCGAGAGCGCGGCTCAACGACCGACTTATCTATCTTGAAAAATATCCAATTGAATGTTTTTAATAACCTTTAATTGGATGTTTTTACAATATCAACTTTTGTCTTTTAATTACAAAATGTCGTTGGTAAAACAACGTCATTTTGAACGGTTTTTAACGTCTAATTCGATGTTGATCAACATTTAAAAATACGATAATTTGTGGTGTATATATATATATATTCTCTATGATGCTCCATGCATCCAGAGAGTACGCAAATATTAAATACAACCGAAATTTTACCATCGGCAAATCCTCAATCACCACTGATCAACACCAAATCTACCACCAGCATCCTCCACCATTGCCGACGGGCCACCAACAGTAGCCCAAACCACCACCGCCAAATTCACCTTCGAGATCACCTTAGTGTGTATGACAAATCTAGCACCTTCGGGAGACCCACACCACCCTTTAAGCTCTCTAAATCATTCAATGGGATATCAGACACAACGGATTCAAAGACAAAATCAAGACGAATTGAATCGCATAAGAGTAGATCAACCTGGTCAGGTGGAGCATTTTTTCATTGACTTTCTTCTTCGTCTTCGTCATCGCCTTCACTTTCGCCTCCGCCCTCCTCTTCCAATCACCCAGTGTGAATCCACTATCACAAAACCCTCTTTGTCTCCCTATCCTTTTTCACAAAATCCCACCCTTTACTATTTTTTTTATTTTTCCTTCAAAATTAATATTTTTTAAAATTCGGGGGTGAGGAGGGGAATACAAGGGGGCCGGTCAATCACTGATGAGCGGTTTTTAGTCGCCTAAACCGTATCAAAATAAATTCGAACTTACTAACTAATGTAGCGTGGTAAGCACGAGTCGATCCCACAGAGAATCAAGTTATTCCTAAGTTAAGTCTATTTATCAATTAATATAAAGGGGGGTTTTGAGTTGTGGGAATATGAAAGAAAATAAAATAAACTATAAACAAATAACGGAGATAACAATTAAGAAGATAGTTTCATCTACAAATATCCACTTTAATTTGACCGGTTGATCATCGATTCTTCTTCAAGTTCTCTTTTCATCCTATTATTGTTCCTGTCCTGATCTTGTGTAAATTACTAGTCCTACGAGTCCTAGTAACCCTTACTAATTAGATAACCCTAACACGGTTAAGATTCAACCTAATAGTAGCATTAAGATTAAGGATTAACCAGGATATATGCAACACCAAGCTACGAGTTAGCATTCAACATGTAATTGATTCTTTACACACCAGTTTAGTCCTACGAGTCCTAAAAAGGCTTGATTGCTACCATGGATTAAGGTTCGCTACGAGGAATCTACAAAATCCTAGCAATAATCTCAACTAGTTGTACGGACTAGAAGAAATCAACAATATTCGCAAAAGAATCAATACGAATCAATAGGAATAGAACAAGAATAGAAATCTCACAATTTTATCAAACCAAAGCTTCAATCCATAGACGAAACGGAGGAGTTTAAATCTCCATAAAAATAAGACAAAACATAATTAGGGTTAAGAGTTAAAATCGGCTACGGTGTACACGGCTCTTTGCTTATGCCGTATGAACAGGGGCGGAGGCAGGGGGCATGCGGTGGCTCGAGCCCCTGGAAAAATTAAAAAAAAAAATATATATATATATATATAAACGAGGTATATAGTAAACGAG